>VXBU01002801.1:928373-977933 GCA_013400315.1 Bombycilla garrulus | reverse complement strand
ATAATAATAATAATAATAATAATAATAATAATAATAATAATAATAATAATAATAAACAATTTGTAAAATGATGAATGAATAGAACATCTATGTTCAGTGCACTTTCCTTAGTCCTTTTTTATGTTCTTATTGCTACTCTTGAGTATGTTTGTGTCTGAATGTAAAAATTTTCTCCAAACCAATTGTAACCAGTTTCTTTTCAGGTCATATGCTGCAGTTACACCACAGTGCTGTGCTTATTATACCCCAAGCTCTACTCTACAGATTCATATGACATAATTTCAGATGGACTAATCTTTCCACTCCAGATCAAGTAAGAAGGAAAAGATGAGTAGAAAGGAATGTTCTATTTTACAGAAATATTATATGAATAGAAGTATAAAGAAAAGCTATTAATATTATTCCAATGTGGTTGACCATATATTGCTAGATTCCTAACTAAGGAATAAGAAACAGAGTTATCTCATACCAATACAGATTTCTTCAAGGATTATCAGAGTCATGCCTGTTAATGTTTAAATGGTATCACAGAGCACTGTGGTAACACATATATCTAATAAATTACAAGACTTATGGTAAATTAGCTCCTTTTTTTCTTTGCACAGTTTCAGTACTACTGCTGGAAAGAGCTGTTTGCATGAAGGACTTGGATACTGAAAATGTTTCTTACATCTCAATCACAGGTGAAATCTCTGTTTCCTAAACTAGAAGTTGAATGTTCATCTTTCCCTCCTTCTCACATTGCCTAATTTCTTTTTCTACTTGCTAGTAATTTTTTCATGGTGTTACTTAAGTTAAAACAGTATAATGGCTGCTATAATATGAATCAAAGTTGCATTGTTTTGTACTGTGTGCAAGATGTAATTAGACCCTACAGGTCTATGAAGAAAAGAAAATTCCACTGGTATAGAAACCATGAAAGAAAGTCCAGTTGGGCATTTTTTTACCTTTCCTTGGAGGCAGAATTGAATTACAGCCAAAATCAGTGATCTTCACTACCATGCGATTGTCTACTACACAGTTTGTGGATTTGAGTCGACCATGGACTTCAGTTTTGCTTGAGTGCAGGTAAGACATCCCCTGTGGTTGAAAATAAAAGAGAAAGAAAGCACAGCTACATGTGAGACACTCAGATGTTACCAGACTCAACAAGAATGTGAATATTGGCATAATATATGTGCAAGTAATTAGATAGACTTCAATGCATAAATCACAATTCCCTTTCATATTATTATTTTACAAAGGATACTTTCCAAGGTCTAAGGAACAGTCAATGTTAAGACATGAGTCATGTTGTGGGAGGCCATCCTTCATCTTAGTTAACAACAATCTGACATAGCATCTTGGTTTGTCAATATTAGAACACAAGTAATTAAGGAAATATATTTCCTCCCACAAAAGTTTGAATTTCACTTGAAATAAATGTTTTTGATAAATTTAGTATAGATTTCTTGGAATGTCACACAACAAAGTGTTTCCAAGCACACATTCATCCAACAGACACAAGGGATGTGAGAGGAATTGCTCCTTATGTCTATATCATCTTTGAAGATCACCATACACCAGAGACATTATTTGAAAAATTGCAGCAGATCCACTAAGTGCAAAGTAGAGGGCTCCAGAGCAGTCAATGCAGAGAGTGCTGGATGATGCACTAGGGGTTAGATCAGACAGAGGATCAGACTAGACAGTCATAAAGGCCTCTGCTGACCTGACTGTTTATGGTTTTCTCTGTACAAGTAAATACATACCAGCTATCCATGAGCTAAACTTGAAGTAAGCATGAGGCCTGGCCAATGCAGTTTCATCTTTATTTCCTGAGATTCAGACTCCTGGTTCACAACACACACAGGCATACAGAGGTGTGTAGCTTGCCCCTTTTTACTCATCGCCTCTGAAATTATCTGATTTAGTCTAAAGATAGACTTCACGGTGCAATACGTGAGAAGGGGATAGCACTGAGGCACAGCAGGAAAAGAACATTATGAAGTGGGTGTGAGCTGAAGAAGGGAGTAGGTATGCTAATTTGTACCCTCTTGCTATTATTCTGTTTCATCTCACTCTTCTGAACTACTTAAAGTCACACCTACTTATAACCTACTGCTGGTTGTTTTTCTTCCTATAGTCCTCTTTTCTTCATGCTCAGTATATGAAGTGCAATCTATACCCTGTGCAAGCTAGAAAATGAATGTCATATCTGTTTAGTTTCTTCTCTGAATGATCTTCCACTTAGGCTCCTACATGTATAGCTCATCCTTTTGTATAACTGGTAGATGGAATCTCATCAGGGTTACATGGCTCATGTGGTCATGAATACATTGTATGACATGCTGGGTTTTCTTTTCAAATACTGTGTTACCCATAATTGGGAATGGATCAGGAAATGTTACATCACTGAGATATGACCTGAGTTTTGGGCAGAGCAAATGCATGTCTGAGACACAAGCAGCCTGCAAAAGATGCAGTCTCTGGAGAATGTTGTTGGACCGGTTATCCTGGACCTATCTAGACCATGCCAAATTTACAGAGATTGTGTTCTCTGTACCCAAGGAACACATTTCTTAATTAAGCAGTTTTTAGCATGCAGCCCTGATGATACTACCCAGGATGTTTTGCCTGCTTTAGGCCCTATTTCCTCCAGCAGTGCCTTCTTCCAGCTCCTGCTTTCATTAGCCACAAAATATTCTCATTACTGCAGCAGAATTCCCAATTAGTATCAGCATCAAATGACAGGCAAAGGTAATTTAGATTTCCTTACCCCAAGGCTTTCTTGTTAACAATTTCTGGAGGCAAAGGTCTTATAGATGTACCTGATAAAATGTTTCTCTTTCCTCCTCACTATCCTATGCACCTACCTGAAAACACAGAACCTATTAAAAACCTACAGTGTGATCTTCAAAACTTATAATGATTTTCAGTAAAATAGCTCCAAATATATGAGCATTTTTGTAACCTTTTCTCTGGAGCTCTGAAGCTTTAGTTCTGACTGAAAAACCTTTTCCTGGCACAATGCAAGAATATTACAATCCCTTGCACAATATCCTGCAGCAGCCACTTATTTAATATATAGTATTGCAACAACAGTGTAAGCAGTAATAACTACAAGGCTCGATTACAGCAATTCCCTCTCAGCAGACCTTTCATCAGAGCTCTTTGGTCTCATGTCCAAATCCATATAGCTACACGGTGGTCCCATCAATCCTAGAGACAGCCACAGTAGCAAAAAAAGAAAGAAAAGGCGGAGGGGTGAAGGTGGGGGGAAGTAAATGGAGTAGATTCAGGGCTTCCTCTTTGGCCACCCCACCTTCTCCATTGAAACAGAGACTGCTCCAAGAATAGTTATCACTTGGCTGTTTGCACCAGGGATTACAAGTGACCCAACCTTTGTTCAGAAATAGATGCAGCAGCTTCTCGTGCAAGCATAGTGTAAGGACAGTTTGGGCCATGGTAGAAGCAGAGTGTATGCAAGTGGTGGTGTGGAGAGGGAGAGACATCTCAAAAGGAAGGCAAAGGAACTGCTGCACCTGATCATGGGTATTTTAACAGCCTGGAGAACTGTGGCTGGGCTTGAAAAGGATAGATATTGAGATAAGAGGAACTGGAGTTGAGAGGCCATGAAATGACTTCTTTGAAAAGAGAAGCCATTCAAGACTTTTCATAGACATTCATAGACAGGGTGCTTGGAGGTTTATAAGATATGGTTTGGAAAAAGCAATACTAGAAGATCATGGAAATCTGTAGGTCCCAGAAGCTTCACCACAGTATCAAGTCAAAGAATACGAGAGGTTGGCAGATCATCCAAATGACAGTAATTTTCCTGATATTCTTAGGTACATACAAGTTTTCATTAACAGTTTGTGAACGATCTCTACTAACACAGCTAATAATGCTCCAGAGCCATTCCACATAACAGATGCCTTGTGCCAATCTGTCCTCAGATGCCACGTCCCCTTTGTCAATGGTGCAGCAAATGAGTGGCTGTGAAGTGTCAGTACAAATGCAGTCATTGTGCATTTGGTCACTCCCTTCAGAAGGTCTGGGATTTCCCTTTCCTCATAAACGGAGACAGTACTAATCCTTATTTTCTAAGGAAACATCTGAAGGTGAACTGCAAAGGGTTAAAAAATACCCTGGGTTTTGATACGTTTTAAGGAAGGGAAACTGCTGCTATTTGAAATGAAACTTTAACTGAACATTAACTGAACTTGAAAGTCATTAACAAAGCCAACAAACTGTGACAATTTGGATTAAGGGGGCTTTAATAAAGCACAAGATTTTCAATATCTCTTTAGAACAGATACAGTGGAGTCATTAATTGTGGAGACCAAATCTGAACTGGTGCATGTAGGGAAACAGGAGGACCATCCAACTGCAAACCACCAATAGGAAGAGGAGAGCAGATGAGCACTAGCAAAAAGACAGAGGGGATTATCTACATGATCTGCAGAGGTATAATGAATTATTACACCAGTGAATTACAAAGGGTCTTTACCTACTACTAAACAGTTACAAGTCTCTAATGTACAACAGAATTTCCTTTACTGTGCATATTGACTTTTTCCTACCACAAGGACCTAAAAAGCAAAGATCTGCTGAAAGCTACTGAAACCAGCCTTGGTTTCTGTACAAGATTAATTTTTTTCCCTCTCAAACTGCTTGAAATGGATAGCTGCAGTGAGAAAGCAGTTTCTCACTCTAGTGAGAAAATCAGGATGGTACATAAAACAGTTTGTTTAGAAAAAGCTGATCCCATCTCTGGATATATATTAGAATAATTCTATGATTTGAAAAACTGCAGTTTTGCTCTGTTTGCTTTACCTGAGGCCACAAAGGAGTGTATTTTGCAGAGCTTGTGACTGCATAAGCCCTACTTATCAGAGCCACTGGTCAGTGGATTGTAACCCTCTGATCCTGGGGCCACATTCCCTTGGGGTATATTTCATTTGTTTATTTATAAATAGCCCCAAGCCAGTTCTGGCCCCTATTTCCTCCTTCATTCTTAAAGCCCATGGCTTCTCCTGCCTTGGATACCTGTCCCCAGAAGAGAAAAGACTGGAAGGGCATACAGCTCTAGGAAAGAATACCTTGAGTCCTCAGAGGATCAGTTTTGCAAGATGGGACAAGTTGATTTACATTGCACTGTCAGCAGTCCACTTACCTTGGCAATATCATACATGACAGAGATTTTAAATTCCCAGTCCATGAATGTGCCATCAGGGTAGGATATTTTATCATTTAAAACATCCTGTCAGGAGAAGAAAAGTTTTTCAGGGAAAAAGCAGATGATAAGATACAGGCATACAAATTCCATGCCTTTCAAGCAGCAACTTTGTTTTTTATAGAGAGTACATGCACTAGAACAGAAGTTGACACAAAAATAGGGAATATTAAGTTTACACAGAGCTAGAAAAGTGGGGACTACAGAAAATATGGGTTTCTGCAGTTAAAAATAGGCTGTGAATTTGGTCTTCAAAACAAGTCTTTAATAACACAAAATAGCTGAGAAACAAATGGTCAAGTTGTGGAAGAGGAAGGGAGAGGATTTTCCATGTTTCGTGTTCACAGTCCATTTCCTACCAAATTACTCCTAGCCTTACAAGTTCAAAGTAAACTGTTGCTTTATCTTTGCCTGCCAGTAATTTACAGTTCTTTCAGTCTTTCATGATGACATCCATTGATAACAGTAAACTTCCATGACTATGCCAGTTTACCAGAAAATAACTTAGAAGGAGAACAATTATTTTGCTGCCTTGTTGTGAATTTGTTCCAGAGACCATTGCTGCTGATGACAGTCTTTGTATGATCTCAGAAGCAGAGACAATATATGCCCTCAGAACAGCTGATAATTATCACTTCATGATTATCACTGAAATATTATTGGTAGCAATAAACCATAAGTCTTTCCAGATTTTTGCCAGCATGCATTTAGCATTCCTTTTATAAACAAAAATTAAGGCTTGTATTCCCTTATAATGCAGAACTTGCCATTTTTCTCCCTTACTAATATGGAATATTCTTTCTTCTCTGCTTGCATACTCTGTGGTACACAAGCACATCAGCAAAGACAACTGCTACAGCTTGGAAAATGAAGGACAAGTTATATCCTATATGCTTCCAGTAGGGGATACAATACAAATAGTGGCTGTTACTGTGGCCTGGGCCAGTACTTTTCCTTAGCTCCTCCTCACCTCATCCTCTTGCTGCTGAGAACCATCAAAGTGACAGCAGCACCTGGGGAGGGATGGAGAGAACCAAGCAAGGAAGAGGAAACAGAATCAGAACCTGCCACCACTTGCTCATTTCATGGCTGCTGCAGGAGGGTCAAAGTCACAGAGATGGAAATTTCTAATCTTACTTTGAAATTGGATAATTTGGGGGTAGAAGGAGACCTTTAAAATTCTTTACCCGCAGAGAACCCCTTTCGCAGTACTCAATCACCCCAAAGATCATGGTGTCTATCTTCACAGTGCCATAAAACTTGGTCAGGTTGTAATAATCAATCTGTAGGAGCTAGAGCAGAGACATTTAATCTGTTTTTAAAAGCAATCATTTTTAGTACAGAAACATAGAATGTGGATATTTGTATGACATGGCTTTTTATCTCAGGCCCTGGTAAGATGGATGAGTTTCCCTTAAACCAGAGTGTACTAAGGCACTGAGTGAAATACATGAAGAGATTTGTCATTCCAGACCGTTCTGGATTAGGGAGATAAGAGTGGTTGCTGTTGGATGCTGCAAGTTAATTCCAGAACCCACTGTAGTACCTATTATTGCCTTTCTAACAAACCTCCCAGCTGACCATAATAACCATTATGAGTGACAGAATGTTGTAAATCAGTCAGTAAATGAGCAACTAATAAAAATTTCATGATGCCGCACGATATTATGGAGTTTGTCCATTTAAATAGACAATTGTAGTTTACTTTGAGGTATTTTTAGAGTTTATTGAATTTAGAATTATTTAGAATTTATTGAATTTATAGTTTATTGTGTATAAAACACACAACATAGCGGTGTTGTATAAAAGGAAAACCATTCAAAAAAGGATGCAGTACTGCAGCCAAATTAATCTCCCGTGTTGAAAGAGTCTATGCAGAAGTCAGCAGAGAGTAACTTATATTTAAAGAGCTGCAATTGGCATTCAATAATAAGATTTAATACAACATTCCACTGCTGATGAATTAGTATGATATGAGCCAAAAGAGTGCAGTGTCTTTCAGCATCAGCTATAAAAATTGATTTAGTAAGGCCATATGACAGGACATGTATTTAGTAAGGCCACATGACAACGCATAAATTACTTCATCCTCAGCTTGACTGGCACACAATTCAGACTCTGAAGTGGTGATGATATCACATAACAAAGAAAGTTCATCAGGCAATATCCTTTGAGGAACTCATTACCTGTCCACCTCACAAACATGCTCAAGCATCTGGCTGTTGGAGTTGCCAGTAGACAGTAATTACTTCGCTCATAGACTCCATCCCACCCTGTTGTGTCCAGTTCCCATGTGAAACAGTTACCTTGTTCAGTTCTATTTTTTGCTTCTCTGAGAAATTACCATCACTGTTTTTGAGATCCTTTAGGATCACCACCTGAAGGAAAAATACCAGTGGGAAAAAAAAATCACAGATTTAGTACAACAGCAATTCATTTTTCTTTTCCAAGAAATGTCCATACAAATAAATACTTCAGAAACATCTGTCTACTGCTTTGCTGTTGGAGTTTCAGTTAATCAGCTAATATGTACTGGAGCTATATTTTCTTCAAAGGATTTAGGTCTATCAGTTGTGCAGATTTTAACTCCACAACAATATACCTCAATCAGGCAGCCAGCTCTACTGAATGCACAAGAATTGCCATGCAAATGGCCTGTCCTCCAATAACCTATTTACCATTCCAGTACCAAAATATGTCAGATTTCTGGTCCCTATGTTTATGCTTCTGTGCTCCTGAGCTAGGGGTTCATGGAATCTAATATTTAGCCTTCTGTCAGTAAATAAAATCAAAGCAGCTGATAGGGAACAAATAAATTTCTTCTTCCATAAGAACTAACCATTTTGCAAGGTCAGGGGAGGTGGAATGACCTCCTCCCAAAAAGTGCCTTCCTAAAGGTGAGGAAAGGAGCATGGACACTGCAGTCAGGTTACCTTCTTGTCATATTTGCCCTGGCGCAGTCTCTGGGTGTTGTCACGTCTCTTATCTTCATCAATCTGAGAACAAAGAAAAATAA
This sequence comes from Bombycilla garrulus, assembly GCA_013400315.1. Lineage (NCBI taxonomy): Eukaryota > Metazoa > Chordata > Aves > Passeriformes > Bombycillidae > Bombycilla > Bombycilla garrulus. Next base: position 969,699 of record VXBU01002801.1, on the reverse strand, counting down.
TTAACTTGCAATTATCACCTACTCCCCACTTGACAGGTCCAGAGAGATTAGTAATGTGCCACACAGAGAAGCCTAAGCCTCTCTAGGGAGGGTCACTACATGCCGAAGGAAGTGTGGGGACATCCATGCCACTCCCAGGCCCTCTGCCTGCTGTTTTCATGCTCTTGGGCATTACAGAGGCATAACAAAGCACTGGAAAATCATTTGTAACAGAGACTGGAAGTCAATACACAGCCCATTCCCCCATCACAAAATGAGCTTTACTGATGGGAACAGGTATATTGTATTAGGGAGCAATAGATGGTGAATAATCTCTATTTCTTCAATACAGCAAGTGTGGGTTATAAAAAAAAAAAAGTTAACAGGTCCTAGTCCTACCAGTGTCATAGGGTGCTGTAGTCTGAACATGTCAAAACCCAAGCATTGATTGTCTTCAGGAGACAGAATCCAAGACCTGGCTTTGGGAATTGTGCTTCTCTTACCTTCAAACTAACATGACTTGTGTCACTGGTCTCCAGAGGCAAGATTTCCTCAGGTGGTATATGAGACCATTTCTTCCACCGGCGCTCATTGTCTCTCCTGTACTTCCTGAAGAATAAGAGAAGTCTTTTGGAATATCCTCCCAGTGAACCGAAACCCACACAGGATTAGGACAGGGAAGCATCTAGTGTCAGGATGACACAAGGATGGTGTGACAGGTTGATGAGACTTGAGCACAAGCCCTGTGGCTCTCCTCCAGTTTTTCAGTTTGAGGATACTCTTTAACTCTCCTAGCTTTGGGAAAGCTCCTTCATTCTGGAGCACAACAGAACAAATTTAGCAGAGCTGCTAGGCAATTGCCAGAGTCACAGGGGTGGTCATAAGAATTTAAAGCATAAAGGCCCATCTGGATTTTATATAGTTTTCTCCTTATGTTATTAAATGTACTTGGAAGAGAGCTCCCACAAAAAAATGCAAGCTAAATGAAGTCCTGCCATCAATAGTGGATAGTAAGAACTGCTGTGAATACAATGCCAGGAGAGGAGGTGTTGAGTGATGAGGTGGGTGTCCCTTGTGTTCTGCACATTTTGTAAAAATGAGGGAAGAGTCCTTGGAAATGGGAAAAGGAAACTGTTGTCTCCCCTGCAAAAATTCAGAGCAAGTGCTGTTTTAGAGAAAAGCTACAAGACAGCTAGTGCTCATCAAATTATCTCCTTAATTGTGCAAGTCCTTCCTCTACTGAAAAACCCCACAGGATTGAGTGGAGAGTTTGCAGGAGAATCCTAACACACTGACAACTGCAGGCAAATGCTCTAAACGGCAGAACCCATACTATTGACTAATAACACAAATATTCCCTTGTTCACTACATTTTTAGCATATACTTGCGTAAGAAAAGGAACAACAATTGCAGTAAGAACTGTTTTTCTCTGTTCTACCTTGTAAGGTATGTCTGCATGTCATTAGGATGCACTACAGTTCAAAATGGTATTGGCTAGTGATTAAGAACATATCAAACTGAATTAAAATCTACTAGGTCTAATATTTAGTTATATGTTTTTCAGGACTAGGACTCTTTACTTTGCAGTCAGAACTTCACAGGTAGCTGTGGAATAGTTCAAGTGTCCTAGAGTCTTAGGAGATAAAGAACAAATAATGAGGCATTTTGTTGATTTTCGTAGGAATTTCTCTTCTTTGCTTGTTAGGGGACCATATTTGGTAGCAATTATATTTGAGAATTTTCTATTATTTTGACACTAAAAGTGCAAGTTTTATTCTAAAAAATTCTCAGAAATTTCTTCTGTATTTGATGCTTGGGAATATCACAATGATATGCATACAACAATAATCTAATAATCTAAACAGAATCTTTAGATTTTATGCATCTGCAAATATGGAAATGTATATAATATTTTACAAGTCCATACTTTTGTTTATTAATTTTCACAGGCATTGCAAACTTTACTGTCTGTTTATATGTTAGTGCTTAGATGTGACAATGATTCGCTCCTACGTATCTTGAGTACAACTGGATGTGTAAGAGCTATGTATCTTTATATTTGATTTTTCCCTTGTTTTAGTTAGCAAGGCAGATTGGCCTTCTCAAAATAAGAGAGGCCAAGTAGCATCTGTTTCTAATAAACTTTTCTTAAGATCTGATTTTCTTGCTTTTTCTGAAATATATATTATATATTCTCTGATATATAACAAAGATATAGACTGAAAACAGATGCACAGGTAAGATAATTTTTTTAAATATTAAAGAAAATCCTATACTTTGGAACTGTGGTGGGATTTCTTCCATCAAAAGGAGGCATTACTGATTTTTATTTCTGCTTCTTCCACAATGATAAAGCTGGACTTGAAATGCTGCATGAAATTCCAAGCTGTTGGAAAAATTTTTATGCAGGGTGTTGGACTGAGTAGAAGGAATCAATCCATGCAATGAAAACACCAAACCCTCATGATGTTTTCACTCCTACAGTGTCTCAAGAGAAATACCACCTTCTAGATTGAACTTTTATGTCACCAATACATTAAAGAAATATAAGTAAATCCCAAGAAAGCCAAAGATGGGTAGTAAAGTGGAAAGATTCTGAATATTGGTCTGAGACTTGTATTTCTGTGTATGTATAGGAATCAGAGCTTTTTAGCAGATGCAAGAACATGCCTTGCTGCATCTTCTCCCTTGATTATTAACCTGTCATAATAACACCATGGATGCAAGCACTACTTGGCATACACCAGAGTTCACACTAGGGACAACCACATTGGTATGTAAGGTAAGCTAATGAATGGCTCTTCAAGGAGCAATCAAAGGCATTGTCCTAATGGGAAAACTGTTCAAGGACAAACAAACAGCCAAAGGGGTTGGTACCTTAGAATCAGCAAAGAGATGATCAGAACCAGAATCACAATTCCCGTGAGTGTAAAGACAGCAATAGTCAGGACCTGTGGGCCTGCAGAAAAGAAAAAATGAAAGATAACTTCATGGAGGGTGCTGAAAAACAATCATGCTTTTGAGAAATTACCCTCACACACGTGCACATCACAATAGCTGACCAAGGATACTTTTTGGTCACATCCAAATTGAGAGGCTTTGGTAAAGCCCAGCACTCCCTTGGGATGACACACTTGCCTTTTTCAACGTGGGATGAAGCACGACTCAGAGCAGTGCAGTCTTGCATCCCCACCTGAGCCATGGGCAATCTGTAGGGACTCTAGTCTCCAGTAGGAAATTATTATACTATAGAGGGAAGTTAATCCGGTGGCAGCACAAAGTCAGCAAAGTGTCCTTGGAAGCTGCCAGAATTCAAACAGTTTGAAAATCTTTTTGTTCAGGACATCTGAGGACTTAGACCCAAAAACCACAGAGCACACAAGGGTTCTAAATCCTGAACAAGCAGACAGGATGAACAAGGCTGGGAACTGACTAAGGTTTTAATGTTGATTGTCTTATTGTGGAAAAGCAAACTGAAGCCTCTCCGTGTCTGTTCTTGGATCTCAGGGGTACTGGGAAGGAAAGTTGGCACCAACTTCCTTTGAAGAATAACAGGCCATTGTGACAGAGCTTCAGCTGGTGGTCACGTGTCTAGAGTGTACCTACTTTACTGAGCAAGTGTCTCAGGCAAAAAAGGCAGAGGAGAATCCAGTTTTGCAGATTGTCATGTTGATTAAGGACAGTAAAAGAGCTGAATTATTCAGCCTTACTGAGACTACTTCTGTCTGTGCTCAGAAGCAGAAATGAAGGCACACAGAAAAAACGATCAAATGTAAAAATTAGTAAATAAATGAAAATAAATTCTACATACACTAGCTGCCTTCAGAATCAAGCAGCAGTTGAGGAGAGATTTTCAACATAGCAATTTTTGTACCTGCATCTGACACAGGATTCAGTTTATTAACTCCTCTGGATTTTGGACCCAGATTTCTGCTTTGATTTTTCTTTTTCTGGGTATCACATCTCCCCATCTTCTTTCAGTATGTTGATCAGTCTAAGGGCCTCATGGTAATTTAGCATTAGTCTGATGCCCTCTGATGAAAACTATCGGTACTATCGTTTTCCTCCACAAGTTAAGTCACCACTATAAAATAAGAGATAAATGAGAATGGGCAGAAACATTTTGCATTAAAATTGTCTGAAACTTCAGGTTTGTGAATTGTGGCATGCAGCCACAACATAGTTTCCCATGGAAGTGCTATGGGACCGTAATTTCCCTTTCCTGAGGTTCTGCTACCACCTTCTGGCTCTTAGTTTCACAACAGGCGAGGGAGAGTGCATAACATATTAACTGCTCCTCTGGAAGCAGAAACACCAGAAACGTTTGTGTATTGAAGAATGATCTTATCCACGTTTGGAATGAGGGTTAAAACTTTCTGAATAAGGGGAAATATGGATGAAGCCGCGTTTTTTTTCACCGAATACTAGGAGGAAGGTAGGCAGCAGAACCGGGTCAGCTGTTCTCAATTACTGCTTAGGAAGGAGCAGGGCTCTGGTTGTCTGCACTCTTCACCTACCTGGAGGAAAAATGATATTCCAGGTTAGAAAGTTTTGACTGGCTTTAGCAAGGCACAGTGATTACTTAAACTTTGACCATTCTCCTTTTTGGGGGGATATATTTATTTAGAATCACTTTGAAGGAAGATTTGTGGGTTTTAAATGTGAAAACAAAATAATCAAGTCCTTTGGGAGACAGTTTTACTTTAGTTTAGTATGACTTGGCCACAGTGTCAGGCTTCAGTTAAGCACTAGATGTTAAGCTACTGACATTTATAGACATGGTTTTCTGCAATTCTTTTTTCTTCCCTCATTGTGCAGCAGCTTCAAACAAGGACATATCGAAGGAAATATTTGAAAGATATTTAAGATCCACTGACAACACAACATGTTACAGGGCCCAAGGGATGGATAAGAATGGGACTGGAGCAACATCAAGACAGGAGCCAAAAAGCACAGAGCTCATGGAGCTGGTACAGGGAGACCCTGGGGCTGATGTGTGCAGTGTTGCTGTCTCTCCACAGACAGCAGTCATGGTCATACCAAGAGAGACCAGAGATTTGACCAGAGATGAAAAACGAAAGCTCCACTGAAATCCCTCTGCTCTTCCCAGAGCTAACTGGAGTGTTATCAAAGCTGCTGCCTCCTCCTGGTAGCTCCATGGGTCCCTGGCAATGAACTACTACTCCTGCCTCTCTTATGAGGGATAAAGCCTAATTTGAGGGCATCTGATTTACTTTGCTGAGGAATAAGAATGTTTAAATCCATTTTATCACCTTACTGTGAATGGACTCTTAGTTAGCAGAAGGTGTTTATCTCTTCAGTTATGCTTTGCCTATTCCCTAATGGAGGCAAGGGAATTGGGAAAAATTAATGGGAAAATTTAGCAGAGACTTTTAACAGCGGTATCTCTGGATGGAATGACTCAGGTGGATACTAACTCACTGTGCACTAACCCTTGCAATTACTTAATAATAATAATTTTTATTCTGCATATCATACCCTGAAGCATATGCCCCTCCATTGCCAATCACCATGTGGCACATCTTAAAGAGGGACACAATCTCAGTCTGATCAGACTGACAAAGCTGTACTCTGCTATGCTGAATAACAAGGGACTTCATCCATTCTATCTAGGAGTCACAAAAAACTTGAAAGAAGGTGGTGATTTCTGAGATTTTAGATTTAAACTTTGGGTGTAAATAGAGCCATAACCTAGTTTCCCATGGTCTTTCTTCATAGAGTCAGCTCTTCTCAGAGCCCCCTGAATCTGCTGTGTCCTCTCCTGAGCTCCTACAACAAGGATAAAGGGGCAAGCAGAAGCCACCATGCTCCATCAGATACAGAAGTGCAGAGTTAGATAATGCATCATAACCATAATTCTGCTGTCTTTCCTGAACAGTCTTTCAAGCAGTTCACACCACTGCCATCTTCTAGTGAAGATCATTTGTTTGGGGGTGCTTTCTTCTGAAATACCCCATAGTATTCCCCATAATCACTGGTACAGTATCAAAGTTTTCAAGAGACTTAGTATCAGCACCAAAACAGATATAAAGATTTTGAACTGGACTGGAGGCACAGAATATGGGGGGATGAGGCAGGAGAAGGAAAGATGCTGTTCTGCACCCAGCTCCTGGTATCACTGGCTGGGGGCCGTGTGAATGTAGCATGCTGGAGGACACAGCAGGTGGATCTCAGGACTGTGTGACTTGTCTTCAGAGAGGTAGGTGATAGGTTTAATGGATGTCTCACCAGTGCTTGGAGTATCACTGGGCAGCCTGTGGTTCTTCCAAATAAAATCTGGATTTTTAGTCGCCTCGTATGTCTCATTGCTTTGAGTGTTGAAATACAGAAGAGGTTTGAACTATAGAAGGGAAGAAATGTAGTCAGCAGCTGTGTTCTCCCTCTTTTGACCCTTGCTTCAGATTCCCCTTAATAAATGTATTGCCCAAACTCTAATTTTCCTGCTACAGTGGTGCATTTCTCAGTGTAGTCATATGTTTGACTGCCATATTCTTTCTCATTCCTCCCCTCTCTCTGAAAATAAATTTACCAATCCCACAAAATACCAGCTGCACTTCACTTACTGAATCACCGGATTACATCAATCCTGTCAGTCTCCAGCACACCTCACATGACCTCCTTCTGGCACGCACAGCATGCCTTGGCACTCCACCACTCCTGATCCAGTTATTTTCATCATTCTTATGCAACAGTACAGGGCATTTTGTTTCTCCTTTCATATATAAGGTCGAACAGTCACACCCTGGCCATACGTACATAATTTGCACTGTGTGATGTGTACAGCACGGTCAGATTGTTATCAATGTCTCCAAATTCATCTAGAGTCACGGGACCCAATACACCTGCAGACACAAGGAATTAGTCAAAGGGCTTGAATTTTCAGAAACACAAATATGGGAGAGGAAGGATGGGATAAATAAAAGGATTTCTGATACTTAGGATTCTTTTCTTCTTCATGCACGCACTAGATACATATCAGCTCAGTGTGGTGCTACTTCTCTTTTAACACCACACTACACTTTCTCTACAAAATCCAATAAAATGTGTTGAACTGACAGCACTGAAGAGGAAAGTCTTCCTCTAGCTATGGGAAAATACATTTGTCAGATTTCTTCAGCGCACCAGGAATGTCAGAGTCACCTCCCTTGAAGAGACTGTTTCCACCTGTGGTTTGAATCTATCAGCAATAAAGGAAATACAAGAATACTTTCATTCCCTTTAATCTTTTGAAAGCTCCAATAATAATTTTATAACCATGTTCTTTTTGCCTTTAGCCTCTTCTCTCTGTACATCAGCAAATGTGCACATTGAGAAATTGCCTGTGTAGCACATTACAAGGATTTTAAGGTGGATCTTCCTAAATCCCTCAGCACAGCTTGACTTTGCTCTCTGAAGTCAGTTGCCTCAACATGAGCACAAGCTTAGCCAATATCCACCACTCCTGGAAGTCTCACCTTCATTTTCCCCCTTTTTTTAATAGGAGGATTTTTTTATCAGCTTCAGATTGTCCTTTTGCTGCTGTTGATGACTTGTTTTTTTCCTCCTAAGTTCAGTATCAGCATTATTTTAGTTCAGCAATTACTTTCTCCCTTTTCACCTCAAAAACTGATGCTAACTTTTTTCATGGTCCACCTTCTTAATATCAAAATAATTATTGTATGAAATCCTTATATCACAAGAAAGAATTAAGGTGAATCAACACCTATCACTTTTAGGATTTTTTTTTTTTTACTAAACCTATAAATTATGATGAGCATTACAGTGCTGTATTTTGGATGAATAAAAATGTTTGCACAACTTAACTTTCAAACTTAAACTGTAGAGATGAGTTTACTGATATTCAGAAAGGGATGCTGTCTCCAGGAGGAATTAGTAAACTATATTTTGCTAGGTATTGGATACCACAGTTAAGGCAAAGATAAGCCTGCAATCTTTCCTACCTCAGGAAAATCTGGGAAACTTCTACACACGTATTTGCTGAACGTAGGTGGGACATATACACAAAACTTTCAGTCATCATTTTGGTACAGATCTCTGATGTGAAGCAAGAGCTGGGACTATACTCCCAGAGAGATAATGTTTTCACTTCTTCATGTAAGTTTTGCCTCCATCTTTTCCTAATGATTGAATTCTGTGATTTTAAGCCATGGCCTACAAAGCCCAGCAGTGCTAGACAACCTGTGAGAGGAACAAGGAAGTTGTCAAAAAAAGCCAACCCGCTGTTGGCTACACCCACACTGCAGGAATCCAGGCCTGCATGGCTTTGTAAACTGGAAGAAGCTGAAGCTACTTCATTAAAGCTCAGCCAAGTGAGTTCAGAGTCATTTTGAACAACAAATACTGAAGATAACATCCTTGTAAAAATTATATAGAAAGAAAAAAGTCTGAGAATAAAACTCATTGAAAGGCTTGGACTTGTTTAGTGTAGAAGTGCCTTATCCTAAGAGTGTTTAAAATCAAATTTCTTTCCCCTCATGAATTTAGTGAACCCTGCACAGGATGGTACTTTTTTTTACCTTCAAAAGTGGTATTTCGGAATTCCTTGATTAAACTGAAAGTTGACACTGGGCTCTGAGAGCTGACAAATTTCTTGATACTACGTCCAAACAGCAACACTGCATTAAAATAGCCAGCAAGAAAGTCATTTTCCATCTAGAACAAAAGAAAATAAAACAATAGCCGTTTGAGAGTTCATGTTTCTGCCAGAAAGCTGTAATAACTTTGATTGGCTCCATTTGGCAGAAACCACAGCATGGAAGACCAGAATCTGCTGAACACCGAGTGAGTAGATGGCCAATGCCACATAGTGCTGTCGTTTCAAAAAAGAAAGGTAAACAAAATATATTTTTGCTGTATAAAGACAGGAAGGTGCTGAAAACTTAAAAGAGGCCAATGGAAAGGTCTGGCATGCTGATCCTGGTGCAATGGATTCAAGAAATCCTACACTGTAGGTTCTTGGCAGTTCTGCTTTGCTCAGTGTGTCCCAAAGACCCTGGCTTTGGATTAGAGTTTCTGTGCAGATAATTCAGTGTGGTGCCAGCAAGTTTGGGCTTACTGGTGGCCACAGCCCAGGGGCAAGGGGCTGTGCCAGAATTTCCAGCAGCCTGCCATAGAGCTAGCACCCAAAAAGCATTGAGCCCAGGCTGGGGGATCTAGAAGCCCTGTAAATCCAGCCAGAAGCTTCAGGCTGCCTGCTGGAGAGCTGGAGCTCAAAGCCACAAATCCTGGGAGCAACTCTACATGAAGGACCCAATTCCTGGGCAGATGGCAGGAGTACCAGTTTCACTAAACAAGTACAGCATTTTCATAGGTTCTGCTTTTCTGGATATTAAGAAAAAAACAACTCATTTCCTACAGGAAAAAAAGGGTCCTGTTTCTGAAGCTTATCTGGAAAGCTACTGGAAAGAAACTGCAATGGTTGACATCCCTTGGACATATCTGCACAGACAATTTAGTCAACAATTATTAGCTCTGAACTTTTCATGCTCACTTCTCAATTACACATATAGATCTTTCTTGAGTGATGCCTTGCAGCTACGTGTAGGATTATCAGTCACTCAGATGTGGAGTGCAAAAAGCATGTGCCTATAAGTCTCCCTCACACCCCATGAATATGACAGCTGCAGAACAAATTAAAAGTTTGAGTTGAACTTCACAAAGCAGGAATATGACAGCCTGCAGATTTGCCTAATGATACTATATTTTGACATCGTTACATCAGGAAAAAATGCCATCCTGCAATAATATAAGGAAATATCAGCTTAAAAGCATGACGGGATGATTACAGCTGCATTTTTAGTTTTCATTTCCTCATATATGAACAGGAATGAACTAAATGCAATAATCAGATATAAAAAAGTGTTCTTACCACGATGTCGTCCTCCATCTTTATGTAGTCTCTAATTAAAGTACTGTAGCTGTAATTAGCTGGTGGCAGAGTCAGGACAAGTACATTGTGCATGTAAGCAGCTGAGATGTTCTTCCTGAAGTACACATTACTGCAAAGCAAAGCACAAGAAACCCATGAACACTGAACAACAGGGTCAGTGACACCCATGACAGAATCACTCACCTGTTCCCAACAGCACTGTTATTTAACAGGTTAAAACAGTAGTTCTAGAAATAAAATTTCATCATGCACATAACTCTTTATATCATTCACTCCCTGATGCCAGCTTTTGTGCCCAAATATATTACAAGTAATACCAAGGAGATCTGCCAATCTGACACTCAAAGACTGTTGTGAACTACCGTTATTATTGTAACTGTTTGTTTCTGTCCTGTTTATTTCCTCTTTTTTTCCAAGCAGTTTATATTTATTAAAACTCAGTTTCCCCTTGGAATCCACAATACTGCAATCATAGTTTCTTCATGTTACTGTGCCTGTTTCTGAGCTCTTCTGCACTCTTCTTGCTTGTTCCTCTAATTTTGATATTTCCTGCTAGAATTGAGCACAGCAGGAGTTGCACTAAAAGCATTTGACAGGAGGGAATGAAACAATCACAGAGGTGGAGAGAGCAGATTATTTATTCATTTGTTTAATTCAGCGAGATAGGAAAATCAGAGGAAACTGTGTCAACTTGAAAACTTAGCTAAAACAAGCAGAAGATGTTGTAGCTTTCAGGTATCTTTGGTTTCATCACCCTGACAGGCCATCTGGAAGTGCTTCACAGGCTGGCCACCACCAGATTCACATGTTAAAGAAGAATTTAGCAATAGATATTAGTGTCAACTGGCAGCATCTGCAATTGCTATGGCTAGATTGATAGAAAGAAAATACTGTATGAGCCCTTCTCCCATTATTCATGTTTGATCATCCTTTTGTCAGTCAGTTCTATATTAAGACTTCTTGGAGACCACAGGGTCTGTTCCATGGCCATCTGATTGAACTTTGACACCAGAGCCCCATCCTGGCCTTTCACTGAACCTTCTAACTTTTACAATGCACTTTTCACCCTAAAGAATTTCAAAATGTTTTTCATCCAGGCTTGGACTGAACTAGCTAGTTGAAAAGGAAACTTCATTAAACTCCACTAGACTGCATAATCCTCCAGCATCCCTCCTCTCTTGAGAGAGGCTTAAAGACTGTGTTTGTGTCCTGCTTGCCAGACAGCTCAGAGCTGAAGAAAATTTAAATCTATTACTTTTTCAGAGACATTTCACTCCTGGACAAGCACAGGACTTTGCCTACTCTACCTCCTATGGCTTGAGTTTTCATCTGTCTGCATTTTGTTTCTTTTAGGAATAATGTGATTTGAGATACCCAGCAAAATAAGGGGTATGTAGAAAGTTTAAGAAGGGCAGCATATAAAGTAGCCTGAGGCAGCTGGGTATATCAGAAGGATGCATATCACACCAAAGAATCCCCAAATCAGCCTCACCTATTGTAATGCAACAATTATACCTACAACACCTCCGTTAAAGCATTCACATACACAGTTCCCATTTATGCATTTGCAAAGAAACAGGAGTTGAGGCCAGTTGCCTTCAGAAAAACAAATGATTCCTAGTGCCTGGATAAAATTGTGGAATGCCAAAAGCTCTTAGAGGCACTAAAATAGATACACTGAACCTGAAAGCATACAGGATAGAGAAGATCCTGTTAAAACCTGAACAAGATCCAGTTTGGAATCAAAGGTTAAATCTCTGAAGTCATTAATCCAGAGTTTCTCAGAACTGACTACAAACTGTTACGGGCAGCTTTAGACATGAGAGCTGGGAAGTCCCACTGGCCTTAGAAGTTCATTGAATCTTTTTGCTACACCAACACTGAAGTAAGTAAACATCAAGACCTGGACACACACATTTGCCTTGCAATCATTCATCCATCCACACCACCAGCACTGTCCCAGGCAATTCACTTTCTCCCAGACTGTGACTTGCCATGGCAACTGAGGCTATACCCAAAAAACACCTGGTTTAGGTACCTACACTTAGTTGTACAGATGTAATCTCTGCTGTGTCACTTAGGTTTAGGGCCAGAGATCAGCCCACAGTCCTTGTATACAGCCAAGGCTTTTGAGGATACCATTGGTAAGGCAAATTTATGTCAGACATTATCTATAAAGAGTTTTGTAATTAGCAATATTAAGAGGAAATTAAACAATAGAAAACTTAGGTTGTATACTAAGAAATTTCTCTGAGAAGTTAGGTTTCTGTGGTTATAAAGATGTTGAAGAGATGGTTATAAAGTGCAAGAGTTATAAACTGGGAGAACAGTCATAGTACATAAATAATTTAAAAATTTAATAAATGGAGTCTAGAAAAATATACCATAAGTCTTATTTACATAATTGTCTGGTTGGGCAGAGTGTATGAAAAATGTACCATATCTCAAATGAACCATATCTCATGACCATTCTGACTTTGGACTCTGTGCTTCTTTCATGGTTTCCTGCACTGAGGAGCCCACAGGATGACATCAAACCTACCTGCTCTGTCACTGTCTTAGAAAAATATTATATGAACCAAAAAGGGATTTTGTAGAGGATGTGCTGTGAATCAAACACTACACGTTACATAAATGGCAAGATATGAGGAAAGATGGCAAGAGAAAATATTTTGTAAAAGAGCATTTCTTCAACAAAACAGTTCCACTCAGACTATTTCCATTATCTGTATCCATCAGCAAATTGCAGAGAAAAGAAGAAAAGCCAAGGTGATACTTTACTTGAAGAGATCTATCAGGATGATAACGATGTCACTATCCACCGTCTCTGTCCCTAGGTCTGTGCTGACGTCCTCTTGAGAGCCACACATGATGATCACTACAGAATGGGCAAAAATGGAGACAGATTGGTGAGATTTACAGACACGAAGAGGATGTTCGAGCAGCAGGCAGTAGAGCAACTCTGGGCTAAGGCGCATTATCTGTGCTGTACTGGGGCCCAGGCACAGAGCTCCAGCCTCTCTGCAGTAAAACCAGGATATCTGAGGGGAAGTGCACCATTTTCTGTCTGATTGCACCAGAGCACTACCATTAGCTCGCTCAAATAAGCATTAGGAGTTGTAGTGCCATAACAGCTACTCAATATGAACATTTCTAGGTTAAATGGCCTTCAAGTAATGGTTTCATTAGCTTGCTTACTCTCACACTCACTTGGCCTCCTGAGGCCAGGTGCTTAGTCTTAAGAGAAGATGAGGTATTTATTCATTATTTTTTTCTAGTTCAGATGAATCATTTCCAGAAGTGCACCTTGATGGCAAAATGAGGTCCATAAATGTACCAGGGCTGCAAACATATGAACTATAGAGCTTGCAGTATCTGTATTCTTGTCATATTTAAAGCCCTTCTTAGAGAAATTGTGATCCCTGGATTTCTGAACGTCTCACAAAAAAGTGCTTGTGCCTAGATGGGATAATTTACCCCAAAAGCTCTCTGGAACTAGGATATTCCTGGATATTTTATGAGGATGAAGAGTGAATCTAGGTACTTTGTGCCATTTTATCTTTACATTCATGTATATCTTTGTTTCCACAATTTCTGGTGAAAGGCTTTCCCTAAAACCCAAATAAGGGGTGGGTTTGATTTCCTTAGAAAAGCAGCTCACTTGCAGGGACAGTGCATCCTCAACCTCTCCTTACCATTGCTTTTTCGGTTTGGATTTTTCACAGTTCTTTTAAGCAGGTCTGGAGTTCTTAAAATATCTTTGAACTTGAGTTTTTCAGAGAACTCTGTGATTCCAGCATCCAAAGCATTCATGTACCTGGCACAAGAGAGCAAAGATATTGTCAGGAAATTCCTAAATCAACCATAGTGCAAGACAGGCTGTTCAGAGCACAAAGGAGTGTTTATAAGCTGGTATGAAACCTCTTCTGCAGCAATAAAAGTGAAAGAATCAATACATGGCATGAAAGATGCAGAAATGCTTGGAAAGTCAACCAGAGGTATTTGAGCATGGTTGTACAAAGGATAGATTTGGAAAATGCAATGATGTAATAAGACATTAACAATTAAGAAAAAAAATCAGGGATATGAGGAAATTGCAGGAAGTGAGACTAACAGGGAGGCAGAGCCAGGAAGCTCTGCTATTTAATACATCTGTGGTAATGTAAGAAGGCACATGTGAAGGTTCAAAGGACTAAACAGGAACTACAGAAAGAACTGACATAAAAACCACACAGGTACCCTGACTGTGAGAGAAGTAAAGGAAGAAAAACAGCAACGAGAAAAACTATACAGAATCAGCTAAAACTGGAAGAGAAAAATGAGCTCAGCAAAAAAAAGCAAGCAAGTAAAGTTTGCTAAAATATTAAGGAAAAACAGTCAGCTCCCAAATTCTACTCTTGCTTCAATATTTTATTTCTGAGAAGAGATAATCTAGCTGAAATAAAGTTAATGCAAAAAACAAAAGAACCGCTTTTGCTTTCAAACGACATAACCTTTGATCTACCAGCACTGAGATCTCAGTCCTATGAGCTACCAAAAACCTTCTGCTTCCTTCTTTTCCTTTTTTTTTTCTTCAGAAACAGAATCATTAACTGTTAATTTACAGAAACGTATCAATAGTTGAAACATGACGTGACTTCGCTATCACTGTGGGTATTCACTTATTTTTATATATATATGGGAAAACCAATTAGCTCATGCATTAAGACTTGTGCTTTAGAGAAAATTGATATTTTCAAATTAGACTTCAAAAACCTTCACATTGACAGTTGCTATTAAGGCAGGATGAGATGCATTGTTACAATTAAATTAGGATGAAAAGTGGGCAGAGATACAAAATTAATTTTTTAGTTGTTAATCCAACAATGAAGGGGCTTGAACAATTCTGAAGGCATTAAAAAGCTCCTGGTCAGAAGCATTAAAAAAAGTTAAATAAGAAACACTTGGAAAGATCAGAAGTAACTTCCATGCAATTATTTCACTGAAAGGTATGAAACCTGCAGAATTAAAGGGATTTAGCTAGAGTGTGTATAGTGCATTGGCAATTACAGCTGCAAACATGGAGGAGTAGGGATTGTAGTAAGAGATGAGCAAAGTGCACTAATATTTCAAAACATCCAAGAGAGGTAATTATAGCAATTATATCATGTGATCAAGTTGCTAGCTCTGTACTAAGAAAGAAGAAGGAAACAGTAAAATACCTACAAAAGAGTTAAATGGAGGTCAGGTTCTTTAATTTATTTTAAAAAACCCTTTTAATTCTGCATCCAAAATATTCCATAAGTATTTGCTTCTATCAATCTGAAGCAAACACGGTCATAAATTTTGGTTAGAATTCTGTAAGTCCCTCAGGTTATGAATTAGAAATATGTATGATAGTTATTTCCATGAACTCTTTGCTACCCTTCAGCTATGTTTATAAAATTAGTAGGAGAAATGAATTTGGTTTTTTTTAATTAATCATTTTTTTATATCCCAAAATTGGAAAAAAAAATCAAAGGAGCATAGAAACATTCACATGAGCCAAAAGTTAAATAAGATTCAATAATAGAAAAGTAATTATAAATACTGGTATATTGAAGAGTCTGTTTGTCTAAAAGCAGCCTTTGTTTTCAGGCAAGGAGAAAACCCAGAATTTCTGAGAATCAAGCACAGCCTGATGTTTCAGATCACTAAATGAAAGCTGTCTCCTTTGCTCCAACTGGTGAAAGTATAGCTTTAACTCTGAAATCACTGGGGTGATTTTGTTTGAAGAAAGATGCAGTTTGAATTTTGAAAATAGTGCCTACAAATTGAAGCCATTAACGTGGAGAAACATTTTAAGAACTTAGTAAGACCCCTGACCTAAAAAGGCATCTATGCAGAGCCTGTGGAGGAGTCTCTCATGTCACACTGTTTATATTAAGGATGCTGTAAACAAGTATTTTCATCACAGACCCATGTGGGCTATAATTTCCAAAGGAAAAGCAAAGGCTTGTAAATATTTAAAATGGACTGAGAGAAACATTCAGGTAAGTGATATAGCTAAAAGCTACAATTCATTATTTTCTTCTCTCATTCCTTGGTAGTAGTAAGGCACCTCCCAAGGTGTAGGACTGATATAACACTTTGCACAAACCATGTCGGAGGGTGGAGACACATTTATCAACAGCCGGGTCAGAGGTGGATCCAGATCTTACCAGAAACATGCCTCTGAGGTTTCAGGTCTTTTGTAAATGTAGACAGATTCCCAGGTTGTGGTTTTGAATGGCAGATCAGAACGCGTCCAAAAATGAGAGAAGAATTGGTTCAGTTTCCTGGCTGGGGTCAGAAGGCGGGTTAGGTTTACTTTGTAGTCACAGGACAGTCCAAAACTCCCTACAGAGATCAGAGGCAGGCTCAGTATTGTTTCAAGGCTGAAGGAAGAGATAAGAGGACAAGTCTGAACAGGTTGCTGTTACACCAAGGCAGCTACCTGATTTCCATCCTCACCTCCCTCTCCTCTTGTGCCCTGAGTTAGTTTAACACAATTTGAACCTGAACCAGAAGGCTCCTCAAGAACACAAGCAGATTTCAAGTGTGTATTGGTATCAAAAAGCCTTGTTGAACTGCTCTAGGCAGCTTCTCGCACTGTTCCCAGTTACCCCTGCCCTTTTGGGTACCTCACACCATTTGAGGCCCAAGGGTTGTATCACAAGTCCAAAGGCTCAAGATAGGCTTCTGCTCCCTATCTGCCATTACCATGGCATGGATTTAATCTCATTATTAGGACAGTGCTGCAGGGTGACAGCTTTTTGCCATCAAAAAAAGCTTTACTCCTAGAATTCAAAGAAAAAAATCTTTTCATTTCACAAAGCTGTATTTTAGGAGCTGTACAACAGCAGCAGTCAGGGAGAAAAAATTAAGGCAATACCCTCTGCTGTCAGGAAATTTGTAAAACAAAGATAATTTTATACACAGAGACAGTAAGCTTTTAAGGACAAAAGCATATTCCTGGATGCTGTGATGCTATCAGAATAAACTCAAAATATTTTTGTTCTTGTATGGTGTTTTCTTATAACAGGGAATTTTGCCTGCAAAAACCATGGCTGTAAGAGTTGTTGGCATTATTGTGAACAAGATTTTATTTCCCAGGTAAAGTCCACTTACCCAATTACAGGGTTTTCGCTTAGTGCAACAAAACCAGACATAGATGATGTAATAAATAATGACATGGAGAATATTTCACCAATTAAACAGGTTTTGTTTTGGTTTTTTTCTGACAGACTTAGAAGAGAATAGATTATTTCAGTTAAAAGGGACCTACAAAAATTGGACTACAAAAATTCAGGACTGACTAAAAGTTAAAGCATTTTATTCATAGAAGCACAGAATGATTTGGGTTGGAAGAGTCCTTAAAGATCATCCAGTTCCAAACCGCCTGCCATGGACAGGGACGCCTTCCATTAGACCGCTTACTAACTGCATTGTCCAAATGCCTTTTAAACATGACAAGCTTAAGGTATCATCCATCTCTCTAGGAAGCCTGTTCTAGTGTTTGGCCATGTTCTCACTAAAAATGTGCTTCCTAATGTCCAACCTATATGCACAGTTTTGAATCAATCCTACTTGTCCTGTTGCTGAATGCCAAGAAGAGATCAGCACCTCCCTCTACAGTTGCCCTTCTCAGGAAGCTGTAAAAAGCAACAAGGTCTCCCCTCAGCCTCCTTTTCTCCAAACTAGTAAAACCCAGTGCCCTCAGCTCCTCACAGGACATGCCTTCCAGCCCTTTCGCCACTTTTGTAAGCATTCAAGGACCTTCATACCTTTCTCAAATTGTGGGGCCCAGAACTACACACTGTGCTCAAGGTGAGGCCACACCACTACTGAGTACAGCTGGATAATCACCTCTCCTGACCAGCTGGTGATGCTGTATCTGATACATCCTAGGGCAGGGTTTGCCCTCTGCACTGCCTGGGCACACGGCTGACTCGTGTTTGAGATTGCTGCCAACCAGCACCCCCAGATCCCTTTCTCCAGAGCTGCTCTCCAGTGGCTCCTCAATCAAACATTCAATTTACTGTCAGGAATTAGAAGTTTCCCTACTAAAGCTGGGATTTTATCCACAGGGTTTGGAAGGGGATTTTCTTCCACCTACCAGAGTGGCTATGCATAAAAGTCTTACTGTCTTGACTGTAGACCTCAAGGTGTCTGATGTACTCTAAACACCAATGAAGGTGTTCAGAGCACACCTCTCTGCAGGTTTGTTGTTCACAAAACAACTTTGTTCAGCAACTGCCATCTTTAACACTACAATATAAGGGGGAAGAATGGGTACTTACGAGACCATTTGGAAGGTGGCATAAGTGCAAGCGGGCCCTATGACAGCACAGCCAAGTGTGCCAGAATCCTGCAAGGGAGCAAAAAGGGTCATTTGGGATAAAGCAGAGGACTGGTAGAGAGAGGAGGATGGGAGAATGAAGAAAATTGCAGGATATGAGGAGTCACAGAATCTACTTAGCAAAAGCAAGAGAAGAGAGGAGCTACAGAGCCAATAAAAGAACAAACATAAACATAAAAGGGAGGAGGAAAAAATCACAGAAAGCCAAAAAAAAAAGATAAGAATGTGACATTTGTTAAGACATAGACAGCAAGTAAGGATTAAAACATTATTATAGTTGCACATTTGAAATTACACATCCTAGAAGAGTTTGCATTTGCAGAAGACAGGGTGGCTGGTATTACAGGGTCCTGTGTATCAGAAAAAATATTAGCTAAGTGCATATGAAATTAGTATTTAAAAAAATCCTTCCATGACAATCAAATGAGGCCTGACCTGTATCTTTGTGTGTCATGAGGGACAATTTCTTAGCAAAGACTAGAGCATGATCATAGATTAGTAGACTTGCAAATTCTCATTGGATTGACCAAGTTTCAGGCAGAGGAGTGAAAATCTTCAGAAACATGGCATCTTGTAATGCACTGATTTTAACTGAAGCTATTCCTCACATTAAGGTATTCACATTGTTTCTCTCACGTGACTTCTGTGATTTCTAGTAAGAAGCAAGCACTTCATCTTTGCCCTTTGGGCATAGTTCCATAACCATTTCATTGGTAACAGTGCCACCCTAACGATTTCTCTGCCCACATGTCCCCATCCTCACCAAAGTTCTCTTTTGTGTATTGTGTAAACTCATGGTGAACCAGATGAGGCTCTGAACCAGTTGGAAATGGACCTTTTTGCTCTGCTCAGGCTGTTTTGAGTGTTTGAGTTGTTGGTTTGGGGTTTTTTAGTTAACTGTTATTTGTTTTGTTTTGTTGAAATTTTTTTTTTTCTTGGTTTTTTTTATGCTTTGGCTGTCTGACCACACAAAGTGTTCTGCAGATATAAAAAGGAGGACAACTTAAGCATAGGAAAAGGAGACAAAAGCTAAAGGCAGTCTCTGGGAAGCATTCACAAAATCTGTCTCCAGTATTTGCCTACTTCTTTTCACAAAACATACAGGAACATCTTCTCTTTGAAAACTTCACTTCCTTGTCAAATTTCTTCGCAACTGAATATCAAGATCAAAGGTTAAGAAGGAAAGACAGAGACACACATGCACACCCAGGCAGAAGGAAGTAAGTCTGCTACTCACATATATGGTTTTGATGAGCTCCACACCTTCACAGGTGCTAGTTTGGCAGCCTTGTGGGACATATAGTGATGAAGAAAAGGTGTGGAAGATGGCATCCACAGTAATATTTTCTCCTGTAACACAAATGTAAAAGCAAACAGCATCATGACTTGCAGGTAGGCACTAATACATTATTATCCCTTTCCTTCTGACAGAGGTCTGAGCAGTCTTACACTCTGAAGTCTCCCTGCTTCTGCAAGGTCTACCTACAACCTAACCCCCACTACTATGGATGTGACTGTGAAGTCTGCTCCAATGTGGACTGCTGACTTCTGATAAGTGTTAGTATTTTCAGTAAAAAGTACTTCTAGTGATGGCCATTACTAGACAAAATTTTTAAGGCTCTGTAAGGAGTAACAGAGAGACCACTTTCCAATAAAATTGGACAAAACCTCTTAAACTAGAGGGCAGATAGGGAACAGATACTATTTTTTTATTATTTCCTTGGAATCTCTTTTTCCCATGAAATTCTAGAGAGTGACATTAGATTGCTGATGTCAAAAAGAGAGGTAAGATATCGAAATAAATAAAAACAACATGACTCTAAATGAAGGAAAGTATGGACTGCAGATTCTTCACACTTCAGAGCATGATGTGATCAACGGACAGGGTCAAAAGGAAAATTATTTTCAGAAAGTAGAACTTAATCCAGTCAGGAGAGGAAGCAAGGGCAACCAAATTACTGCACTAGATGGATCACTGGTCTTGTCTGATCCAGTTTAATAATTTCCACATTACCAAAGCCAGCTGAACATCTCCAGAGAAGCAGGAAGGAAGAGTCTGCCCAAACACCATGAAAACATATATGGTTCTGCTCATTTGTAGAGCACTTCTATTTACATAAAGAGAGTTCATTATTTCCATAAGATCTACATAAGATGGGAAAGCAAGGAGCCTGTCTGAGAAGCACCTTGCTTAATGTCAGATGAGTATAAAACCATGACACAAAGTGTTACAAGAAATCACAGGAAGAGAGGGGTAACCAACAGCCATTGGCTTACCTGCCATCTGGAATTCCTCTTGTACCCTTTTCAAGGCTAGATTCACAGCTAACTTCAAATTAATATTACTTGCAGGGAAATCCGAGTAATTCATGAGCATCACATTGATCACATAACTGTTGTTGCTACACCGATTTGAACCCACTTGCTTCAGCAACTGCAGTGAGGAAAACAAAAGCCAAATGGCCAGCACCAGTACTAGTTGCTTCATCATCGTTCAGTTTAGACACATTGTGTGTGCTCTCACATTTCTTTTTGTCTTCTAACGCTCTTTCTTTCAGATACTCTACACTGATTTTGTTCCTGGATGGAAAGAAAGAGATTTCCACTCTGTAGATTCAAAGACAATCTGTGCGATCCTTCTCTCCCGCACTTCCTGATCCCCTTTGCTGCCTTCACCTCTGCCTGTCCCTCCAGTGTACTAGGTGGCACTTCAAGGTGAAAAACTAGCAGCAGCAAAACTCAGGAAAAGAGAGAGGCTAAAGGTTGCTGAGAATGTTTGCTCATGGAAAGGCTGAGGTTATAAACTGAAACATTACCAGAAACTTTGCCTGATAAGTGCACTAACTCTTCATCACAGGCATAAGCTGAGAGAGGAAAGGGGAGGGGACAAATGAACCATAAAGACAACTCTTCGAAATGGAAATAAAATATAAGGTCTGTTAAAGCCTAAAGGAAGACAGATGGTTACTTCATGTTTGCATTGCCCTACATCTCTTGATTACACTGCCACACCATCTCTGCTGATTGAGCTCATAAACTGATGGTGTATTTTCTTCTGTGATAAGTTAGCAATTTCATTCCTTTAGCTTATAAACGCAAAGTACTTTTTGTGTTGGCAAAAATGTCCCACTTGCAATCCTCCGGACCAAAGCCTTTCTTTCTTCTTACAGCCTCAGTACAAAGCTTGTCCACTCATTCTCGCCCAGCACTGCGCACCAAAGCACCCCAAGTGTGCCCCAGACACGTCTGCTCCCAGCCAGCACAGCTCTCATCACCCATTCCCACCTCCTCAAATGGGGGCCCTAGATATTCATACTTTATGTGATGAACCTGTTGCATCAGGTAAGGATTAGCAAAGTGGAAGGTCTCTCAGACCTGCAGGACCAAAGCTGTATTTTAAATGGCAGCACTAAAAAGCCCCGCAAAACAACAACAAACAACAAACAAACAGACAAAAAATCCCCACCAACCCACAACCCTTATGGAAAACTCTAGGCACTCTAGGCACAAAGGAAACAAATTTAGACAAAGTATAGAGTGTGCTTTTGCTGAATATGGGGTGTTTATGTACACATACAACAGCTTCTGTTTTTCTACTGAAACCTACACTGAGGCTGTCAGATAATAACTTGGTTAACTTTTATTACCTTCCTGAAATAATTTTAGACAAATAATGAAAATAATCAGAAACAATGTAAGTAACAGTGCTTGTGGTATAGAACAAGACTGCAATTTCACAGCTTCTTTCAAAGCCTATACTTTGAAGGCATCGAATGCAACACAGATATATTTGAACAGATCTTTTTATGTGATTCTATTTTAATACCAAGTTACTGTTGCTTGAATCTTTCTAATACCCAGAGAAGACCATGACCCAGCATTTAAAAGTAGTCCATAAACATCTCTGCATATTTAATCTAGCATTTATAATTAATAATGTAGTAATTCTAAATTAGCAGTTTGTCATGTGAACATGTGGACTAGTATGGCTGGCTAGAGCCAGAGATTGAGAATGGAACACAGCTTTTCATGTGGAGATCATCTGCTCATCACTGGCTCATTTTATAGGTATTTCCAATGTCCTTGAAACATATCCCATTTAAGTCAATAAGAGATTTATCATTAACTTCAGCAGAGCAGGATTTGCATTTTTATATTCTTCTTAGCCTCTCTGGGAGAAACAATCAGCATGGATAATGCAGCCAGAACTGAGTATTTTACACAGCTGGTCACACAGGGAGTATGTAATGGCACTGAGAACTTCCTGGCTTCTTATGTATTAATGTATTTATTTCTTTTTCTTAGCAGCTTAAAACTGTCCTTTAAAAACAAAAGGTAAAATCAACGATAGCCATATCACAGTGTTTCTTTTTATTCTCTCCCTTGTCCTACACCATGAAAATGCCCCGACCCCAGCCAGAATATGATATAAATTAATTGTTGACTTCTCAACTTTTTAATTGCCTGGTGTGTGTGTAGCCTCTCAATGAATTGCCGTGATAGAAGAATCTGGTGACATGAAGCAGCAGGGAGTGGGGCAGGAGGCAGCAGCTAGGATGAAACAAGCTCTCCATAAAACCTGCCAAACATCACACTTTCCTTTGTACCTTGGGGCTTCGGACATCAAACATGGCAGTAACTGCCTCATGGCATAAGAGCGACAAAGAAACGTTGTGTCATTGCACTATAAATATGACAGTTACTGATACTATAGATGTTCATGAGGGTGGGGAGAAGAAAAAGTAAGTAAATGAGTCAGATGTGTAAAGCACAAATTTGATAGGCTCGCCACAAGCAAAAGCAAAAGCATCTCTAAGTTTGTCCTTGATGCTGCCTCTGCTTAAGGCATTTTTAACCCTGAGGAACAGAAGAGATGAGACACAAATTCCAGTCCATTCAAAGTGTCCTGGCTGCAGAACATAGCTAAGCTCCCAAGGATCCCAGCCAACTTCATCCAATTCTTTCATTATGTCCAATCAAGCAGTTTACAGACCCAAGAGATTAACAGTGATACAAATCAGACTAAAAGAAACTTTCCATATCTCCCTAGAGCACTCTCTCCACTATCTCAGTAACTGTTCTCCAACCATGAGCCAGCTCTCACACTTCCAAGATTAGTCAGCGAAGGATCCAGTTCAGAAATTCAGAAGACAAAATATGTGTTGGAGGCAAAAAGAAAGCTTTTTGACTCCTGTAGGTGACTGCAGCTTTAACTAGAACTACTGGCTTACAACAGAACTACAAGTAATGGCAGCATCCTGAAGGCAAATGCAAGTAACTCTGCCTTCCTCTGAAAGAGTATCTCTCATAAGTGAAGAAACAGAGCAAGAAATTCAAACACCAGCAATATCCTGCCTAAGGTAGCCTCTCCTGACAACCCACGAAACATCTTTAAAGCACATCTTCTAGAAGCATTTATTCTACCTTAAAGGTGCTGAGATTTAATCACTGTCTAAGGAATAAGGTGCTAAAAATGGCATCTGACATCCCCAGTGCATTCTTTTTAGCTGTGGCTTCTAGGCATCAGTTACTGCTATAATCTTGGCAGAAAGGTAAAAAATATCTCAGCGTTACATATCTTCACTACATGCAAGTGTCTATCCAAGAAGTCAGTTCATAGGTGAACATCAGCTTGAGACCCTCATCTTTATAATCCTAGAATGATTAACATCTCATGGAGATTTCCCCTTGAATTACTGTAGTTTACCACTTATTTTGCCTTCAGCAGCACAGGGATGATTCACATTCAGATAGGTAGGCCCTGTATTTATTTGTCTGAAGAAAAAATTCAGTTCCTCACCACCACCATTACCTGTCCATATATTGCAAATCTACAAAACATCATCATAGTTCTCTTTAGGTATTCTTAAAGTCAGTGTTGGAGTCGAAATACCACCTCAAATTAACTCACCAGAGAACTGTATCATTTGTTTTAGTGAAAAGTGACTTTTAGTGCCTGGTTCTACAGCCCTTTAAAACACTGTATTTGTTCTGCTCTAGGATTTACTCAATAATAAACAACTAGGTATTATAGGGCGTATTTGCAACTGATAATCAGCACTGACTTCCTGATCTAAAACTACTCTGAGAAGTTCTCTCAGTTTTCTGGAAAATTCAAGGACAGTCAGAGAAAAACAAGAGCAAAATATTCCAAAGACTTGTTCCTCTCTCAGCCCTATGAACAACTGTGGTCTATAGAACATTTTCCACTCCTTTTTTTAACGCTGCATGTGACAGGGTTTCCCTCATTTTAGCGTTTCTCTTTTTTTGTGCGGAGTCTGAAAGTCCTGAAAATGGGAATGATGTGTCAGCCTGGGTACCACAGAGTCCCTTTGCCTATCTGCTCGTAATGTATTGCAACTGAATGATGCACTATTTCCAACACCTTTACCACATTCATTTTTAATATCTTATTACTGGCATGCAGCCTAGTTTATTTTTTACTTAGTTACAAATCATTATTTGCACTTGACCACTCATAGAGGAGAAAACAGAGACAATATATGGAAAGAAAATTCCAGAAATCTCAGAATAGCCAAAGAATTAGGTGAAGGTATCAAGTGCCTGCAGTCAGGCAAACTGCTGCTTGTGGTAGTTGGTAACAACAGTCCCAATAAGTCTGAAAATAACACAAACATATTGTCAGCTTGTCTTCAATTTCTTTTATACCAAAGACAACCAAGGTAGCATTTTCAAGCCACTAGTTTGTAAAGAAATATGAATTGCGATACAAGCATCTTATTTTGCAGAATAACATACTTTGACAGTGTCCTTTAAAATGGAATTTTTCCCTGAATATTTGCTATAATTATTTCTCAGTGTCATTTAATTGTAATTGTTGTGATCAGCTTATGTTTTTCACAGTTGCACATTATTTTTTATTTTCTCCAGAGACAGGAACTTTGACAGTACACAAGAATATGAGGTTCTATTAAATTAAAAGAGATGCTGCAAGTCTCTAGCACTGCAGAACTGAGAAATATAAGAGACTGAGAGACAAAAAAATCTGAAAATATTGTAAATAAAAATAACAGTAGATGCATTTACGTTCTTAATTCTCACTAACTCGGAAAACAAATTTCCTTGATTTCAGTGGCCTGAAATCTATCATGTCTATGTTTTTTAAATAAATGAGGCTGTCAACACTGTTTCTGTAAAATACAGATTTTTAATACTAAATATGCATGAGACGTTACATGTTGTATAGTTGATCATATTTAACCAAGAGAATAAATGCTGAAAAACATTGATGTTGCTTTCAAGTTCTACCCACTATTACCAAGTCCGATTTCAAATTATACTGATTTTCTGGGGCTTTAACAGCTTTTACTCTGCCTTTAAAAAGATTTCAAAAATCAAATTGAAGAAAAATAAAATAAAAATGTTTCAGTTTCCCTTTGCTCAGTTTTGTTAGAGGTTGGTATCACAAATATGGTTACAGATAGAAAAGAAAAAAAAATACAGCTCTGTAATATCTGTGTTTATTTAATGTCAGTAACTTATTGGTTTCAACTGGAAAGTATAAAGATGATTCTTTAACTTTCGATATTAGAGAGGAGACCAGGAGTATGAAATAATGTTTTCCCATCCTTTAAATTATTTTAACAATACTTCTACTATCTAGACTTAGAGGACAATAATGTAAATTATTATGAAGTTAGCTGTATAGTATACATTTATAGCAGCTGTATATATAGATATGGTATACATGTATAGCAGCTATACTGACTTTTCAGAACTGATTTTTTTTTCTCTATAAAAGAACATAAAGAAAGATTTTGTAAACACTATTCTTTGGAACCAGCAACTGATAAGCAACAAGCCTGTAAACCAACATAAAAACATTTGGGCCATGTGATGCATGATCCTGATAGCACAGCATGATAATATAGCCATTCCCACAGGCTATTGAGAGTTCAAGTTGCTGCCATAACTTAGTGCTGACACAGATTAGAATGAAATTACACTGCAAAGTACTGACTGTTCTCATCAGGAGTAACCAATCTAGTAAGAGGAACACTACAGACAAGGGTAAGAAAAGTGCAATTGCATCGTATTACCAACAGCTTGGGTGGTAAGCCCATCTTCCTATTGATATATTATGTTGCCACATTCCAGAAGAAAAAGCTAAATATGTGTCATAAACATCTAGCTCAGTTAAAAAACTCTTCTTCCTGTTAACATTTTCCCAACACATATACATTTTTATGTGAATACTATTTATCCACCTAACCTGTATAATACAAAATAAATAGTACAAAGTCTTTCCTCTTTTCTTTCTCCAAAGGACTTTGTTTCCAGAGTGACAGGACACATTTACCTTTTCAGTGTACCAGTTCCCCTCTGTTATACACTCAGCAGGATACACCTCTGTCAAGAGACGAATGTAAGCTACCCTTAATGGGCAAACATCTGCTCTGTTTATCTTTACAAAGGTAAATGGGTTGAGTGTGAAATAATTTATGTCTTGGACATACACGTCAGTTTCCTTAACCTCTTTTTATTAAACATTACGCATGTTTATACTGCATGCTGGGATGGAGTTACGACATTTTCAAGCTAGTGCACACTTGATCCTGTAAATCCAGATGGCAGTGGAACACTGTGCAAATATATCAGCACACGTCCTGAACCAGCACAATTGCATTCTTCGGGACACAGCACCTGCAGTGATGTGGCTTTCCGGCTTGGATAACTTCATGTGGACACGGCTAACCATGCACTGCATTTTCAGTTCTGACACTGACTCATCCTGGACCAGTGGATTGTCTTGCTGTCCCTCCTTCAGTTTCTACGTACATAAACTTCTAAAAACTTACCAAAATCTAATGCTAAAATCACATACAAGGAAACCTTTTTATTAACTTGACTAAATCTTGATGATGGGGGCATGCTGGAAATATCAGAAAAATTCTGAAGGTGCATTTCCCACAGACCCATAAAAATCACAGACATAAACATGAGTGAAAACTGAAGTTTCCCCTTCCCAAATAAAGATAAACATGATGAACTTTGATGTCACCATTTGGAGGGCTTTAACTGACCTTAAGGTTAAAGGCTGCTGTTTGCCTTCCTGAGCTGGGTAATAGAGACTGAACAAAAGCATTAAAGGTGCACGTGATCCATCAACTTACATGTTTCAGCTTCTCTCACCATGGGTGGTCTGTCCGGGGTAGATTAAGACTCAGAAGCTGCTGACACCATAAAAAAAGAAGCATGTATTGTTCAAGTTCCTTGCTTTTAAAGGGATCATTTCCCCTTTTCTCATCTCAAGGGACTGCCTTTGTAGCAGTAGCAAGGGAGCATTTCATTGCTCTCACTTTTGTGTATCATTTATCTTGAGATGTCAGATGTTGTCAGGCACATTTTCAAAGGTCCAAGATGCAGAACATGGTGAAGCATCATTACTGAAAGAACGTGATCTTACCCAGATATTGTGGAAATTGAAACACATGATGGTTGCTGATGCAAAGGTCATGTCCTAACCTCTTGCTTTAGTTTATATAACAATCTGGTTTTTTCACTTCTTGCTTTTGCTTTCTCTCCTTTTTTTTTAAAAATATCCTTCTTCTCCTTCTTCTCCTTTTCTTAGACCTCACTTTCCAGTCTCTGATTTTTTTATTTAAACACTCATATGAGCCTCTGATGATTCTCTTGGTGTTTAGTCAGGGGTGCATGATTTCACTTTTGCTGCCATTAGCATAAGTAAATTCCCCTTCTCCCAGCAATTCTGCGTAGAAATAAACATGATCATTAATCATTTTACAGCTCACAGACTCAGGATAATGGCACTGGCTAAAAGAATAGTGAAGGTAAGAACTGCAGCAGCTTTCCAGTATTATTCTAGAGTAGACAAATTTCTTGACTTGTCTTTAATTTATGAATTGTTATCTTAGTGTTTCATATGAGAAAAAATTATAACACCTCCACCTACTTTGTATTGCATCTTAGTAAAAATTTCTACACCAGACATGCTAAAAATATTTTGGTCATCTTGATACTCTATCACTTTCTGTCACAGTTGACACTGTTGTTCTTGTGCCCACAGCTAACCCATTGGCACTGTGCATCTGTTAGCTCTTGTGCATTCCCCAGCTTTGTATCCACCACAGACAAACTCAGGAGCCACTTGGAAATGGAAGAAACCGGTGAAGCAGCTGAGAGCTTTCTTTCATTTGAGTCAATATTTTAGCTGTATTTATATTGATCGTTAGAAAAGCAGCACCTTCTGAAAGAATAACTAAAAAAACAGAAGAAAGCAATGTAGTAGAATTAAATTTTCAGTTACTTTTTCTTTAAAAAAATAAAATAATCTTGCCTAATTGTACTATCTGTTTGACCACATGAAATCAAATCTCTGAAAGGGCAAATAATTTCAGAATTATTTATGGAAATTAATTTTCTCCTGACAGAAATAATACTTAGTAATACTCCTTACGTAATAGAGAAGAGCTATAAAAGCAGACTAAATCGCTGACAAACATTATTTATCACTTTACTAAGTAACTAAGTAATTAAAAATTAATTTCTTGCAGAGAAATTAATTGTGGGAGAATGGATCTGCCTTCCTTCTTCGTGGCCTGTGGTATGAAAGCACTTTCATCAATAAGAGACACTATAATGGTGCTTGTTGTGCTCCAGCAGTTCCTGGTTGCAAAGCAATCTCTCAGAGTTGCAAGCTGGGTGTATCATTCCTAGGTCAAGCCATCTTAAGTAATTGGGACACACTGAATATGGAACTCATACTCTGAAGAAGCAGCACACAGTTCTTTACTGCTGGTCTATATTACAGATTATTGGAATATGACATGATATATTCATTCATTAAAAAAAAAGAAAAGAAAAAAAAAAGCTGTTGGTTTTTTTCCTGATAAAGTGCAAAAAAAAAATTCTTCTCAAAGAAAGCAAAAAGGTAGAAATACAGTTACTAAATTAGTTGTATCCATGGATATGTGTTTTTTATTTAGTTGAGTTGTCAGCAGTAGTGCAGTGTTTTAGTCCTCTACACTGACATTTCTAATCATAGAAGTTTGGAAAGGATCTCTATGGCCATTGAGTCCAGCTGTCAACCTAACACTGCAGGTCTGTCAGTTCCCCATATCCCTAAGTGCCACATCTATATTTCTTTTGAACGCTCCAGGGATGGTGATTCCACCACTTCCCTGAGGAACCTGTTCCAATGCGTGACCAACCTTTCAGTGAATAATTTTTTCCTAATATCCAATCTAAACCTCCAACAATGTAACTTGAAGCCATTTCCTCTTGTCACTTGGGAGAAGAGACAACCCTCACCTTGCTAAAACCTCCTTCCAGGTAACTGTAGAAAGCAATAAGATCTCACCTGAGCCTCCTTTTCTCCAGGCTAAACAGCCCCAGCTCCTTCAGCCACTCATCACTACGTTGCAAAATGTGGAACATATAAAACTTTCCTTAAGAAAATATGTTGATATTTTATATTTGTATAGTTTGAAGACTAATAAAAAAGAGATTTAATCTGTGAAATAGACAGCAGCTAACAAGCAAGCTCCAAGTGATGCTCAGGTGTTAGAAAGACAAATTACTTATTGGTAGAATTGCTGTCTTAAGGTTTAGGGCTTGACATGTTTCAATGATCTCATACCTAGAGGGAGGTTAACAAAGTTTGGGAATAAGGATGTACCACTGAGAGTGGACACAAGGAACGTAGAATTTACAGGCCAAAAGGACATTTGGCAAAACCCCCAAGGTAAGGAAGAAACTAATAAAGACAACTCAGCAACTGGGCTGAATCAGCCCCAGCTGGATAAAAGGTAATTGACAGTGGGTAAATTGTAACCACTGCTCCATGGCCACTGACCCAAAAGAGAAAGACTGAGTATGTGGACTACTCAGCATGAAAAGCGAGAGAATCATTAATCAATAGAAGATAGAATACTGATTATTAAGGGAACTATAAAAGTTGTAGACAATGGACCTTAAAGACTTTGTGTACTAAAATGTATAAATAATGAAAAGTTTTGGTAGTTGTCATGCTGGCATTGTGTATTTGCATCCGTTTCTGTGCAGAACTGTAAATACATCAAAGACTTTGACTCTGCGTGTGATTTGACCTCTTGAGCATCGCGTGAAAAAAAACTACTATGGGACAATTAGACTTGTGCTCCGGCAGCTTTGCTGCCCTCCTTTGGACAAGCTCCAGCCCCTCAATGTCGTTCTGGTCTTGAGGGGTTTAACGGGTTCGAGGTGTGTCGTCGTCCTCGCGAGTGTACAAGGGCTGGCCACATTTTATCTGACAGAAGCCAGAATACCATTGGCCTTCACGGCCACATGGCCACACGCTGGCTCGTGTTCAACCGCTGCCAACCAGCACTCCCAGGGCCTTTTCCGCTTTCCAGGCACTCTGTCCCAAATCCGTGGTGCTGTTGCAACCAAAGTGCGGGACCCGGATGTTCAGGCCAAGGACCACAGGCAAGGAGAGGAAGAACTACGGAGTTTGGGGGAGGAACCAGCGCGGTTCTGACCGAGGGAGCCGCCGCGGATATCGCCGTTCGCCGCAGCGCGGGCGGAACCCCGGGGCCGGCCCCGGTTGTCAGCCGGTGCCCGTTCGCCGCCGCCTTCCGCCGTCCCGCCGTTACCCCGGCAACGGCGCCGCCGGCGCAGCGCGGAGCCCGGGCCCGGTCTCAGGATGGTGAGGGGCGGTGAGGGGCGGTGAGGCATTGCAGGATGGTGAGGGGCATCGGGGCGGTGAGGGAGAGGCACCGCCGAGGGAAGGCCCGCTCTTACCCGGCTCCTCTTTGCTCTCTGCCCAGATGCTGTCGCGGGCCAAGCCGGCCGTGGGGGGTACCCCGCCGCCGGGAGACAGGCGGAGGAAGAAAGGGAAGGAGGTGCCACAGTTGGAAGAACTCTTGGCCCAGAGGGATTTCACGGGCGCGATCGCCTTGCTGGAGGTGACGGGCTCCATTCGGGAGAGCGGTATTGTCGCTGCCAGCCCTGTGCCCTCAGGGCTGCGGGGCGAGAGCGCCCCTTCCCCTGCCTTGTGACTCTCTCGCCCCCCTGGGGCTCTGCAGCGGCATCTGTTGCTGCCCGCTTCACGGAGCCGGGTTTGGCCTGTGAGAGCTGCCTGCTGCTGCCCTCTGAAATGTGAAAGCACCCCAGTAGCATCCGCATCTGTCGAGCTGTCCTCGATATGTGATAGCCTGGTATTGCTTTGGTTATCTGTGGGGCTTTAGAAACTGTGTCAGCTGACAAAATTCTTACATTCTTTATTCTCTATAAAGTTTAAAGAGCACGTGGGTGAGGAGGAGGAGGATGGCAACCTTTGGATCGGATACTGTGCATTTCATTTGGGTGACTACAAAAGAGCTCTGGAGGTAAGGGGAAATCCTGCATCCCGAGGTTGGAAATGGGGATGTTGTGATAAAGCAGTGACAAAAGGAGAAAGATGATGTGTAATAGGGAGTAGCCCTGCTAGCCAGTTAAGGTACAATATACAGTAATAAGGCTGATGCTGTGGGAAGCAGTTTAAATTGAAAGCAAAAATTGTATTTTGCCTAGGAAAATAGAACTTTTTTAATGTTATGTACTGACTTATTTGCTACTAGGCTCAGTAGCTTAATATGTTCTGTTGAATGTCATAGTTCCTGTCCTAAATCCTTCATTCCCTTTTTGCAGCTAGGTTTCCACAGTTTCGTTTTTCAGGTTTAATAATGTTTCTGACTTCATTGTGTAGCTTATCTGTGATAGCTATGAAAAAATTCTTTCTTTAGAGGTTGATTCCCCTAACCATTTAATGAACTTTATTACTCTTCTTTGCATTTTCTTGTATTAGACAATTCAATTAAATGA
Organism: Bombycilla garrulus; assembly: GCA_013400315.1. Lineage (NCBI taxonomy): Eukaryota > Metazoa > Chordata > Aves > Passeriformes > Bombycillidae > Bombycilla > Bombycilla garrulus. Next base: position 937,626 of record VXBU01002801.1, on the reverse strand, counting down.
GGCAGTCTTTTTTTTCTAAAAGCTTTGAGTCACTAAAAAATATGTTAATTGTTCAAATATGTGCATTTTAATGTTTGCTTCTTAGAGCTCTGTTGTGTTTCTTCACTGTGAAGTGTGACTGAAGTATAGCTGGTTTTGCAGTCTTTGAACTTGCTTTCCCCAGAATAAATATTTTTAAAAAGATGTTAATTTAAAGTATTAACAAAAGATTTAAAAAAATAATAGATTATAGAACAATGATGATATTTTCTTTCTTAGATAAATGGTCACATGCACAAGATGCATACATGAGGTGAAAACTCTAAAGCTTCTAAGTAAGAAGGGCACAAGGCAATCTGCCCTTTAAAAATTGAAGAGGAAAACATCTGTTGGAGATACTAAAAATGCTCAGTGAATCAAATTGAGAATATGCCCATATAGAATGTAGAATAGTAATACAGGACATCATGGTAAATTAATATTCATGTTTAGACTTGTGGAATTTAAATATTATGGATAAAACAGACAGTTGCTGTAGTTAATTTACATCTAGGCATTAGATGTTAATAGGGAGTGAAATTAAAAAAAAAAAGAAAAATGTTCATATAGAAATGAAAAAACAACTTTCAATTTCTTTGAAATAAGAAATAATTTAAAAATAAGTTTGAAATAAATTCTGCTTTTTGAAATACCCTGTATATGCTTTTATAGCCAGAGTAGATTTTACATGTCCAACGAAAAGGCAACTGCGTTTTCTTTTTTATTTTTTTTCCCTCATTAGTTTTTGCATGTGGTATTTGATTCACCACTAGGTGATGCTCTTGATTCAGGCTTTTAAAAACTGCAACATAATCGTCTTTTTCCAGTTTTTCTACCCAAGAAGGGACAATAAAAGGTTTGTATGAGCAATCTGCAGTTTGATTGTTTGTGTATGTTTTAAGTGAGAGATCACAGGGCTTGTCTTTCCAGATTTAATACTGATTTTGCACAGTGATAAGTCCCGATAGCTTTGTCATTTTGCAGTGACGTGGGAAATCAGCCTGTGCATCTCAATCTAGTTTCTTTGGGGACAGAACACTCTAGTTTTAATTTCTAAGGCTGCAGGTCTCATTGCATCGTGGAAACTGAACTACTTTTCAGTTATCAACTTCCATGTGTGAAATGCTTTCTATGTTACAGAGATGTTACTGTATTCTCAAGGACAAATTCCTTGATAATCTATACCCTTGGGATCTAGAAGCACTCTTTGGGGAGTGCCAAAAACACTGTAAATAAAATACTATGGGTTAAAGATTCTGCAGAACTCTCCAGAATGACATTGCACACAATCTAAATTATTCATATTCCTATGTGTTCCTGCAAGTGACAACACATAGTTTGTGTCACTATATTCACAGTTCATGGTTCGGAATCCATGTATCTGATGAGGGTCTTCAGAAATCACACTGTTCAATGCTTTTATTAATGATGATACTTTCATAGTGAGCCAGGCGTGTTGGTTGCATACCAACTTTTGGAGAAGCTTGGGAATTGCTTGGGAATTGCCTGAATTCTTCCATGCACCACCAGGAGAAACAGGGAAGAAGTGAAAAACACACAGATGTCCAGCTCCAGGGATCTCTTCAGAGAGAATGACAGCAAAATATCTGTCACATTCATGTGAGCAAATTCACATTGACTTGTCACAGGCACACCAACAACATCCTCTAGGTATCCTCTAGGTAAAGCCTCAGCCTTACTAGGGTCACACTTTCCCCTTCTTAATAGCAGATGCCTTTCTCAAAGGTTATGCCACTGACACTGGCCTGGTGGGATCATCCTTACTGCTGTACCCCAGTTTACAAATTATATTGCAACGGGCTTGACTCTTCTTGCAGTTATGGTGCAGTTTTCCTTAGCTTCCTTCATGGACAAACTTATTTTTACGGAGTAGCTCATATCTTCCTGGCATCATATGGCAACCAGAGTTTCCCTAGTATATGGTGACATCTAATTAGATTTCTGGAATGTTCCACATTTAGTGTCTATAATGGGGAAAACTCATCTGTCTTTCTGCAGCAGCTGCCACTTGTTCATAGCTCTAATCTTAAATCTTCTGAAAAATTTCCCAGTGTCACCAAAGTACCAGAACTAGAGCATCAGGCCAATTAGGAATTCTGTTTCTGAGCTGCCTGATCTTATAAACTGAATCAGCTGGGGCCTTAAGAAAGTGAGGGTTTATTATTAGTTTTTTATATATCTATATATTTATACATAGATATATATACACGTATTTTAAAAACTTACAAGACAAATTGGCACTGGCAGGTGCATTTCTTGATTGGATTTAAGAAGAAGTTTCACACTAGCAGTCTGCTCCCCCTGCTTCTAGGCACACGAGATGCTGGCATGGGCATGGTGCAGCTGCTGGACATAGTAATGCCATTTTGGCTCATCAGCTGCACACATGACAGCAAAGAATGATCCCTGGGCCAGAGCCTTCAATGCATTGTTTCTGCCAAAATCCTACAACCAGCCAGCAACAGTCTCTCCAATCTGCCACCTCCCTCTTGGAAGAGAAGTAGGAGCCATTCCATCACTTCACTGAACAGGACCTCCTGCTGGTTTGGCTCAGGGTAATAGTCAAATAGTAAATCATGGAAGGACCAGGGCAGTACTAGGGTAATGGTTCATCCATGAGCAGTATCTGGTCTGTGGGAAATGTGAGAATACAGGTACACTCCAGTTCCTGATAGCTGAAGATAGAAAGTAAAAAGTGGATTTTTAGCTCTGGGAGTTCTCTAGACCTCTCTATTATGACTGTATCCAGGTTACAATAAGTATCTCATTTGGGCACCTGTGGAGCAGCCTTATATGTTGGTTTGTTTATTGGCTCTTCTGCATCTCTGTTCATGGGCTTGGAGAACCCAGTCAAGCAATAAGGGCATTGAGCTGGCCCTCCACATTGTCATTACATGTCCATAGTTGTAGGCAATCAACCTGGAAGCCTGCTTTTGAGGAAAACTGCATATGGCTAGTGATAGAGGCATGAGGAGGAGAGTAAAATAGCATAGGAGTTGTTAATGCTGCTGGGTGGCAAAAGTAGCGACAGGTTGACTTTTAGGAGAGGTTTGAGGGTATTTTTTTTTTTTTTTGGGTTTGTTGCTTTATTTAGAAAGGAGGGAGGAAAGTTCTTGTGAAGTAGTCTTTGAGAGACTGATACTGAATGGCTTTCAGTGGGGAAAGGGGCAACAGCACATAGTCCAGACACATGGCCCAAAACTACAGGATAAGGAGCACTGGTAGTCCTAATTTTTATTTACTATTTCCATAGATTCTCACTGGTACTGCTAGAACACTCTTTATGTGTTGCTTGCTTTGAATGGCCAAGCCAGAACATGTATTTATGCACTTTGTCTTTCTAATTAATCTGCCTGAAGCCCAAGCCAAAGAAGACCTTTGGGTGCATTTAATTGAATGAATTTTGAAAGATTTCAGATGGTCCCAATAAAGAGCAGTGGCCTGTGTCTCAGAGCTCCGTGACAGGCCTACGTCAAGATTAAACTGGCTTTAGTAGGAAAGGCTGGCCTCTATGTAAATGTTGTTTACTACTACTATTATTATTATTATTGTTATTATTATTGTTGTTGTTTTATTATTTTATTATATTTATTTTTATTATTATATTTGTTATATTTATATTTGTTTATTGTAAGTATTGTTGGACAGCTGGAGTCTGAAGTCCCTGAAGTACTAGCAAAACTGAGCTGGCTTTTAAGGGTGCTCCTTACTCTGTTTGGAAGTGCAGTTTACTTTTACTTGGCAACCAAGAAATGATTTTTTATGCTTGCAAACTCTAAACTTTATTGTTGTCAGCATGTTTGTGTTCTTGGGATTTGCTCTCCTTTGGGCATAGCTTATTTTATCTCCTGCTCTGTGTGTGTATATATATATATATGTCTGTACTTTTCCCCAGAAGTCTCCCATGTGCAGTGGCTCAATCTGCTGAACTCTCCCTAGGCAGAGGGGACTTCCAATTCATATGTTTGGAGAATAAGTACAGAATCAGCAAGGGGTTGTTTTGATGGGAGGGGTGAGCAGCTTGCAGTGATCTGGAGTATGTGGATGACATTCCTTTAGCAGGTCTTGTGAGAACCTCGTGTGATCCTGCCTGCTTTGCCTTATGCTGCCTGTTTCCATGGCTGGATGAAGAGCAGGAGCACCAGCAGCAGGCACTTCCATTGGGATGGTCCTTCCAAGGAACTTATCAGAACTGTGACACAGGAAAAAAAATGGCACTGAGAAATCTGCCTGCTTCTGGTTTTAGTGCCTGTTGTTACTCTGAGTAAAGATGTTTATCTTCAGGAATGTAATTGTCCAGTGGCTGCAAAGATTTTTTGTTTAAAAAAATTAGATTGAAAGATTGATCTGTTAAGTTTTTGCCACTTCATAAATAACAAGAAATGAAGCAGTCTGTGTGACAGAATTAAAGATATGTAATGAATGTGGATGTGTAAGAAATATCAGAATATACTGTCTAGTGCCTTTTTACAGCTGTTGGCTGTAAATCTGAAAATGTGTAAAGTTAGGAACAGGTTATTAATGTTTATTACAAATTACTAATTTTTATCTATAAGGAAGTATTGAATTTGCCCAATACCGACTTATCGGCTTGTATTTTAATGCGGTGGTCTCCAAACAATTTTGCTGCACCCCTATTAGTAAAACATTTTTGAGCACACACCCCCAATGTATATACACACATTTATACATTTATAAATTATATACATGTATCACCGTTCTAATATGTAATTATAAAACATATACAAAAATAGGAACTAAAAAAAGGATGTGATAAATTTACAGTATTTTAAAATATTTATTTTAGTTATTAATAGTACAAAAAAAATTCTTGCTGCACTTGATGTTATTATATTGCAGAACCTGAGACTTAAAATACTCTTTCACAGGTTTAATATACACTAAGACAATACCTACAGGTTTACAAAAACACCTTTAACACTTGCTCCAGTAAGTATTCACAAAGAGATTGCCCTGGAGTTTATGGTTCCCAGGCTTTGACTGGAGGAGAACTTAGGAATGCAAGAAAAGTTGGTTATATTGATGCCTTTACAGCTTACATATATTGGGGTTTATATATGTAATATTTTTATAATAATCTATTTAGAATATAAATAGATTTATATCTCTATAACTTCAATACTGACAGAAATTGTGCTCATACATGATGATTTATGGCACTGCTTGTCCCTGTGGTCTGTTATATTGCTGTACACAAAAAGAATTAGGGGCATAGCTTAAAATGTAATAGTTTTGTTGCAAGGACTGCAGTGAACTTCAGAATAAATTGTCAGTAATTTAGTGATACATTGTAAAATTATGGAATAAAGAATGATATTTAATACAAGAATGTGCTATTACATTTTTTGAAATCAACTCTCTCATCTGTTACAGGAATATGAGGCCTTAACGAAGCAGCCAACTTGCAATCCAGATGTTTGGGTGAACCTTGCCTGTACATACTTCTTTCTGGGGATGTACACGCAAGCAGAGGAAGCATCTTTGAAAGGTAAGATGTATGGCTCTGTTGGAAAAGACTCCTTATTGATTTGAACACCTAAAGTTCATTTCCAGACAAAGTATGCAATAAAGGATACTTTTGAGCAAAGTTTTTTGGTTTGGGGTTTTGGTTGGGTGTTAGTTGATTTTAACTTTCGTGTAAAAGGAGAATTATGATGCAGTTTCCTTCCTAAAAATACCTTAGGCATGTGGAGCAGCTGGAACTAAAAGATAATTTCTCTTATTAATTTCTATATACAGAACCCAGCATATGCCAACCAGCAACAAAAGGTTACTTTTCTTTTGACTGATACTGTGTTTCTGTGCCAGCACAGATGAAACAAATTAGGCCAGTGAAGTTATAAAAAAAAAAAAGCATCTGAGAGAATTCAGTATTCTCTCAGATGAAGACAAGAGCTCTGTTTTACGTAGTTCGAGTGACTTAGTAGGTGGTCTTGTTGCCTTATAAGTCAGATGTTAGGTGTCTGATTCTTCAAGGCATGGAATTCAATAGTCACATTATTACAGTTCTACTTTACTCTTAACATGCATGAGATCATTTAAAAAGGAGGAATGAAAATCAGATTCCAGGGCAATTTTTACTGCCTAAAACCGTTTCTGTAGTTTAATTTTGTTGCCCATCACTTTTTGTGTATCTTAGTGATACTTTGTGTATCTTTGTGTATCTTGTTTTCTATAACCATAGTATCTCAGTACTTTTAAAGCAGAATTAATAGTAGTGATATGTCACTCAACTTCTGACTCTTGCCTTCTTAGGATAAAACTTTTATTGAAGGGTGGGTTTTTCTCCTTTCTTTCATTAGTCTTCTTGTCTTGTGCTGAAAACAGGGTAGGAAGAAAATAGTTGTATACTTTCTTCTGGTGTGGAGTGCCTTCCAAAAGGACAGCTTTGTAGCATTTTATTTAAATAATTACGTTCTTATGTCCCTTTAAAATCCTCAGAAAGATCATGCTGAGCTTGAATCCCACAGCTGGAAAGGGTTTTTTATTTTCAATTGTAAAAAAACCTCATTTAGAGCTTTGTGATTTTTATTGTTCAGGAGGTGTGTAAATTTATAATATTCACAAAGACTTTAATGTACCACAAATTTGTGCTTTGGAGATTGCAACCTAGGAGTTGAAGTGAATCTAAAATAAATGGGCTCTAGAGCTTTGAGGTGTCACTTTGACCTAAAGCATGGAGGAAGCAAGCAGCTGCATCCTGTACCAGCTGGAGCCATTGTCATCAGCTTCACATCTTGTGAGTTACAGTAATCCATTCTAGAGATGACACATACACAGCTGAGCATGCACATTTATTAACGGTGAGCTGGAGATGAGGGAAGGTTAATGTTTATCACACCCCTTCAGATTAGTTAATAGTAGTGTGGTGAGTGGCAGAGTAAGAGGTACAGTTACTGGTACTTTGACGTGGCCCCTCAGAGTCCAGCTAGCTCTTGCCACCACACTGTGGCTCAGAAGGACCACATCAAGTGTGGGGAACCACTCTGACTGGTGAGATTATCAGAGCGGAACTTTAGAGCTCTGGCTCTACAGGGGTGCCGTACATCAGGGGTGAGGCAAAGGGAAGAAAGGAGGCTCCAAAGCTCTCAGGTTCCAGCAGCAGGGTTTATTGCGGAGGAAGGGGGAGAACAAAAGAGCCCCAAGCACTGCTGTGCATGAGGTTAAATACCACCAAAAATCAAAGGGAGGGTACAAGCAGACATCCAGTGAGGAATTCTGAGGGGAGGGGTAAGGAAGAAGCAAAGGGGTTACATAATCACTTGGGAGCCAACAGGGATGAGGGGAGGAGAAAAGGGGCCAATGGGGCGTCGAGGATTAGGGGATTTCCAAAGGGGTGGACACTTCAGGGATTGGCCCATGTGGGGATTGACAGGAAAAGGGCTAGAACAAGGGGCAGGGCTGAGGTGATGAACTGGGACAAGGGGAGGAGATATTTTGAGGGACAGGCACATACATGGGAGAAACCATTGGGGTAACAACCATGGGGGAGAATAAGAACAAACCATTTTACGAAGAATAAGAATAAACAAGGGCCGCCACAGTACTTGGGTGCTGGAGGAAGGGTAGGAATATTAAGAAAGCGAGAGTGGGAAGGAGCATAGATGAGGGAGGGAACGGAAAATAACTGAGTGGTCACATCAGTTCCTGGTCAGTTCTTGATTTTACATAATTGTTTAATAAGGATAGCATGCCAGTTTTTATAATGAGATGCTAAGCCTTTCTTGTGAGTACTGTAATCCTGGTGATTTCTGGCTACTTAAATGTGGTGGGGAAGCAGTCACAGCTGTGGATTTGTAACACTTGTCCGTTCTCCACTGAAAGCTTTCAAGTGTGGTATATTCCTCTTTCAATCTTTCTTATATTGAATTTAAACCTTTTTATTTTTGCTTAGGTCAGATCCTCTTTTAGGTTTTTTTAACAACTTAGGATTGCATCAGTGATGGCTGTTTGCATTATAGCTTTGACAGCTGAGGCCATATCATCTTGTGCTCACTTCCATGTTTTGCAAAGATCTTGAAGAAGCAAAATACTTCCTTTTAACAGGTAAAATCTTGAGAAAAACACCATTTATCCAATACTGCCTTGAATACAACTGAAAAAATAATAGATAGTGTTACTATTAGGCTGCTTTCCATTGCTATTTTGGGATTATTTTGCCTGAATTCTTGTATAGTGCATGCTATTTATTGCTGCAGTTATGCTTAACCCCTGAAACTAGCATACTGCTAAAACAAATCAAGGAGAACTAATTTAGTTTCAGCATTAATTCTAAATGTATACAGTGACAGAATCTGTGTAAAAGGGAACATAAAGATCAGCTGGCTTTCTGGAATAGGTTTTCCACACAAACACATAAATATCTTGAAATCAAACCAATTTCTTTTTTGCCATATGCTGTTGCTTAAGGAAATTATTGTTAACCATCATTCCATTAATGAAGAAAAATTTGCAGGACACTTAAAATTTAGGAAACTATCATTAAAAGCCATGAGGTAATTAATGTATTCCTACAGATACATAGTTCACAATCTCTTGTGGAGCAAGGTTTTATCTTTATTTTATGACGTGAATTGATCTCTTAGTTTGCTGTTATTTAATTCAAACTCCATGGAATAGAGGGGATGGGGATGTCATTAAAGACAGCCAGCATGGCTTCACCAAGGGCAAGTCCTACCTGACCAATTTAGTGGCTTTCTGTGATGGAGTGACCCCATCAGTGGGCAAGGAAAGGGCTAAGGATGTCATCAACCTGGACTTCTGTAAAGCTTTTGAGACAGTTCCCCACAACATTCTTCTCTCTAATTGCACAGATATGGATGTGATGGTGTGCTAGTTTGAGATTGATTGACATTTTGTTGGGCAGGAAATAGCCACCCCTGGAAGTGAGGTGTGCCTGTGGATTTCCCATGAGCCCAGTGCAACACCAATTGTGGGCCAGATTTAAAGACAGACAGGGAAATGAGCCAATCAAAAGTGAAATGCGTCTCAGTAGCATATACATTTGGCACAGGACTGCGTGGGAATCGCTCTCTTTCCTTCCAGCCTTGAAGAGGTACAGACAGGCTGTGCCCTCGGCCCAGCCACCCTCCCCCCCTCCCCACCCTACGGCCACAGAGGCCTACGGGAGTGGGAGGCTGGGCCAGGCCATGCCGGGAGCCCCTCCTGAGGGAGCTGTCCTGGCAGGTGGTGG
>VXBU01002801.1:874446-928065 GCA_013400315.1 Bombycilla garrulus | reverse complement strand
CCAGCCCCAAGGATGAGAGATAACTCTTCCTTGGGATGAAGATGGAGCTGATGAGGAGAGTTTTTGTTTTAGACTAGAAAAAAGACATTCTTAAACTGCACCCTAAAAGGTGATACGGCCCATGGGCAGTTGTGAGAGGACGAGCTATTTGTGAAGTGTGTGGCCACAGGACTGGTATTCTTGTGGAGGATCTATGGCAAAGCATGACAGACTCCTGCTCTTCCTGATGGATTGGGGAAATGATTGTTCAAGGGCTGGATTGACTGAAAATCCTAGGTTTTGTCTTTTCATGTGGTCAGTGGGAAAGTGAACAGTCTGTGGGGGGAGGATGGATGTTTTGAAAGTTTCCTTCTGGTTTCTGTATTTTTCTTTCTTTTTGGTTTTAGTTAATAAAGTTTCTTCTTTATACTTTAAGTTTGGGTGGTTATGCTCCTTTTTGGTCCTATCTCACAGCAGTAATTGAGAAAAATATATTTTCATGGGTGAACTGGCCCTTGGCTGGTGTCAAACTATGACATTCTTGGTTCCCTGACCGGGAATCAAAATTTGGTAAATAAACCCGTGACAGATGGGTAGACTGTTAGGTGGATAAGGAATTGGTCAGACAGTCAGAACCAGAGGGTGGTGATCAATGGCTCAGGGTGTCCCAGTGGTGTCCCTCATGGGTCCTGTTAGGACCAATGTTACGTAATGTCTTCATTAATGACACAGACAAAAGGATCAAGTGCACCCTCAGCAAGTTTGCAGATAACATCAAGCTGAGTAGTGGGGTTCACACACTTGAAGGATGGGATGCTTTCCATAGGGATCTGGACAGACTTGAGAGGTGGATCTGTGAGAGCCTCAAGAGGTTCAACAAGAGCAAATGCAAGGTGCTGCACCTGGGTTGGGGCAACCCCCAGTATCAAAACCAGTTGGGGATGCACAGGTTGAGAGCAGCCCTGCCAAGAAAGACTTGGGAGTGCAGGTGGACCAGAGGCTGGACATGACCCAGCTGTGTGCACTCAGCTCAGAAAGCCAATTGTGTCCTGGGCTGCATCCAAAGCAGTGTGAGCGGCAGGGTCAGGCAGGGAATTCTGCCCCTTGGCTCTGCTCAGACCCCCACCTGCAGGGCTGCATCCAGCTCTGGGGTCCCAGCACAGGAAGGACTTGCTGGAGCTAGTCCAGAGGAGGCCACCAAAGTTACGAGATGGATAGAGCACCTTTCCTACAAGGAAAGGCAAAGAGAATTGGATTTTTCAGCTTGGAGAATGGAAGGCTTCAGGGAGACTTCATTGAGGCTTTCCTGTACCTAGACAAGGCTTACAAGAGAGCTGAACAGGGACCATTAACACAGGCATGTAGTGACAAGGAGGAATGGCTTTTTAGTGAAAGAGAGTAGGTTTAGATTAGATACAAGGAAGAAACGCTATACTGTGAGGGTGGTGAGGAGTTGCCCAGAGAAATTGCATCCCTGGAAGTGTTCAAAGCCGGGCTTAACAGGACCTTGAGCAACTTGGTTTAGTGGAAGGTGTGCATGGCTACCGCAAGGGGTTGGAATTAGATATCTGTAAGGTCCCTTCCAATCTAAGCCATTCTGTGATTCTCTCAGGAAAGAATAAGTCTGAATATCAAAAGTAATATAAAAAAGATTTACTACAAATATAATCTAAGAAGTATAGCAAACAGGCAATAAAATAAAATCCCTCCTTGAAGGTTTTTCATTACAATTGTATTTCACCTCCTCTAGGCTTTCTTCCAAATTTCTTTCAGATATTTCTGGCTTCTCCTTTTCCCCTGTTGTCTGCTCACATTGCAGTTACTAATGTTCCTGCTTCTGAGGTGAAGGTAGAGTTACTTTACTTCCAAGTCAGCTTCTGTTGTTTTGTAGTCTTTCTATAGTGAAGCTGCCAAGTGATGCTTTGCTGACTCCTTTTGCATCTGTGTTCTCATACATTGGCTGAACATACATTTTCTGTGCTGTGGGTAGCCAATCTTATCTTGAGAGAATGAGGCTTAAACTATTGATCTTGATTTAGTATATAACAAAAGCAACAAATTATTGGTTTTTTTCATTATAAAAACTAATACTCTTATGTTGCATTCACAGTTCATGTGCCTTGCAAAGGCCAAAGAACAGAAACTCAGCCTGGCACGCTTGGACTGTGATCCTGGCAACTGATCCAAGTGTTTAGAAGCCTGCATAGTGCTCCCAGAAGCTGTTGGCTTGCATTTTTAAGAAATAAACTAACAACTGAAGTATAAGAACTAAAATTGTTCTTTTAAACCAAAAAAATGTGCACATAAATGGGGCTGCAGTTAAGTCTGTTATGAAAAACAGTCTTTTTAGGATAAATGGAATCTTAGAATTAAATTTAAGATTCATGTACAGACAGGGTTGTATTGCTGAACCATTCATTAAAGTTGGGGTTTTTTTTCATCCCTTCCAATTTTTGATGGGAAAAGCTTTGTAATTACTTTGCTTCTTCACATCTCTGCATGTGTCAGATCTGAGTGTGGTTTAACTAAGCAGAGAACTCATTTTACAGTCTATATTGAAAGCAGCAATATTGTACAAAAGCAGAACAGAGATGGGTTAGTAAGAACAATGTTTTCCAAATCAGTTTTGCTTATTTGTGAAATAATCTTTTTCAGGTGTGAAATAGTCCTCACCAGTGAAAATGTTCAGTTACAAGCAGGCATGGAACAGTTTTAGGATTGCATATTCACCTACATGATTTTATCTTATTGCTTGTACTCTATTTCTTGAGAACAGTAGTTATTTTTGGTGCATTTTAGCTGAGGGTTTGAACCAGCCGTTTCATTTATGGAACTTTCAAAGTGCACAAGTGAAAATATCACATGTTTAAACTCTAAAAGCTACTAACCTTATTTCCTTGTTTTGTTTTGTTTTGTTTTAAGTATAGTGGAAGCTACAGCCCAGGAGTAATTAATTTGATGATCTTTAATTTACTGTGCTTAGTATGACTGAAATTAAATGTGTGTGTATTGCAAGTAACTGAACATAGCCAAACTGCCATTTAAGTGTTGTGGGAATGGGAAAATTTCAGTGAATATCCTCTGTAAATTTCATTCAAGAAAATTCTGAACTGTTGAGCTGTTCAAATGGGTATGAGTGTAAACCTCACTGCTGGACTATGTTTTTTTTTTGAACATTTTTACCATTTCCTTTCATTTTCCCCTCCACCAGTGAAACTTTGGTTTTGAGGCACAGAGGGCTTCATTCAGCTACTGTGTTCAGATGAGCAGTGTTGTTTCTCAAGGATAAGGAGAATAAGGTTTCCTCTGGTCATATTTTCTGCTGTCAGGATGGAGCCCTGCTCCATTCCTACCAGCTCCTGCTATGTGTGTTTAACATGTGCTCTGTGCCTGTTGATGTGTGAAGGGCTGCTATAGAATATGCATTATGTGCTAGATGGGATTTGTTAATGCTGGATGCATGAGCAGCAGTGCCTTGCACTCTTATGAGAGGGCACAAATGCCAGATTGTCCATGACTCTATTTCATCATCCTTTTACTGCCTGAGACAGCAAGACTCTAAGACACCAAGATTCTAAGCTGCCATTTCTAGTGAGTTTGACATTTTATTTAATAACTGGTGAAGACATCTTCAACAATGTCTTCATTCCTACTGTAGTTGCTTATTACATTTTAACAAATACTTCAGTAGGTGGCTGTCAGTGTCAGCACATAAAAATATACAGGACACTTTTAAGATCTATGACAGCTATGATGCTAGTGTCTGGAAAAACACCACTGATCATGACAAAAATTCTGGCAAAAGAATATCAGTGCGTTTCCTAGGTGGAAAGAGATATATCCTGTCCAGCTACTTCAGTGCTTGGGTACAAGGCCAATACCAGACCTTGAGCCAGTTTGTTGACGTCACACGTTGTCATCATGTGCGTTATGATCTCAGGATTGCTTAGTACTGATTAAAAAAAAAAAAAAAAAAAAAAAAAAAAAAAAAGTAAAGTCATTGTCTTGAAAAAGTAGAACAGGAGAAGAAAATTGTGCTTCCTTGTAGCGTTAATAGATCAATGACAATGAAATTCAGTAGCAGCACAGAATAATTAAAGAACAAACTAATGTCACTTAAATGTCCCTTAAAAATCATTATCTCTGATGAGGCAGCATGACCCCATTCTTTCTGAAAAATAATCTGACCTTTTTCATATGTTTACTTGTCTTCCTCAAAAATGCATTTGGCAACAAGAGAAAAGAAACTGCTGATATTGAATGTTTCCATATTTCTGCTTATTATATTGAGAGGGCTATATTTGCATGGGGTTTTAAGCAACTTATTTTAAAGAATATCAGATAGCTATTATCATATAATATCTTATGAAGCAGGACACTTTTTCACTCTCCATATATCCATGCACACTATCAAAATTCAGATTTCATCTTTTGCCTGTTTTTAGGTGTTAAATAATGTGGGCTAACCCTCCAGCTTTTGCCAAGAAGTAAATAATAATTTTGATGTCAGATCAGATGCCAGGTTTGCAAGGGCAGCCTGCACTCACTGGTTGACCACTGAAACAAAAATTCCTTTTTTAGATTCTTGACAGTATGGCTTGCAAGTCAAAATTTTCACAGTGAAATTAATGCTAAAACACACTTAAAAAGGAAAAAAATAAAGGAAAACCTACTCAAAAAAGGAACGTTGGTGTCTTTACCCACAGTACTGTGATTATACAATATGTTATTTTCAGTATAAATCCCACAATCTGTCCTGCTTGTATTTTTGGAGTCTTTGATGTCCAAATGTTTTGAATTGTGAAAGATGGTTGTGGTTGAAGTTTCTCGCAAAAGCACATGTAGAGTCCATGTGCAATCCTTCCAAACTTTGATGTTAAAACCTATCAATTAATGCTGGGGAACATGTAGAGTGAAGAGCTTGCATTTAAATCAAGGTACTCTCACTTTCTAACTCAGTGGACAAAATATTCCTACTGTCTTGTCAATTATACTACTACAGCTGCCTATGCAATATTTATTGTAGATCAGGAACTTTCTGTTCTTTAATAAACAGCCTAATTCCCACATAGATCCTAGACTCAAGACCATTTAGCTTAACAATTTGATGCTCTGTTAGAAGTATCTTACAAGATGTTGTGGTCTTGTGAGAGTGCTTTCATACCACCTTTGTACTTTGGACTTCTATTGTAATAGTTCTTTAAAGATACAATTCACTGTCCTTATTTTTCTAGAAACCTGCTTAAATAACACAGCTTGCCAAGGAAAAAAGGGAAGAAATAGTTGCTGTACTTAGCCCACTTGTAGGTGGGCAGCCTTGTGCTTCCAATCTGATCAGAATGGCCTGGGTATTGGCACTGTCCACCGTGTTATGAAGTTTGCTTTGTAGAGAAAGAGACCTGAAAATCTTTCCCTAAATTGCTTAAAAAAATAAATTCCATCTTCAGGGGATGGTGGGGAAGAGGGGATGGTGGTTTGAGCCCTCCTTTATGGTTTAGGATGTCAAAAGAATTACAGCCTTGTGTTACAGGCTATTGCTGTGCTAACTCTGCATTTTTGTGGCCTTACAAACACAGTAAGTGATTCTGCTTTTTGTAAAGATTCCATGTACACCCCTTCCGTGGAGCATGGCTTGCCAGCTGGTTGGTCTGAGCAAGAATTAGAGTGTTCATTAGGCTAGGAGAAGTGCAGGAAACAAGGGAAGGCTTTTTGGAACATTGCTTGCAAAAGAAATGAATAGCTCTGTTAGACGAGGGCATTTGTCACTCCTGGTGAAGCAAAAGGCTCTAGTGACTTAAAACTCTGCAGTTTACAATTTGTGTCATATGGAGTGAATTCAATGGAATTCCTAATCCTGCTAGAGCAAGAAATTTCATTAACTTTGCTGGCTCCCATAAGAAGATATCCCGCTTAAATCTCTTGCCATATATTAGTTTGAATCTTATCTGCTCTGGCCATAGAATTATTTTGTGTGCCTTTCATTCCTAAAGGCAGAAGAAATATTAGAAGTACAATGTAATAGGCATGCCTAACAAAATGGTAGCACCACTGGGTTTTTCAATACACTAGAAGTTGTTGAAGTTCCTGAAATTATAAATCAAAACTTACTTCAAATGTGACACATCATAGAAGGAGCCTTGAGTCTATCTGTTGCTGCTTTTTCTTTTGAAAAGTTGCTATGCTTATGTGTCAAAAAAAAACAAAAAAACTGAGAATTATAGAGAAATCACTGCAGGGAAATGATAATGCAATTCATAGAAGTTTTAAGACTCATGGAAGGTAGAGGCCAATGAAAAATTATTCTCAACAGGAAATTTTTGAAAATTATTTTCAAGAAAGAAATAGTCAGAGAATGAAGATAGGAATGAGGAAGACCTCTAAACCACTGTTAAATTGGTAGAACCTTCCCCAAGGCATGACCTGCAAAGGGCTCTCAGTGAAAAACTGTAATTGGACTAGTTAATGAAAGAATAGGGGTGCATTCACATCTATTGAGAAAGAAAATTAAAAATATAGAGAGATACTCTGTGAGTAGTTCATGACAATAATACTTACTGAATTTCCCTTTCAGCACCTAAGAGTGGTCTCCAGAACCGTTTACTCTTTCACCTGGCACATAAGGTATGATGTCTTTTCTTCACTCGTGCTTTGTTTTCTTTTCAATTTGGTAATGTGTAATTTATGCTGGCAACTTGGCAGAATAATTAAAATACCTGTGGTGGCAGAAGAACAAATATTTTTCATAACTACCCTACTGTATTAAAATGTGGAGGAGAAAGCAAGTATGAAAACATGATCTCAGAATAGATGCTCTCTACATGTTTCTAAGGAAAGTATTACCAATATGCTTCACATAAATCATACAATAGGAATGTAATGGTAATTTTGATCACGAGGAGCATGAAACCTTAATAGAATCAGAAATGTGGAAGCCACTATTTTACTTTTTTTTTCCTAAATGTTCCAAATTTTCATAACATGCAGCTCTCTTATACATAGCAATTTGACCAAAATGGTGTATATGCTATTACTGGTCCTCTTAAGTAGTTCAGTATCCAGGAAATCATATTGTTAATAGCATGAAATCTAATTTCATTACAACAGCAATTAAGTGCTTATTTCACTTACCGCACATAGCTGTCTTCCCTTAAATTAGGTTTTGCATCAGCCTGTACAGAATACTTGAGAGGTATTCAGCTACTAAAGACACTGACATAAAAGGAAGTATAAATCCTGAATGTTAGCTTTGATGTCAGGTTCTCTTTACTTAAATATCTGTTCGTTTTAAGAGAGAAATCTTAAAGTATTTTTACTGTGGCACTGGGACTTACAGATGTCTGTGATGAACTAGACATTCTCTTTATCTAGTTAGTCACTGGAAATAAAGGGTTTTACCAAAACTCTGAAGCCCATTGCCTTTAGTTCTGTTAAGCAACTTGTCTTGCCTTTTAACTTTGTATTTGGCTCAAAGAGGGAGGAGAAGGATTTGAAGAAAACTACCAGATAGGTAGAAAAACAAATATATAATATTTGAATTTGTGTTTAAGAGAAATTCATAATTACTTGTTGAATCAGCAAAACCAGCAAAGGGAAGCAGTGGAATAAGTGATTTGAGAAGACTGATTAGGTAAATAGCCTCAACTTCACTATTGTAATACAAATATAATGGGTATGTTAAACTCTGTTCCTTTTTTCAGCCTTGTGTGTGTATATGTGCTATTCAGCAATGCTTTTAAAAATAAATTGTTTACTTAAACTGGAAATTGGAGGCTGGTGAAAGTGAACTTGTTAGTGCTGTAAAGAAGACTTGTAAAAATTAGGGCTTGTGTGTTTGCAAGTCTTGTGTTTTTATGCTGTTCATGAGACATTAGATTTGGATCTACAAACAGCAAAATTTTTGCTGACTTGAATAAATACAATGAAAGTTTGTGTTGGAAATTCAATTTGTGAAACAATTAATTCAGCTCTTTCCCTCTTATCCGTTAAAGCACATGACATGCAATTATATCTAAATCACACCTTAAAGGAAAGTGTGTGCTTAGTTTTAGCCTAACATTTATCCATTTTGAACTCATCTGCCTCTATAATATTTGTATTTTTCCACTGGTCAAGTTAACTTTAAAGTAACAGTGGTTTTCCAGATATTTAATGGTGTTTACCAGCAAGGAGAAAACTAACGTGGTTAATTAAAAGCTTTTCTTGCTAACCTTCTTCTGAGAGTGTGTCTCTCTCTTTTTAGTTCAGTGATGAAAAGAAACTGATGAGCTCTCACCAGAACCTGCAAGATGTTACAGAAGATCAGCTTAGCCTGGCATCTATCCACTACATGCGGTCCCACTACCAAGAAGCTATTGATATCTACAAGCGCATTCTGCTGGATAATCGGTGTGCATCTCTAAACCCTATTGCAGCATCTGTGTTATTGGTGGTGTTTAAATTCCAAATAGTTGCTTGGTTTCTGAAAGTAGATATTTTCCACGACTGCTGTGTCCCTTTCCCATCACAGAATGTTCAGCTCCTCAATTTTGTTCATTCAAAATTTTCAAGTTTTCACTTTTAAAAGGAAGTCTGCTCTCTCTTATTTTCTTTTTACAAAATTGTTGGTTAATTCATTCTGATATCTTTTTTCTTTTGTTACTTGTTTCTTCTGAAATAATCTATGGTTATGTGTAGCGGCCAGTCTGGGGGTCTGTCCAATCCGAGCCTGCCGCCAGCCTTCCCAGAGAGAGAGGTCCCACAAGGGACAGCTTTCCAGGGGTCTCAGGCAGTTCTCCAGCCACCAGGTAACCTGAGCAAGCACAGCCTGTAGCTTCAGGTGGTCAGCTCTTTAGCAGATTTCAGCTCTGAGTGATTTCAGCTCAGCTTGCAAGGTTACCCAGGCCGACACAGAGACAAGAGACAGGAGCGCCATGTAGCTGTTCCACAGAGGTAGCCTTTATTGGCAGCCTTCTGCAAAGGGGCCAGGGACAGCCACACCATGCTGAACTGAGCAGAAGCTGAGGTTTTTATGGGGAAGGTAAGGGTGGTACCAAGGGGGAAAGACCAACAGGTTACAAAGAATCTACATGGGGTACCAAAGCATGATGGGATCACCAGCCTGGTCACCATGACCAAGCAGTGTTGCTTTATCTTAAGGAACAGCCCTCCAGGGCCAAGGCTTTGCATATTTATTTCTCTCTGCAGCTATGTACCTGCTTTGTCTTTTTATTTTTTCTCCTTTGATGGCCAGTCTTGTGACTTGCTTGAGTTATTGTCTTCTCCTTCACCTCTTAGCTTTCTTTAGAATGGTTCAGTTCTTGGGTTTTATGTAGAGTTCCTTGCATTCCTTTGAGTCTGAAATTCTTTCCTTTTCTATTTATCCTCTGTGACACTTGTTGATGGGTTTTTCTGTCACGTTCTGCAAATTTTTACTTCAGAATTTAACAAGGAACAAATTGAATTTGTCAGTGGCTGGAAGTATTTTTAATAAAATAGAAACTGCTGTCCCAGAATACTGCTGTCTTCTGGCACTATCTCGCTCTTGTTTCAGAGAAATCCATTGTAATGCATATATCATGTAATGCTTGGGAAGGAAATTTTAACCTCCAAGTGGTGCAGAAACAATCACTCAAATCTAAATGAGTAACCTTCATAACATAATCATAACGTTCCTTTTACTTAGAGTTTTCACAAATGCTTGTCTTTTCTCTGTTTAGTTCTTCTGGCTTGACTGCTTGTAATGACAAGGATTTTTTTAAATGGTTATGCTGGGTACAGACATTTATGTGCATATTAAATGTCTTTGAGTGTATTGCTTAGAAAATCATGTTCTGCCAGGCCAATTACAGTGCTCTTATTCTACACGTTTCTTTGGTGTGAAGTTGCCACTATTTCCCAGATTTGCAAACCAAAAGTTTTGTTGGTAATTCTTAAAAGCTGCAGTAGCTGCTGTGGAAAAAAATACCATGAATCTGTCCTAGCTGATGAACTAGAGAAGCCCTAAGCATTTCTCAGAAACCTCAGTTTTTATAAAATACATATAGATATGAAAGCTTTCTTTTTATTAAGTGATTTTAATGTGCTGTAGTAGGGAAATGTTAAACTATTTGTTAGGATTTAAAGGTTCTCTTTAATGCTGTTTCCTGCAGGGAATACCTGGCTCTGAATGTATATGTGGCCCTGTGCTATTACAAACTGGATTACTATGACGTATCACAGGAAGTGCTAGCTGTTTATCTCCAGCAAGTTCCTGACAGCACCATTGCTCTTAACCTTAAGGCTTGTAACCATTTCCGACTTTACAATGGAAAGGCTGCAGAGGTATCTATTGGACAGTCCTTCAATTCACCTTTATTTTAGTTTAAGATGCCATACGTGTTTCTTTTCCTTTGTCTTAATCGGTAATGTTGATAATGGCCTTTATCTTGTCACTGTGTCCTTTTAGGCATGTCACCTATTCCAGTTTCCCCGGCATTAACCCATCTGTCCACATATGTTCACAGTGGTCTTACCATTTTCCCAGTATCATCTTGATCTTGTGTTTATATGTTTTACCCAATTGCTAAAATAATTAGATAGAAGTGCAAAGGCAAAATCTCCTAGTCATGGAGATGGAGATGTCTTGCTGTCAGCTTTAAAGCTCATTTGAAGCTCCACTTAGGCTTCTGTGCTATTTTAGTTTTATGTTAAAATTTTGGAATGTATGTAATTCCAGGCAGAGCTCAGGAACTTGATGGACAATGCCTCATCATCTTTTGAGTTTGGCAAGGAGCTCATTAAGCACAATCTGGTAAGTAATGCATTTCTGGGATTTAATATGAATTGTACTCAGTTGTAGAGCTTTTCATGATGATTCATAAAATGGAATATTTTTTAAAATTGCAGATATAATTGAGTCTCTGCTGCCCTATAAGTCCCATTCCAGGAATCCTACCAGTATAATCAATGTGCCATCAAGAGTATTTGCTTTTGTTCCTGGAATTTTTCTCTGACAGTTTGAGGCTGTGTCAAGAAAATAATAATACTGTTGCTTTTAGTAGTGAAGGCATATTAAAATAATGTATGTTGTGTAAGAGTACCTTTGTGAAGTATATTTTGTGGCGCCCACTCAATAAAGACACTGTAGAAACAAGTCAGGATGACCCTGAATTCTATTTAGTACCAGAACAATTTGACTGGAATAAAGATAGCTCATGAAAATGGCTTTCATCTGAAAAATACTAAACAAGGAGTTCTAGGAAAAAATACACTTGTAAAACCAAAATACTTCTGTGTTCTGCAGTAAAAGAGTCACTAAGAGTAGCTAATGGTTAATTTTCCCTTCAGTGGTATTATTATTTTGCTGAACAACTGGTAACAGTAGATTGCTCATGTTTAATGATGGGCAGTTATTTGCTTTGTCATTTTGCAAGAGCAGTCACCACAAGCTAACACCTCTTTCCTGAAGAGTTAAAACTGCTTTCAAACTGGACTTTTGTAAGTTAGTGTTGTTTATTTTGTATGTTGGTATTTTTGCCAGTGCTTTACTGACTAAGAACATTAGATCTTGTTGGAGGAACTGCCATGTGAAACTGGAGTATAATCAACTGCTCCTGATCATTTTAGGATCCTGTGTCATTCTAAATAAATGTGGAGTTGTTAGCCTAATTTTTTTCATATGAAAACATCATAAGCAGTTTAGAGTTTTGTATGTGTTCCCTTCACTCAGACTATGTTAGTCTTTTAAATCTTTGATAGATAATGTATCAGTCTTTTGAGCTGCTAAAAGCTGAAAAAAGTTAATTTTTATGTATGGATTAAATACTTATATTCTTCAGAGTAAAGATTGTCACACTGTATAACTCTATGGCTATATTAAACCAGGAATTAAGCTAATGCTAGAGCCACTGACCTTTTCTTACTGTTTATGTAGGAATTCAAGGATTAATCTCCTTGGATTAACTTGTCATAGAAAAGATTCTGATACATGATTGTCAATGTGCTGCTTTTCTCTGCAGGTGGTTTTTCGAGGAGGAGAAGGGGCTTTGCAAGTCCTACCTCCTCTGGTTGATGTTATTCCTGAAGCAAGACTGAATCTTGTGATTTACTATCTCCAGCAAGGTAAATAGACTTTGCTCTGGCTCTTTCATAGCTTCAAGGATGACATTAATTCATCTTACCTCAACTTACTCAATGTTTTTTTTCTTTTCAGTAAAACGTAATTTATTTCACTTTCTGTTGCTCTGTAAAATAGTGAAGTAAAAGTTCCCATGGCTTGCAGAGAAGGGTTTTAATACTGTGCACTCAAAAAAAGCCTACTTCAACAGAGTATTGGAGGTTCTTGGGTTGCAGGAGATGGCTTTGGGGATGGTAGTGTTTATTTATTTCTAGTGAGGGGACCTATCCTCTGCCTGAATATGTGAGAATGGTGGATATATGTCCTGTCAAGGCAAGGACAACCATTTCTGTAAATACAGCACATAGAAAATATGAACCAAAGTGACTGTGAACAAGATATTGCATTAAAATCTACTTTACAGCTCTTAAAGAATGCAGGTAGGTAGCCAGAATCAGTTGGTAAGGATTTTCTACTTGTATCTTTCCTCTGTTTACTGGCTTCTTTGAATTATATCTGAGTTTTCTAAAACTATTCTTACTCTCCCATTGTGTTCTTTTATTCAGGAGTGGGTTGACTGATTGTGTGATTTAAGGCAGGTCCAATTAGATCAGGTTGCTTAAAGCCTTGTCCAGACAAGCATCCAGTCAGAACTTCCTCTGTTCTACCCTGAGTCCACTGCCTTTCTATCAATCTGTGGAGCCTGTTTCCATCTACTCTGTACTCTCTTACCAGTTAATTGTAGAGAGTGATAAGATCTCCCCTGAGATCCTTTCTCCTCCGAAAGCTAAGCCAACTCAGTTCTCTCAGTTTCTCCTCAGCCCTCTTCCTGCCTTGGGAAGCCCTCAGTAGGGCTCACTCCTGTTTCAATGTCTGTCTTGATCATAGGATCCCAAACCTGGACACAGTACTCATGTGCAACCTCACAAGTGCCAGATAAAGAATTCCTTCCCTTGCTGTTTTGGCTTCATTTCATGCTAATATGATCCAGTGTGCAGTTGGCCTCCTTTGCTGCAAGGCTGCACTGTCTGCCAGATTGCCTTTTAGCCAGTCAACTACCCAGCTGACTTGTTCAGGCAGGTTTCAAACCAAGCAAGATGCAAGATTTGCATTTTGCCTCCACTGAACTTCATCAGATTTCTTTCAGCCCATTTTTTCAGCCTACTGAGCTGCTTCTCAATATCTGGAAGCTTTCTTTACAATCTTTTATCATTTGCAGGCTTGCTCAAAGTACGCTATGCTATCATCTGGATCACTAATAAAAATAAGTTATTCAACGGTATCAGTCCCTGGGGTATTTGATTAGTAATGAGCCACCTGTTGGATTATGTCCTTTGGTAGTCCAGCCAGTTTTCCATCCCCTTGTAGTCTTACTGAGCCATTCTTATCTTTTAAGTTTGTATGATTGACCATTTCAAGGACATTGCTATAGTCAAGGTATACAGCATCAGCCTTTATCTCCTTATTCTCAAACCAGTCACCAAAACCAAAGCCTTGAACTAGTGAGTACATTTTGGCATTGGTAAATCCAGGTCTGCTGTCCCCAGCCACTTTTCCTTCCACTATTATTGTTGCCAGTGTCACTATAGGCAGTATTGGTACTATTACCAATTATCTTGCACAACAATATTGTTGATAATAACTTATGTGTCAAATTAAGTTCTACTTACATGGAAACAAAGTGCATCTCATGCATCAGTTAAAAATCAGTCTTGTTTACTCATATGCTGTTAACCTTGCAGTAATTTTCATTAGTTAGGTTCTGCTCTTCACTGTGATATACAAATGACTTGTGTACTAACAAAGAAGGTCAAGGAGAATTCGGACTAAAACCTCTTTTCTGCTTTGGCTAAGTTTCCATTTTTAAGTCTTGCTAGGGTAGCAGCATTGGTTAGGAAAGTGAGAAATTCTTACTTCTAATTACTACAGCTGTCTCTCCAAAACTTAAAAGGTCTCTGATAAACATAGGCTTGTGCTGATGATATATGCTCTGAACTGAAATGACTGAAGCACAAACATGCATCCTGGTTTTTCATCTCTTCAGCATAGTGACTTCTAACAGGGTTTGAGGTCACTTGGTATCCTGCTGTAATCTGCTCCCATGAGATTTGCTAGTTGCTTCTG
Source organism: Bombycilla garrulus (assembly GCA_013400315.1). NCBI lineage: Eukaryota > Metazoa > Chordata > Aves > Passeriformes > Bombycillidae > Bombycilla > Bombycilla garrulus. The sequence goes on along the minus strand of VXBU01002801.1, from coordinate 913,889 downwards.
TTGGAGCCTCAAGAGCATAGTTCTGTGTTGATAAAAATAAGGGTTACTGTCTTTTTTTTTTTTTTTGGTGATGATGGCAGTCTGAGCGAACAAAAAAATATTAAAAAAAAAAAGGAAGAAAGAAAAGCAAAGGTAATGGTGCTTACTATGTGACCGTTCAAGGGAGTCAAGGGAGTAGGTAAGAAAGCAGAGGTGATGGGTGGGAGCTTGCAGCTCCAGTGTATCTTGCCTTAAGTGGCTGCATGGATTGTATGTTCAAGTGAAAATAAAAAATTTGTTTGATAAGGCTTATTTGTGTGAGCAGTTGCTGTAATGCTGCATTAACAAAATTTTGCCAGTAACAGAGGATCTTCACTGGGTTGATTTACAAAGCCAAACATAGTGCAAACATATTTTTAAATTTAGATAAAGTTTAGGATGTATTCAGTGTGTATCATTCTTGTGTGGAAATGAAGTTGTTTATAGATTTCAAACTTCACATTTAAACTTCTATATTAGTAGTGCTTATTCATTTTTAATTAGGATCTGCTGAACAGATGCTGAAAGATTGCTAAGGAAAAGATGAAGTTTCTCTAAAGCATCATGTTACACTATTCTCTCTGAGGGCTAAATAAATATGAGAAAACAAAATACAGGAAGATTATGGATTTATTCTTTTGACCTTGTGTTGTTGAGAAGGCAGCACTGGATTATGATCAAAGGGGCCAAACCATCTCTGCTAGGAAAACTGTAGTAATAAAGAAGCTATTACTCACTCAGTATTTGTTATTTGAGTTCTAGAAAACTATCACCATTGTGACAGAAATTCACAATGATTTATAGTTACCTGTCTCCTCCTGTCTAAATGGTTTATTTCTTAGTCTGTGACTACTGGGGACTGTTGTAGAGGATGAGTGACTTGTTCTAATACAGTGTGCTATGGGTTGTCATGCATTCTAATGTCTGGCATTTCAGATGATGTGCAGGAGGCTTATAACCTGATTAAGGACCTGGAACCTACAGCTCCACAGGTAATTGGAAAATGATGTCATGGCAAAGACAGAGGTTATAAACTGATATGAAATCTGCCACATAAAAAACTGGTATCCTGAGGATAGCTTGCCTCATTTCCACTTTTAAAACTCTTGTGTTTTCAGCCCTTCATCAACAATAAATTTAATGTGCATGCATAAAGTATTATATATGTGCATATGTGAGTACTTAGCCTGTTTATTACTGTACCACCTGAGTTTAGCTAAGAATACAGCTCTGTTGTGTGCAGCCTTGATTTTGGGAAATGGACCACTACTGCATAGGTAAAAGCCCCCTTACAACTATAGCTGGTTGTCTACGTGATGGTGGCTTTCATCCCTCAGATTTGCTAGCTCAGATGCTCATATAGTTTGTCCTGAAGCCATTTCAATTAAAATGAGCTAGATTAGATTAAACAGTTTTAATAAATGGTATTAGATTAAACAGTTTTAATAAATGNGGAAGGAGGAAGGGAGGGAAAAGGAAAACCTCAAAAACACAGATCTGATGATTCTGTGCTGAGAGTGAGGAGTGTCTTCTGATGTTGCTTTACACTTCTTACACTTTTCAGTATAGCAAAACTTACTTGAGCAGTTTTCTGCAATTATTGTTCCTGTTGTAGGATATTGTACCAATATACTTGGCTAATAATTCTTGATCACATTTTGAAATGAGAATCTTTGTGGTTTGTTGTTTTGTTTTGGTTTTTTTTTCCATTTCTCAGTCACACTTGTAANGGACCACTACTGCATAGGTAAAAGCCCCCTTACAACTATAGCTGGTTGTCTACGTGATGGTGGCTTTCATCCCTCAGATTTGCTAGCTCAGATGCTCATATAGTTTGTCCTGAAGCCATTTCAATTAAAATGAGCTAGATTAGATTAAACAGTTTTAATAAATGGTATTAGATTAAACAGTTTTAATAAATGGTATTTTCTAATCCCATCACACTTTGGCTGCCATGAGTGGAAACTGCAGTGTCCCTTGGCTGCTAATGTAATTTTCTTCTGTGGCTGTTCCAGTATCTTTAGTCTGATTTATTCCCCTTTGCTGTTTATTTTCCAAAGGTCACATAGCTGGGCATAAAAAGGACCTTTCATGGGTCTGTATAAGGAATTAGATGGAGAGAGGGAGGGANTTTTTTTTTCCATTTCTCAGTCACACTTGTAAGGAACTCCTTTCTAAGACTTGCAAAACTACTTGTAAAACCTTCTCGAGTACTTCTCAAATTTCTTCTTTGTCATGATGCCTGTAGGATAACAATTTGGCCTCTGTAAGACAGTTGGTGTGCTACAATGATAACTTACTATCCTAGCTAGTACTCTTAGATTGTTACTTTACATTCTGTCCTTGGTCTCTTGGTCTCTTGAAAGATGTCTCTCTTCTTTTGTGTTTACCTCTGTAACAGGGCTGTCCTAGTTTATCAGGAGTCCCTACTAAAACAGTTTTATAGATATAACTCTTAATTATAAGATTTGTGTAAGACAAGAGAGTCTGTTACATGCTGAGAAAAATTTGATCAGAGAAGAGTTAAACTATAGTTGTTTCTCATACTAGAGGTTACAGGATACTCAACTTCTGTTCCTAATTTCACTAGAGTAACATGGCCACAGAGCACAAACCTCTTGACATATTTGTCCTGATGAGAAACACTATGAATTTTGCAGCAAGGATGTCAGTGGTTATGGTTAACCAATGTGCATATTTGAAAGGGGATGTGTGCTTTAGTATAACCATAGGGCACTTCTTGGTGATATGATGGTGAAGAGGGCATGAAAGGATGTTACCATGCTCCTCTTGGTGCATTGTCTCTGACCATAAGACTTACCAGAAAACGTAGTACCCCTTTGCATCTAACATATTTAGTAGAAGTGACTACCTAGCAAGTAGAATATATTTTGGGGGACTAAATTAGTACTGTGGTTAAGCACTATCGGAGTAACCAGCTACCTATGAACTCAGTTGTGATAGAGTTGAATAAATGAAGAAAATAATGTATACACAGGCTTTTATGTGTCTTCTGAAATCTTCACCATGTCTTCTCTGATCCCTTTTAACTTTTTTTTTTCCAGGAGTACATCCTCAAAGGGGTGGTAAATGCAGCACTTGGACAAGAAATGGGCTCAGTGAGTAAAGCCTGTGAGGTTCTCCAGCTTCTCCAACAATACAATGTGAACAGATCTGTAAAACAGAAATGGAGTGAAAGAGGCAATCTAAATAAGATTGCAGGATCTCTGAGTCTCTTAACCTCCTTCTGTACAATAATCACTCCAGAATGAGTGAAATGCAAATTTCTGTTGCTGGTCTTGATAGTAAATCAAGACTAATTTGATTTCTCTATCCTGTTTCCAAAATCCCCGTTTGCTTTGTACAGTGTTCTTCTTTATCTAGGCACATAGAGTGGCACATTTACCTTTTCTGTTTTTGATTAGCTTAGGTTTACCTGTTAGTTGCTCCCCAAGTGTTCTTCAGAGCATATTTTCACTGTGTATTGTAGCATCAATCCTGGAACTCTGTCACTGTGCAAGCTGGCTTAATACTGAGCCATTAATTCAGCTGTAAATAGGAAATCCAGCCAGGTTCCAATAAACCAGCCCCCTGGATGGACAAGAACAGGATACATTCAAACCCAGAGACTTCACCCAATGATGTTCCACCCTGGGCTGCAGACATCTACTGGTCAGGGTGCTGGGTGGTGTAAGACCTCAGCCAATGGCCAGTGTATGCCCGGGAAACTCAAACGCCCTATAAAAAGGGCTGCCATAATAAACTCGAGGCTGTTTGTTGCATGAAACTCTGGGGGTGTGTGTTGTTCTGTCTCTGACTCGTGCCCCTCCCTTAACAGAGTTCATCTTGGATTTCTTTTTTATTCTTCTTCCAGAGAGATCATCTGAAAATTGCCCAACAGTTTTTCCAGTTGGTGGGGGAATCAGCCAGTGAATGTGGTATGTTTGAAATGTTCTTTTTCCATTAAGTAAGCCATCTTAAAATATCCAAATATACACCATCATATCTGTGTCCGAACTGCTGACTGTTAGCAGGAATATTGCTAGGCATTTTGTTTCTATGGGATGATTTTCAGAAAGTCTAAATTGTAGTCTAAAACTAATTTTCAAGTTTAAATTAGAAGTCTTGATTCCAAACCTTACTATATGACTTCATCTGGAAAAGAGGCTGTTTGCAAACTGCAGGTCTTCATAAGGGACTCTGTGGCAGCTTGCCTTTGCCTAATAATCCCCATTAGAGAAACAGAAGACACTAGCCTAATTAATTAGATGAAGTGAGTGGCTGAAACCTCACAGGCAGAGATACAGAGTTACAATTCTAGGACCACTAATGAAGGCCTGTAAGTACATAGAGTCCTAGCACAGAGTGTGCTCGGAAACTGAGGGTCATAAAAATGTAAAGAGGACTTTGGCTACAGGGATAAATGGAAGCTCTGGGACTAACTTACTTGAATAAGAGAGGGAAAAAAAGGCATTATAACCCACCCACCACCATGCCCCAAAATCACTGTATTTTCAATATTTAGTTTTATTTACTATAATAGACTTAACCAAGTTCTTCTCTTCCCTTCTCTTTGCCAAAACCTAAAATCCCAAATAAAAAAAAAGTTAGTAGTTGTAACATAGAAATTCAGAGTAAATGGGGCTTGCCAGTTTCATTTATAGGTATTGTCACTTAGTATCTTTACATGAGTAACTTGTGCATATTTATGGTGCAGACAGCTCATGATCCTCAGAGACAGAATGCTATCTCCTGTGTCCATAGTGACGAAAGAGAAGGAGCTCCAGAGACCGAGTGGCATCACTGATGAAAGTTTCAGAAATACTGTTGAATAGAATGAGCCATTCTATTCCATTCCCCTTGCAGCCCTGGTACTATTGAGGTCACGCACCAGAGAATTTCACGTTGGAAGGCTGGAAGTGGTTCCATAGACGAGATTTCCCTGACTCATTCCTTTTGCATTGAAGCTATCCCTTCAGAGTTGGGGTCCCAAAAGACAGGAAGAAACAATATGAACTACAGCAGTGGAGGACTTGGTTAGTGGAAACATCTTGATGCCTGTAACGGTCATGTAGGTGTGACCAGTGACCAGAGCACATATGGATAAAAATAATACAGAGATAGTCAGAGAAAAAAATAGTCAGGGAACAAAAATCATCAGGATTTCTTGTGAAGATATAGCCCATAGCTGAAATTATTAGGAAGCCAAAGTCTGAATTTTACAATAAAATATTTTTAAACTCATATGCAAAATAAAGATAGAGAGGCCAAGACTTCAACCTCTAAATGGCTAGGGCAGGGGGAATGACAACAGAAATGTACTACAATTATGAAGTTGGATTACTTGAAAAAGTTACCTATGGGAAGGATTGGTTCCAATGAGAGGTAAAAAAGAAACATCAATACTGCGAGCTTCTTACCCTCTTGGTACTTCCATGTAAGAACTGCTTTGTCATCTTCTTAAAAGTTTGTGGAAGGAAGCTGCCATAGAGAAGAGCACACAGTTCAGGGTAATTTCTTTAAAGGTAAAATAGTGTGAGGGGTTTTGTTTAACCTCAAGTGAAGAACAGATGGAGATCAACAAACTGTAGATAGGAAATAGAAAAGGCAAACAGTTCTATTTAGGTAGGATATAACAAAAAGTATGTAGTGTTTTTATACAAATATTAAATTATGTTTTTTAAAAAGTTGGGTAAAGTGGAATGTCTGATTTTAGAAGGGGAAGCTAAAAACTAGAATAATTTTTTGGGGATTGTGCATTAAATAAGCATAGATTGTACATAAATAAACATACAGAAATATAGATAAATAGATTATGCCAGTGGAAAAATTATTCCAAATATTATAGAAAACTTCTCTCAAAAAAATGTAACTTCTTTGTCAGTGAGTAAAATAATATAATTTTCAATTATATGTTTAGATAGGCAACTCACCATATTGAAGCCAAATTATTCACCAGCCAGCCTGGATAGGAACAGTGAGTGGCATAGTAAACAGGTTACAGATTTTATGTAGAAAGATAAATAATAGTTGGAAACTTTTGTTCTGCCCATATTGACCTAATAAATGCAATTAAATGACATAATAAACAGCAGGAACTTCTTGTTTCTATCTCTCCTAGAGAAAGCACAAGTGAACAGGTAACTCTGGACCAATATTGAATTACATAGCACCTGAGTTGAAATTTTATGATGAAATTACAATTCTACTACAGCCATCTGAGTATAATCAAATCCAAAATCCGCATGTTAGCAAATACCTCAAAAAATGTCCACAGCACTAATCCTAGAGAAGCTACATAATAACCTTTCTTATTTGTAGCAGAAAATTTACAGGGAAATAGCGGTGAAAAGGACAAAATGCACCTGATTTGAACACTTGAAAGAACCTTTTGTTTCTCTAAAGAAAGGGCTTGTATTCATAATTAATGAGCTATAGGAGACAAATAATGACATGATTAGGTTTGCCAATGGTACAAAATTACCCATAGTAGTACAAATAAAAGCTTCCGTTACGATGAAAGATGTGAAAGACTATATAAGACTGGGTAATAATATGCAAATTAAATTTAGCAAAATTATCAGAAAAGTTGAAGAGGATCTTAAGAATTGATGAGGAAAGAGAAAATAAAAATAATTACATGTCATTGTGTACAGATGTGATTCTTTTTCTTGAATACTGTCTACAATTCTGGTTCTTACATTTCTTTAAAAAAATGGTAGATCAAGAAAGGATTTAATAAATACAGCAAGGATGATCAAAGAAGGGATAGATTCTTGAAGCAGGAGAAAATGAGATTAAATAAAGCAGAATACATGGGCTGAAAAATGATGACTGAGTTTGATTATGTACATCATAAATGACAAGGGAAAGAGGAATAAAGAATTATTGACTGTACAGTACAAAAATCAAAGAGCAGTGACAAAAATTATCACTCAAGACAATTAAAATAAACAGCATTAATTACTTTTTCACATTACACAATTTATTTGGTAGAGCAACTTGTGAGAACCAGAATGTATAAAAATGTTGTAGTCCATTGGCTGTTTAACACAAATTTTTCAGCGATGGCTTAGAAGTCCTCAGTGCAGATTGTTGAAAGCTGGGATTAAGTTCAGCAGAAGTGCTATTACATACCACGGTATGTATTATATGTGAAATCAGAATATCTTCTTTCTATAGCTGTATATTCTTACCCAGCAAACTCTGAACTATACAAACCTTGGACCCAGTATAACAGTTTTTATGTTCTTAGGTAAATTAGCGTATTAGCCACTGTGTTGAATACTTGTGGTCATTTGTTTGGCTGGATTTAGAATGGAAAACGGAATTCTTGCTGTCTGTATACTTGGGCTTTTCCTAAGTAGCCAGCCATGTTGTTCAAGTGTGTACATCATGCTTCAGCACCTCCCATCCAGTAGTCCTTGCAAGGGCCTTTAAGGTCTTTATTAAGTTGCTTAGCTGCTTTGCAGATTTATAATACAGAAGTAGGTTGCTGTTTGCTAGAGTGAGGAAATCCTTTGCTGTGTCTTTGTTTGCAACTGGGCCTGTGTCCCAGTTTTGCCTGGGATAGAGATGAATTTCTTCTTAGAGAATGGTACAGTGCTGCACTTTGAATGTAGTATGAGTATAATGTTGATAACACAGTGATGTTTTAGTTGTTGCAGAATCAAGGACTTTCCAGTTTCCCATGCTCTGCCAGTGAGGAGCTGCATGAGAAGCTGGGAGGGAGCATGGCCAGGACATCTCATCTTAATGAGCCAAAGGGTTATTTCATACCACAGAACACCATGCCCAGTACATGAACTGGGAGGGACTTACTGTAGTTTGGGGAGGGGCAGGGCATGGGTCAGTTGGTGGTGAGCAATTGTATTCTGGATCATTTGTTTCTCCTGAGTTTTATTCCTCTCTCTCTCTCTCTCCCCTTTTCACTACTATTATTACTATTATTATTACTAATGATATTTTATTTCAATTATCAAACCATTCTTATTTCAACCCACAAGTTTTACTTTTTTTAGGGAGGAGGAGGGTGGAGTGAACCAGTAGCTGAGTGGTACTTAGTTGCCAGCTGGGGTTAAACCACAGCAGTCTGTAAGGCTTCTTATTTTAATGTGGGTTATCAACAACTAACGGATTAAAATGAAGATGTGGAATATTTTTTCTGACTTGCTTTTGTTAACTGCAGAAATCACATTGACTGCATTAAGAAAAGCAGCAACAGGAGGAGTTTAGGAAGAACACAGTGTCATTTGTTTGTAAAGTCATTTGTAGTCATCAATTAAGCTCTCAGCTGTTTTAAATTAGATCTCTGCCTTGGAGGTTCAAGGAACATGGAGTAAACTGAATTAATGTGCAAGTCATTTCCATTAAATGTACACATTTTGTCTCATGTCGGATGTTGTGCATTTCAACAGGGGACAGACAAAACAAAAACTAAAAAACATCTAAGAAGCACTTAGAGTGTAGGAGTCAATATTAATTCTCTAGCAGCAATGAATAACACTGGAACAGCAGCTTGGATTTTTTTAAGCTTGATAAAAATTCTTAATCCTAATCACCTGAAATGGAATAGACATTATGAAGGAGGATATAAGTAGATTTTTATAGTTACTTCTCATTCTCTTCTACTAGGGTCTCAACTGGGTGGGAAATTGAAAAAATCACATTTATTTTAAGGAGGAAATGGGGCAAGAGGAACATCAGTGAAAACAAATTAACATTCTCATTAAATGCAGTGTTTCTTATGCTTAGCATAAGTCTTACAAATTACCCAAAACCTCTGCAAGCATAATGAAAAGGAGCACCCCATTTGTTTTCAGTGGTCCTCTTTTAGGACCAACTCAGGCATATTTGATGTTGGGTGAGAGGAATGGAACATTTCTTCTGAACTTCATGCAGTCTTTTCTTTGGGGTTCTCTTAGGTCACTCTAAGTAATTTTTTCAAATGACAAATTTTTCCTCTTTCTGCATTCACCCCACATGGGTTAATTTAGAAAATTCAGTTTTTCTGTCACTAGGTAGTATTCATTGCTGAGTTGTATGAGATACACAGATGTTTTACTTGTTTTCTTTTTTTTTAACTGAATCTTTCAGTAAAATACATGGGGGATGGTGTGCTGGGATAATAAAACTTTCTGACAAAATGTGGTCATAAGAATAAATACTAAAATTTAGAAACACTTGAATAATTTATGGAAATACTGTGTTTCTAATATTTTGTTACGGTGATTCATATTTACTAAAATTGCATCCTCAGTTTTAAGTCTTCTTCGCATGTTTTGCATTTTTAAAATTTTGTTCAAAAGAAATTGTGATTTTATGAATTTCAAAAATCGAATTTTGGAGAAAATGGGCATTCTTGACTTATCTGTAGTCCTGTTGATCAGTGTTTCTTGGCTCTTTTTTATAAAACTGTTTCTGTTATTGTCCAGTAAAGGCATATATTTGTCATGAAAACTATGCCTGCATGTAAAAAAGGACAGATAAATATACAGCCCAGTTTCTTCTCCCAAGTGAACACTTCATAAATAACCACATAATCTTCCAAAGTTAGAGAACTGAATGGTATGGTTCAGACATAGATAAGGATTGATTGTCTCTATATGGAAATGAAAGGACATCCAAGCTCAGTATCTCCTAGTGCTAAAAGATAAGAAATGAGAATATTTTGCTTTCTTTTGAAATGTATTTTGATGTCTTATATAGTGCTTTCCAGGAATAATTACTACCTGCCATATTTAAAGGAGACTATTCAATAGTTTTCCAGTTGAATGCTCAATTTTGTGTGGTGCTATGGAGTCAAAATATTGGTCTCTTGTTACATGAAATTTCTTTATACAGAAAAGTTATTTTAATTTTCAGTGTTGGGTGGATTGATGGTAACCAACAGTCAGGAGCAGATTATCTCTGGGATATTGGTAGCCTTGGGATCTTATCTCTTGTCATCTGTCCAAACTGCACAGAGCAGCATCCTCTCTAACAATCGCTTGGTGTAGTGGAACAGCAGTGATTTGATATCATCACTTCCACTGGGGCCTTCCCAGCTGCTGCCTGGATTCATCCATGTCTGCTAGCTGGGTCTGACAAAAATTAGTCCTAGTAAGCTTACTTCAGAATCTTTAAAAAAGCTTTGAGATAGTTTTCTGTAACACAACTTGCAACGTGAGATTAGGTGACAGCATAATATGGTTGCAGCAAAGTTTATGATGACATGGATAGCAAAGTTTTGTGACGCTCATTCGAACTGATATGTCTAACTTATCTATGGGTTTCCTCTTGTGAGTAATGTGGTAATCCCAAATGCATGGACATTAATTTCCATACTGTCTGATATCACTGAGTGTTTTACCTGTTCCTCTATTCATTCTTTTTTATAACAATATTTTCAGTGTATCAAGTTTACACTCTTACTAAAACTAAAATTAAAATATGGAGAGTTTCTTTCTCCAGGATAACCGTAAAGCATAATTTTAAAGAAAGAATGCAAATGGTGTAAGAATAGCAAACTCAGGCTTTGTATAAAGTATAATTTCCTAAGAGTGAGAATAATTCATTGTAAAATTATACTAGGTAAATTGTGTCACGGAAAAGGCATGTTAGGTAAAATTGTTATTTGTCTCTGTAGAGTTTGCTGTTGAACAAAGTCTTGCAAAAGTTATTGGATGCTGTAGAGAGAGTTTACAAGATGAACTGGTTTTTTTCTAACCTCCAGTACGGTCCTTTCCCTGAATAGGCAAGCTACGCTATTTATAGAAACTAGCTGCTTTCATAGGTGCCAGCAATCTTGGCAGTGATTTCCATTACCATGTGTTTTTAAATTCTGCAAATTTGCATTTCTCTTTTGAATTTTAGATACCATTCCAGGGAGACAGTGCATGTCCTCCTGCTTCTTTCTCCTTAGACAATTTCCCAATGTCCTAATTTACCTCAACTCAATCAAGGTTAGTATTATTATTTTTGTATTGGTAGTACTGTAATGTATGGAATCACTACTTTCAGACTTTACTATGTGAGACACAATGGTAACGTAAAAAGGTACAGAAACAAAACAGTAAAAATAAAACACAGGAGTGATAGTGGGACACAAGTGGTCAGTACAGTAAACCGATTAAAATGTAAAGAAGCAATTTAGAAAATAGTGCCATGCAGCATGATGGGCATGATGGACTCATCATACTGGTAATCTAACCATTATCAGGCTTTCTAGTGGCATCACAGAAAATAAGAAATACAGTTAAAGGAAGACAATGAAAAAAACTGTGTATATTTATGGGGTGGGCAGCATGGAGGAAAAACCCTAAATGTTTTCTTAAGACTTATCAAGTGAGTGATGGAGATTATTGTCACTGGTAAATAACTGGGGACAACATTTTAGTGAACGAGAGTGTGTAAGGAAGGTAGGACATGAAGGACTCTGAAAGGAATAACATTTACATTTTACAGGGAAAATAGTCACTGGAGGGCTAAAATAGGGCAGTATTACCAAAGCAGTAAGTTAGGAATGTTATTTTTGTGGTAGTTATCTGAGTACCCTGCAGGCACAGGGATACAAAAATAGTTCTTTCTGTACCATGTTACATGCAAGGTGCACATGAATTTACCTTTGTGTTTCATTTACAGGAATAAACTTGAGTAGAATCTCTGTAGCTCCTAAAATGGGGTTGCCCTCTATGAAAATGATTTGCTTGGTATTCTCTCAAGAAACACCACTTTTATCCATGATCAATTAAAACTGCTTTAGGCATAAGAAGGTCTCAGAGGACATCTTACTATAAATGTATTGCCAGCTGCCCCAAGGGTGACATTATAACACTGTCAGGGATTAACTGAGTAAAAAACAACCTGATTCAGGCTCTGCTGAGTTGTAGCCACAATGGGAATTCTTCATTTTTAAGCTGGGCATCTGAGCATCTCATTGAAATGGACATCACTCAGAGGACAGTTGGTTTTATGAAAACACTGAAGACCTCTAAAAAGACCACAAAAAGAGTAAAGTCCAGTACATATAATGTGGTTTAAAAAAAAAGGAAGAAAGAAACTAGCTGCTGTGAATGTGTTGTATTATCAGCAGCACTAGTTCATTTCTCCTAGTTTTGGTTTTGCAGTAAGTCTGGTCTCTAACACTTACATGGGCAGGACACAATATTTTTTTAGTTTGGTTGTTGACAAAGGTTCTTCTCCATTTTAATAAAAAAATACAATGGGGTCTGCTTGAACAGAAAAAAGCATTCATGCAGTAAAACTAGCATCTGGCTCACCAGCTTTGCTTAACCTAGGACTTGTGCTGAAACATGAAATTACTGTTGAGAAAGAATGCAGTAAAGTGTCATAATCCTAATATGGTGAAACCCCTTAGTGTTCAGCATAAGGGCATTGAAATGTTTTCACAAACTGAGCTTAAGGTTCACCCCAATTGGTTCATCCTCGTGCTGTCACATAGCTTGTTGTATTTGCTGGCTTGTGCACACTACCATAGACTGTTTGGGTGAAACCTGGACATTTGGCAAATAGTGGCAATCCCTCACCTTTCCTGTCAAGGCACTGACTTGATGTATGTGGGCGGATTAAATCAGTACCCTTTGTAGACTGCCTGTGACAGTGAAAGGAAGAGGATCCTCAGTGTTCTGCATCATGAAAGAAGATACTACTGGGAAAGGGATTTGTGTCTTGCTTCATTTACCTTTTATTCAGTCCCAACTATGCTTTTTACCTCCTCCTCACTCTAAAGAGGGAAATAACCAAAAGTTCTTACACAAGTACCGTTTCCTTTGTAAATGTTACGTAAGGAAAAGCATTTCTTCTTCCCTACACCTTGCTGTTATGCACACAGGGCGGCTTTGTTGCAGTAACTATATTGGATAAACCACCTATTTTCCCATGCTCTCTCATAAGCACTGCACCACTGCTAGGCAGGGATCCTCAATACCATTCATGCTTGCATCTGGTATTGTGTTCTATCTTACCTCTGCCAGGTCTACTGGTCCAGCAGTGTGGGACAGTGCTGAATGTAGAACACAGCTGACATTTGGTCATCTGAGTTATACTTCAGTCTGACTGTAATCAGCTCAACCCCAAATATCAGCCTAACCTGTACCTTGAGTTACATTTCCTGTTTTGACCCGTGTAGCTTTTCAGAAAAGTACAACTAGTTCAGTCTGATGGGTCCTAAACCAGATGTGTCATATCTAGTGTTACGGGAGAGAAAAACTCAGTGTTGCACTTCAACTAGAAAGAAGGGTACCTTGTAAGCAAGGCTTGTTCAAACAAGTCCTATTACCTGGTGTGCTGCCTGCTACAGCCCAGTACTGTGGCTCCACTTCCATCATGATATCCATTTTGTCAGATTAACATCCATCGCATAAGTAGACGCACAGGATCTCTTGATAAACCTTGACAAACCTTGGGAAAACAAAGTGTTCATCCCCTTTAAGACTCAAGGAAGTCAACTGCCTATTTACCCACCCTAGTGGTAAAATAAGTGCTTGGGAAGTGAAAGAGACCATGGCAGCACAACATGTCTTCACATGCCCCAAGTGAAAATTATACCCACAAAAGCTGCCACTGCAATTTTGAGCTTGAAACATTTTCTAGATCTTTCATAGTTAATATTGTGGAATGTTTCAGCAGTGTTTGTAGTCACGAGTGTAGGATGGAAAAGCTAGTCCATAATTTTTCTGCCCACTGTTTATAAATACCATAAGGTTCCTAATGTGGGATTTTCTTTTTCCTTCCCATTGTCTTCTTTATATGGTCTGACTCAGATTGGGGCAGGGAGAATGTATTTTTAATGTTGTTTTATCATGGGAGGAGGTTTTTTTGTTGTATTTATTTGGAGTTCATGTTTTTCAGAGTTACTTCTACAACAATGACACTTTTAATTTCAACTATGCCCAAGCCAAAGCTGCAATGGGCAATTTTAGTGAAGCTGAAGAGGTATGTATTTATTTTCTTTGAAAAACAGCAATGGAAACATTTCCCCCATATTCCCCTCTTTCCTTCCTTTTCTTCACCTAGATCTTTATGTTGGTTGAAAATAAGCAGGTTCTGTGGAACGTCTTCTTCCCCTTTTTAGGGGAACTGAAACTCTCAGTGAGCACTATTCAGAAAAGATTATCTTGCTAATCTTGTAATGTGAGGTATACAGGGAGTCATGCTGCTTGTGGTGCATCACAAGAGTGCTTGCAGCTACCTCTAATTGATCAAAGAATGGCCTCTTAATCAGATTTGCTATGCTTTGTCTGGGATCCCAGGCAGGCTTTTTGTTCAGACTGAGTAGGGCATGCTAAGAAAAAGACACTGAATAGTTAAGAGCTTCTAGGTGTCCTGAGAAATTTGTGTTTTAAGAATAAAAATCTTCCTTTGGGATATGTGGGAGGGAAAGAGGAAGTGCTCACTATCTTATTCAGCAGCATTCAGATGCAGCTGAAAGAGATTAACTTCTACACCCAGTACTTTTTTATGTCTGTGTGCAGCAGAAACTTAATTACAACTAAAATATGCAAAAGCAAATAGCAATTATGAAAGTGGAAGCAACATTTTCCACAAGACCAGAAAAGAAGACAAGCCACAAANNAAAAAAAAAAAAAAAACCAAACCCACACCACATAGTCTAAAGTGAACCATATAGGTTTGGTTGGTTTGGGGTTTATGTTTTGTTTTGTTTTCCAGTCTAGCTTTTTAACTATCCAGCTTTGTCAATAACAGAGGTTCCCTGGCTTTACAACTTGTCTCTCCCCCCTATCCCTACCCTCCCATCCAGGACCCTCACCCCTTAATTTCTGTGTCCCAAAATTGCATCTCTCTTTAAGAAAAATATCCAAGACTGTAAGGAAAATGGATATATATTTCAACTCAATAAGCTTTCAATTCACTTAGCCTCATGAAAATCTTTCAAAACTATGCTAGCAGGCTATGCTTATTCCTGAAACTCTATAAAGATGATAATGCTATAAGTAAGTTTTAGCAACAACTGGGCAACAAAGAAACACAAAGTTGTAAACTCCTGTTAATCTACATTTTTTCTCTTATGTTTTTTAGAAGCTATTCTATAGAAACTTGTGTTATATAGGTGATACATTTAAATACCAGAATTATATAATTACATTGATTCATCTGGCCTCATGTCTGATCTTGGGTCGCGATGACAGTTCCATATAAAGATCACCCTTCCCCAGTGTCTCATAAACTTGTAAAACATCTACATATAGAACTTACTAAGTTATTTAAAAGCATACCTCCCTGGACATAATGAAATAAAACATATGATAAAGTGCAACTTACAGTGTTAATGCTGCTTTCTTTTTATTTCTTCCCTATTACTCCTTCTCCTTCCCCCCGAAATTAGGGAATCAGTAATATTTAAGCAATACAAATGTCAATAATTTGTATAACTCACTGTTGCAGTACATACAAGTATTCCTATAAAGGTATTTTGATTTTTGCCAGTAGCATCCAGTATAGTTACAGATATATTGAGAGAGGCATAAATAGCTTTTTTTGTGTTTGAGCAAAGCCAGAGTACATTTAAAAATATATAACTTCCCCCACACATCCCTTTTTATGTAGAATGTAACAAAGCTGTATTTGATTTGTTCAGTAAGGTACAAAAGATGAATGCTTTGCCTGAGAACTTCACTGAAAGTGAAATGGTTAGAAATGGCTTATTGTAGACCTGGAATGATCTCTGACATGCACGGAAGGAAAGTCTCATCTATATGTGAAACTTCAAGTATTTCAAGAAGATGCTGATATAATTGCTTGCATTGCTTTCTAAACAAACACATTCCAAACAGCTTTACCCACAGGCCTAGTGTTCCTCTGTGCTGTTTGTGTTGCATGGCTGCCCACTGGCACTTGTTCAGGGCAGGCCGCACCCTCTGCACAGCTTGGTGTTCTGAAGCTGCACAAGTCCCTTGACAAACAAGGTACTGTGTGAATCCTCTACCTACTCCACACAGAGAGATGCCCCCTCCACTGCAATTGCATACCCATACTCTTCTCATGAGCAGTTGTTTGTGTGACTTAGACCTTATCTCTGTGTTGAAATGAGGAAGGTTTGCCTTCTGTTTGTTTAAAAGTACATGCATGTATAATCTTTTATTTTCCTTCTTCCTGCAGGTGTTCCTTTTGATACAGAGTGAGAAGATAAAAAGTGATTTTGTTTACCTTAGCTGGCTGGCTCGCTGCTGTGAGTCACTTTACTCTCAACATTGCAGAATACAGATCCTCCTCTATTGCGTCAGCCTTGGCAATCCACTTTCCTAATTGAATTTAATGTTGTAGGTGGATTCAGGACTATGAAAGTGAAAAACTGATTGCACTAGTTATAGTGTGGGTGGTTATTGCACCTTTCATACGTCTGGCTTTTATAAGCAATTACTGCTTCAGTGCAATGCTGTTATGGTACTGTAAAAGCGGCTTTGTCCTTACCAGTGACCCTTTTTCTTCTCAATTGTCTACTCAATTGCTTGAGTGAAGACTTTCTGTGTTAAAAGACTGACTAACAACTCTGAAATGTTCAAAGTAAAACACAAAATAGAAGCATTCATACTGGGTCAGGCTCACAGGTCTGTCTGCCTTCAAGGTTAGCCAATGTCGGATGTCTAGAGAAGAGAGGAATCAGGCAAGCATACATGGTATTTTTCTTCCTACCATGTTACTCTACGTGTTGTCCAAACTCCTGTGCCTGACGGATATCCTCAATAATCTCCAGCATGTGGGGTTTTTTTCCAAAAACTCTTAGAAGAGTTTTTCCCTTTAATTTCCTTAAATCCAGGCAACTTTTGCTGTGTTTAATATTCTGTAACAAATCTTACTTACTTTTTCTGAACCAGTTTTTAAAACACTGCAGAGTACACCTTAATACAGAGACAGCTGCACTGCCACATACAAAATAATATAGAAATGGGCTTTGCTAAGGACTCAAGTTGGAGACTACCTAGGCTAATTTGTTTTCCTTACAGTGCCTCAACACAAAAACATTTTCTTATCAAAGCTTTTCTATCTAATCTTTTCAGCAGTTATACCTGGAATGTACATATGTGTGCTTTGGGATGTTATGCCATATTGCAGATGTAGTAAACATCCCCATACATGATCTTTCCAGACAAGCACATCACACATAGGGATACCTATCTATGACTCTGTTTTAGGATGTGCCAGTTTATTTCCTTTTTAATTAAGCTGCAGTACCTGATTGTGTTTGAGTGCTTTATATATTAATGTTTCATTTGAATTTTTTATGGAAGTGATGAATATAGTTATCTTTTTGTGTCACGTGTGTAAATTACTAACAGATAACATTCTAATACATTAATGTCAGAGTATAATTAGGGATTGACTAATAAACAATTTAGTGCTGAAGTATTTCCAAGGGGCAAAAAGTACCAGAGAGGCCTCCTTTTGCATGACAGAATGTAATTATGTATTTTATATTCTTGTAATATTTATACCAAATTCTTCTTGAAGAGAAGGTCAAAAAACATTGGATTAGCACAGAACTGCATTGCTCTAGGTAGACTGGTGTTGGAAATCGAGGACTGGCTGTTTACCACTGTATGTGTCTGGAGCTGATGCAAGATAAATCCAATTTGATGTCTTGCTGCCTCCTAAATGAGAAGAGTCTATAAATTCTGTGATTTAGTGTTACATGTTTATTGTTGATTACCACCCATTCTACCTGCAATATAAGTATAGACACAGTGGATACAGATATAACAAGCTAAACAGTCCCTCTTTTGAAAAAGCACAAGAGTAATCCTTATGTGAATAGCCAGGTACTCTCAGAGCAGCTGTTAAGGCTTGAAAAAGAATAGAAAACTTAATTTAATTTTCTTTTCTCCCAGTGTTTGAATGAGCCTGGAATTATGATTACCAACAATAGATTCAAGAGAATGGCTTCTTATGACCAGGAAATAGAACCTTTGTGTTTAAACTCCCTAGCAGAATTTCTACTCATCGAGATAGAAGATTCAGATTAATTTATTTCTACCTGTATATACCAGTGATGTTTAAAGACCAATGAAGAATTCTAGTCGTATACACAAATTTAAAACCAGCACAGGATCTCAGGAATTTAGAAACATTTTTTTCCTAGTAATGACAAGTTTTCTTATGCTTGGAGAGCTTCAGCCTCTGCCTTCTCCTTTTGATTTGTTATAAATCATGGGAATTGAATGTTTAGACTAACGTGGGCCCCAAGACCTCAGTTTGGTGCCAATTAAAATTTTTTTTGTGTGTAAGAACACACAATCCTAAAACTTACCATATAAATGGATTACCATAGTTCATTGTCCTGTATAAAAACTTCTCTGATGCTTTCCATTCTGTTCCTTAATCACATCTGAAATCATGAGAGTTGTTCTTATCTGTGAAATATAAATTAAGATGTAAACACTATAATTATTCCTTTTGACACTGGTATTCTCTGCTGAATTGGCTGTTATCACTAGTAAGGCAGAAGATAAGGACAAGTTTCCCTTCCCAGCCTCATGCGCATGGCTGAGGCATTTACATTAAACAAAGAAATACAGGAATATCTGTTCCACCTGCCACTGAATATTGTAGCATATTCTTTCCACAATTCCAGCTTTTTCTTCTTGTTGCAGATATTATGAATAAGAAACCACAGCTAGCCTGGAAGCTCTATCTGAAGATGGAAACCTCAGGGGACTCCTTTAACCTATTGCAGCTTATTGCAAATGATTGTTACAAAGTGAGTTTTCTCTTTAGAGCTTGGCGTATGACATTTTAATTCAGTGATTGTACCCAAAGTAATACTTTTTATCATTGTCATCATCAGTGAACTTTCTTTTATAATGACAAGATGTCTAATAATGTGAACGAGTTGGCAAAGATTAGTCAGTATTTTAATTTACAGGCCTTCTTGGTAGAGAACCCATTGATTAAAATGTTGGTAAATTACTCCATGCCTGACCTATCTATAATGATAACAGTTGCTTCTCCTACTAGGGATTCATTATGGGTAGAAATGACAAAACACTTTTACGGAAAATACCTAGCACAGATTCAGCAAGACACCTCATGNTGAAACTAGCATCATTCTCTTACTCTTACCCTTTTCTTACTTTTTTTTTTTTTCCTTTTTTTTGGCAAGGGGACAGTAGTGTGTTTTCCTTAAAGCTTGTAGTGGGAGAGACTCTTTGTGATCTCAAAAGTAGTATTCTAAACCTGTAAGAATTATCTCTTGTACATCTCTCAAGCACTCAGTACTAGCTCACCCTAAAAGTCTAGTTGCTCAAGCAAGTGGTTAAGCCTCTGGTGCAATTTGTGAAAGCAAGTTGACAATCAGACCTCATGTAAAATCTCTATCTAGATCATTTAAAGGATCACTTAAATCAGTTGATTGCTTTGTCTAAATTATTTTCAAAACCTTCTTGTCCTGAAGAGGAGAAGTAACTCCACATTTTGGATTTATCTAGAGCTCTTAAAAGCTGCATTTATAGAACTAAACTTTTCAGCCTAGTTATGTGTCTACATATGGCTATAAATGACTGCTCCAGAATTGTTACTACAGTTTTATAATTTGTCTTTCTACATTAGCAGCCTCTTGAACTAAATGGCAAGGTCCATGTTGTTTGATTTTATGTGGCATTTTCAGTTGTTTCTGAAATATTACATTATATTGAAGGTCCACAGACAGCACAGCACCAGACACGTAACTTAGGAAGGCAGTTGAGTTAGGCTGTGCTCAACAGAAAACAGAATGAGCATGGATGGAACAAGGTCAGCAGTGTCCTGAGAGTTGGCAGAGCTGGATTCCTCATTGCTGTGCTGATAGAAATTGTTCAGTGAGGAAGCTGGCATGCAGGATTTCATGCAAATTTATTGATGCTTTCTTATGCAATAGCCCATCTTGTCCATATGGGGAACAGCACATGCCTTGTAGAGAAGCATATCCTAGATTTATGTCAGCTAGAAGGAGAACATTAAACCTCTACCTGCTTAATGGAACTAGATCAGATACTAATTTGGATAGATCAGTATTCTAGTTTTTCTTTTTAGCTGACACATCTGATAGTGTTCATACTCACTATCTTTATTCCTATACATTTAAGTGTTTGCCAACCACCAGTGGTTAAAATCAACATTTATGTGAAGGAAAGAGAATTATTACTCATCCTGTAGTACCAGTGTTTCTCTGACTAAGGTCTCCAAATGGAGCTCCTACATCTTTTTCTTGTGCAGGCTTCTAGCTACCAAAGGACAGGAGATCGTGCTCAGTCTACCTTCTGTGATATCTCATGGGAAGATGCTAGTCACAAACAACATTGCCCTTCAGGCTTGCCCAAGTGGAGAACACTCATACAGCCCACATGAGATACACTATGCTGACTTCAAAAGACACAGTTAATCTGGTCATTCCTTTTGCACTGACTGTTGCCAAGCAACTTGCTCCTGGTTCCCAATGACAAGTAGAGAACCTAAGGCAGAAAAGATAGGGTACACACTGGATTTTCCTATGCTAAGGGAAATTTTGGATTATAGAGTCACTGAATCTTCTTTTGTACTGTATTTTTTTGTACTGTATTTACAGTATATCTACTGTAACAATGAAGAAAAAAGTTAAACCCAGAAGACAAATAAATATGTGGCCATGTCTACATGAGGAAATGTGGTTTCCTTTTCAAATGCCTAGACTAGCTGGAGGTTGATGTTCTCTCAAGGGTTTTGGTATAGTTGGTACAACACTAGATAAGGGCAATTCAAAAAAAGATGTTATAATACCCCCTGTTTCCCATTTCCCCAACTGCAATGTCCCTGTTCTGTGTCACTTGCCACCTGCAGAAAAACAGGAAAATGCACATTGCTTCTACAGTTTACTGCTGACTTCAGAAAACTGAGTTCAATGTTTGCTTCTGAAAGGTCGTCAGGAATAATGTTTCACTTTCTGTGCAGATGCGTCAGTTTTACTATTCAGCCAAAGCCTTTGATGTTCTGGAGAGACTGGACAATAATCTTGAATACTGGGAAGGCAAGAGGGGTGCTTGTGTGGGTGTATTTCAAATGATCTTAGCTGGCCGAGAAGCAAAGTGAGTATTCTGTGTTGTATCTGAACTTATTTTGCTCTTTTCCTATTTTCAGCTACCTGTAAGAGAGAATCATAATCTGAGCTTTAGGACTACATATCATCTTCCAATCTTTTATTGACCTTTCAGAGAACAGATACTCTGTCCAGAGGCTCCATATGCAGTCTTCAACTTGAGGTGTATCTTCCATACCAACAGTTACAGAATATGTGGTATAGAATAATTTATGAGCAAGTGCTGTGGACTGTAAAATACCTAAATACTTTAGTCATCATCACTAGGAAAAAGCTAGGTTATAAGTGTAGTAATATGTTCATGAACTGGGGGAAAACAACATCATTTAATGTTGATGGTGTAAAACTATCACATGACATTTTAAGGTGCGTTGAACAGAACTAAGGAAGCATTTACTCAACACTGTAGGAAGGACATGATTTCTCTTAACAAAGAGTAGATGAAACTGTGTTTTCATTAAAATTTGCCGTCTGAAGACACTGATCATGTCACACAAATGTATTTACTTGATGAAAACTTAAAAGAAATCATCTGGGTTATTAATAATTTTGTTTTCGGGCCATTTCACTGGATGAGGGAATGAGAGAGAGTAGTGAAGCTATATTTAAGAACTGTTCCCTTGTGAATATTCTGCTGTGATGCCAGATGGCCATTGTCCTCTGGCCAAAGTTGCTGTTTCCTACATGACTGGTAGGTGTGTATCTTGGCTTCTACACCTTCCTTCTATTCACTTCTCTGCTGGAATAAGCTCATTAACTACTATAACTTTCAAGTGTCCTTTTAGCAATCACTGCAGCAGATGCAGTAAAATACACGTAGCTTGTCTGTTTTTCAAAATACGCAATTAAGTTCTTACTGTAAACTGACTGGCAAACTGTAGCAGGATTTATATAGGTTTAATAATAAGAGGTTTATTCTATTAGTAATGTTGCTTTCCATGTTATTTGTGTTTATGTGTATGTGTAAACTGCTTTGGCAGCATTACACTAGATGTTGCCATACTAAAGACTAACAAATAACATTCCAAATTTTTTTAAAAGTTTGGTTTGTTCTAGGGAACAATTTTGCAAAAGTGAGGGTGTGTATACAAATACACACATAATCACACACTAAACTAATTACATTTTGATGATTTTATTTTTTAACCTTTAATTTCTTTATAATTGCATACAATACTTTTTCGTCAGTTGTTTCTTTTTTTGTTAGTGGAATCGCATCTAGTGTGCATTTTAACTCATTCCAGCACTGCAGAGGAATGGACCTCTCTATCTCAGAGGACCCATGTTTTGTCAAATAGTTTGATGGGAGCAATTTATTGTGTCAGTTGGATCTAACCCTCACTTAAATCTTTGCTTTTCACCTTTGTAGAGAGACTCTGCGGGAAGTACTGCACCTTCTGAAGAGCACGGGTAATTCTCAAGTAGAATACATTGTTCGCATCATGAAAAAGTGGGCCAAGGAGAACAGAGTCCCTGTTTGAGTCAGTGTCACAAAATGAACCAGGTCAGTTGCTACTGTATATCTGGCTGCAAGACAAGGGTCTTGGTTTCTCCTGTGCATTCTGAGTATCTCCTTCCTTGCAGAACTAGAGGCATTCAAGCTGGTTGAGGAAGAGTGTCCTGCAGTGAGATTTGGGGTTTTTTGGGGTTTTTTTTGTTTGTTTGGTTGGTTGTTTTTAAATTAAAATTTGATTAGTATTTTTTCTGTTGCACCACTCTACTCCTCAAAGTTTCATTTTTTCAATAGTAGTGTCAACTGTCCACAAAATCTATGTGCTCCTCAAATGTTCCCCAGATTCCTCCACAAGAGTTACTGAACTGCATGGTGGGTTTTGTTTATTTTCCAGCAAGCCTTCTGGCTTCTGGAGAAGAATCATTTGTTACATGACTCAGACAAACCTACTTCAGCAAATGATGGCAAATAGAGATGGTGACAGTGATAGCACTAGGCACTCCTAGGGTATCAGATAATACAAAACGCTTAACACAGAATCATATAATCATAAAATGGCTTGGGTTGGAAGGGACATTAAAGATCATCTAGGTCCAACCTGGGCAGGTACAGCTTTCACTGAGAGCTGCTCAGGTTCCTCGGAGCTTTATCCAACCTGGCCTTAAACAGGATGGGCCATCCACAACTGCGCTGGGTAACTTGTTCCAGTGCCTCACCACCCTCATAGTAAAGAATTTCTTCCTGATTTTTAAGCTAAACATAATCTCAGTTTGAAACTATTCCCTCTTGTCCTGTCACTACATGCCCTTGTGAAAAGTCTCTTTTCTTTAGAACTTTTATAGATTACCTATCTGGGGAAAATACAAACCCATAATCTAAGGAGTACTCTTTTCTGGATAAATTTCAATTACCAATACCTTAATTTGGATTTTTGGTTTTGTTTTTTTTTTTTGTCTGTAAGGATTGTTTTGTCACTTATCATCTTTTTCAGAGCATGGAGACATATTTGACTGATGGTATTGTTCAATCTCACTTTGAAATTTAACACTCAAAACATTTATTCATGTTAATTTAGTTCACATGAGAACTTCAGCAATCTGATGGATAAAAAGATCTTTTGAGTGATTTTCTTCAGCATTTACCACCATCATAAGCAATATATTCATTATACTTTTGGATTTATTATACTCTCCTGTTTTTTTAAGGAGAACGGTTCAGGGAATACATAATTCTAAGAGAAGGCCACAGGTTGTAACATAAAAATGTGTTATACATTTGGTAGTAAAAAAACATTTGTATATTATTTGTAAAAGGAAACTTTACATTTTACAGATTTGTAAAATACTTAAGAAGTATTTTTTTATCTTTTGAGGAGAATTCAGAATACCATATTCTCTACTGTCTGTGCATTGATTAAAGCTCTTATTTGAATCTACAGTTGAATGTCTGATTGGTCTGTGTTGCTTCCTACTCCAGAAGTTGAAATAGTATATTCATTTTGCTGTGGAAGAGGGTGGGTTTGTGACTGATTGTTAAGTGCATGTTCATTAATCTCTCAAAAGCAAGCTAATGCCCTTGGTCCTGACCTTATGGCAGTTTGCTGAAACTAAGGCAGCTGGGTGTATATGGAACATGCACACCTTTCTGACATATAATGTGTCTGGTTTTACTGCTTTAAGCAAAAAATCTGGGTATCATTATTCAGGTGTCAGAAGTGCATTGATAGTTGTGGTTACTTGCATTTAAATCTAGAAACTGATCCATCACACTAGCAACAAAAAAGCCTTTCAGCAGGGGCAGTGTTGCACTCATTCAAAAGATGTGTGAAAGGAGTAGTATTTTCACTGAAAGCAGTTACAAAACACTTCACTCATGAACAGTATTTTTCTTTTCCATCTCAGTTTAATTAACTTGGAAACAGATTGGGAATACAATTATGAATCTTGGTACAAAGCTTCAAAAAATCATGTTGGTGGCTTTGTAACAGATGTTAAATGCATTTAATTACTCCCTTTATTGAAGCTTAACCTGCAGGAGGGCTGAAAGGCATCCAAATCCATTACAGACCATTTTACATGTTGGGTCAATCTCCTGAAATAAGTGTGATGGCTTTGCAGCATAAGGGCTTGGGGGCCAATTTTAAATTCTCTTGTCTATGACAAGGGAAGAAGTTTTTTTTAAAACCTCACCTTTATTTACTGTAGCCATAATGTCGTATTTTATATGCTAAATGACATGGTGTTCAGCACAGTGCATTTTATTGACTGGCAATAAAGCTTTTATCATTTAAGATATAACAGAGAACTGCAGGGCTTTGCCTTGAGCAGTGATGAAATAAGGTATTTTACATACTGTCTTAGCATTTAGGTCTTGGTAATAGAACAGATATGTAGGTGCTATTAAAATGCAGATCAAGAAAAGTACTGAAGTACTGGTGTTTATTTTACCTTAGAAATACATCTAGAATGCGTGTTCCATTGTTTAATCTGAGGTCATATTCAAAGAACAGAGATGAGAAGTTGCCTTAGCTGATACAGAAATGAAAGGTAGTAAATAATAGTAAAAATTTTATCCCTGTCCATTTCCATATTTCCCTGTGGAAATGTAAGGAGTCAAGGTACTCTAAACAGGATGGCTAGGAGTGAAGGTAGATGTGGAAGAAAACAAGAAAAGTGATCTATTGAGCAAGCAGGCAGTGAAGAATGCATGTGCAGAGTCAGGGAAATGGGTAAATTTATTGCGTCAAGAGTAAGTGAATATAAAATTGAAACAGTGGCATTTCAGATAATGTAATGAAAGGAAGATTAAGGCAGAAAGAAATTGCTGCATCATTATCATTTCAAGGAAGAATATGGAAATTAGAGTTATTTCTTATATTCTGGATAAGCATCTGATTCTGGAAAATTTAACTGCAGAGACTGCACAGAAGGTACTGTGCTAGCAATCATAGCATTAATAGTGACTAGTAGAGAAAGCCAAACCCCAAACAGCATGTAGCTGCTTTTAGTTGGGTGCTGACCCATTCCTGATAGATAAGAAAGTCAACCTTGAATTAACCTTGTTAATACCTGAACAACAGCTATGACAGTAACATCTAAGTGAATTAAACTGGAGGGGACAAGTTCACTGTTGCATTGTGGCACCCCCCACAGGCAGAGTGCCCAGACGGAGAAGAAATGTGAAGCCGTCTTTGTCCTCCATAAAAGGTAAAAGAGCCCAAGCATTCTTTCCCAATTTGGAAATGTTCTAAACTAGGACACCTCATTGGACTCCCTGGACATCAACTCACCTCTAGAGCTACCTGGACTGGACAAGTGCCAGAGCCCCACCTAAGCCATAAAAAGCACTGGTTAGAGGAACCTCGTGGCATTTCGGGGGTGTTACAGCAGAGACATGGACCTGTGGTCTCTGGCACGGCTTTTTCTCTTCAGAAAGTTTATTTTGGAAGTTAATAAACCTTTTTTGTTTCCAACACCACCCAAGGTGTCTTTCCCGCTCGTTTTAAGCCGCTGGGTATTTGTAGGACAGAAACCCAAACAGGGATGGGAGCTCCAAGAGCTCATAACACCTGGCTCAAGGAGAAATCCCATCAGTTCACTGTGAAAGAAAAGTCATGTCACATTATAGCTCTGAACTGTAGCAGGCATTTAGGTTTATGTGGTTCCCTCAGCTGGAAGCCGGCTCATTGATCTTCATAAGAAAGCTGTCTGAGCGTTTGTGAGGAGCTTGCCTATTAGGTAGTCAGACACAAAGTAAACAATTACCTAAGTGGCTGTGGTACCTGTAGCTTCACTACATGGGAGCTATACTTACATCGAAGAAAACACCTTAATTTTGCCTTCTGGTTTACTCTTTAACCATTTTTCCTCTGTATTATCTCCAGAAGTAACTTCCACTCACTCTTTTTGAAGTTTCATTTCCAAATTTCCCTCTTCCCTTTCAATCTATTTCATGGTCATTGTATAAGTAGACAATTGCATGAAAGTGTTACCAGCAACCTTAAAATCAAGTTATTAGTCAACTGCTAGATAAGCTGGCCTGACACTATGTAGTGTAAGATAGTAGATTTCACCAGTGTTGAATCCAATAACTAACTCAACTTACCATAAAATATTTGCCAAAAAAATTTAAGAGTGTTAATTTGAAGATGGATAATGAAAAATCTATTGGTTTATTTTTAAATTTATTCAAATGGTTAAATCATAATTGCTTTTTTAGAAGTTATACCTTAATTCTGAATTCAACTTGTTTAGCCTTGTTTTCTAATACTCAGTTCTTCCAATGTTCATCATTGCTGTTAGCCATTAAAGCCCAGCTTTCTTTGCTTTGGTTTGTTTTTTTGGAGGTTTTTTTTTGTTTTTTTTTTTTTTATCTTTAGGTATGCTTAAAGTGCAGCAAGTCCCTTCTTGTTTGTATGAAAGACAGCTTCCCCTGCAAAGGTGTTTTGCAGGCTGGAACACTGGCAATTGGTTTGTCAACAGATTTTTTTTGGAAAACCTGGCTGTTTAGCACTGGGCATAATTTATCTCTGTATCTAACATTTGAATGTGCTTCTCCATAGTGCTGCTTGCTATTCTCCTGCAGGGGTACTCAAAGACTGCATTCACCTTTTTTACCATATTATCATGGGGGACCCTTGCATTAAACTGGTTCTTGGCTAGGATATGATATCTAGGATTTTTCCAGAACAGGTATTTTCCTGAATACAGTCTATCCTTTGGAAGAGACAGCCTACCTTTTGTTCTACAAAAATACATTTTGTTCAAATTGGCTCAGTTTTCCAGGTTGTGCAGATCACTGCGTGACTACTTATCCCCACTAATTACTAGTTTGTTTCTCTGTAGCTATTTATTAGCACAGTTTTACAGCTATATCTGGGTGATCAAGGGGTATATTGGAGCTTTCATACTTCCCGGATCCCTAAGACATTGTTATTGATGACTGATGGCTGCTTTTTATCATTTGTTCTTCTCAACTTACTTAACATGTACCTTACAGATAATGGTATTATGCTATTCTTTAAAATTAGGTATATGATATCAGAAATGTATGCATTGCACTTGTAGGAACTGCAGTATTGTTATATTCAGGTAAACTTGTAAAAGATCCACGTCATAGGAGATACTTCACATTCATTCTTTATGAGATGAGCCTTTCAGCATCCCATAGAGTCCAGTTGCTCAAGTCCTTTTGCATAATTTGAAACAACTCTTTTTTTGGCCCTGCAATCACATTTATCCACACACTAAAAGGTTACCTTTGTAGAGTTTAAGCTTTCATTTGAAACAAATAAAGCAGGCATTTCATATCTCTGGGCAAGGGACAGCTCCTAAATTCCTTATTAATTGATTAATTACACTAGCATCTATTTATAGATTTTAAAATGAAAGTAATTTCTATACTTAGTAATAACGGTGACTTTTGAGAAGACACTGTATTCTTCGAATAAAAAGAGAACTTCTGTTTCAGTTCATGCTTACATGCTTGAACTGTGCTTAGTTGCTCCATATTGTATTATTCTTACTAATTCTTTAGAAGAATTTAAAATAATGCAGTAAAATAAATAATGGTCTTTAATATGTTTTTACAATTGATCTTCAAGACTGTGGGTCTCCAGTTATTTGAACAGAAAGTGTGCTATCTCATAGTTGGTAGTGATTTTCAGATACAGCTGAATCAAACTAAAAAGTCGGATACTATGCATGCTGTTCCATGAACCTAGGAATTGCACTGAGTTTTCTGCAGTCCTTAAACCACACTTTAAGCTGGTCCTTAACTGTAGATGAATGATGAGCCTTAGACTCCACCTTGATCACTGTAAACAACTTCCATGTGGTCAGTTCTGTGAAAAAACACATGTAACAGTGCAGAACTAAAAAATTATTTTAAGAACATGTAATAATGTTTGCATTGTTTACATAATGTAGAAAAGAACCACACTCCAATTCCAACAGCTGCATTGCTCATTGTAACAGCTACAATTTTCTTGGATGATTTTGTCCTTCTTAAGCATGATGGGATCCTTATGCATGTCTACTCTAAAGCTGCTTGTTGTCTTGCCTTACATTAATGGGTGAGGCCATTATATGGGGAGCCATTATGTGACAAAAGTCAGTATCATATTTTGCAGAGCTGGTGAGTTAACTCATTATCACGTGATGTCATTGTGTCTCATGAATCTGTGCGTGAAAGCTGTCTCTAAGAAAATGTTACAAAAATTAAATTACGAAACTACCAGTCATAAATTACCAGTCATAAACTGCCTGGTATATTCCCATAGTGATGATTATACTGTTTTCATTCTATCAGTTCAGTCTTACTTTTGTCTGACTTATTCATGATGCCACATGGACTGAACTTAGTCATTACTGAAGAAACTGAGAAGCTCTCTATATAAAATTGTGGTGGTTTTCCCCACCGTTTAAAGGCAAAAGAGCTATTTTCTGGTCACAACAAAGTAATTTCTGAGGCGTTACAAGTCTCCCAACTAAATTTAGCCATTTATTCTCAAGCAGGTTTTATCACTTTTCATTCTCGTTCCCCACTGAGTGTTTTCCCTTCCCGTCTCCCTCTTAATGTGATGGGCCTTACAGGACTACTGGACCACTGCTAAAGTTACTGCTGTTTCCTACTTCTCCCTTCCTCCCATTGCACCACTTCTGAGCATGACTTGCCTTGCTCACACTTCACAGGCATTCAAGGCAAGATATTTTCAGATTTGTAAAATGTTAAGTCCTGTGGAAGACTAGAAATTAACATGATGCTAAGAGTAACTCAGTCTTTTAAAACACTGAGGAAGTCTTCAGGTAAGAGTAGACTGCACTATTACTTACCAATGTCAGGGGTAATTCTTTTAAGGTCAGAAAAATGACATTTGAAATGGAACTGTTACACAGAAAATGTAGCTTGTTTTCACAAGCATTTTGGGTATGTAGCATCCACTCTATTGCTGCTATTCTACACTTGTTTTAATATGCTCAAAAAACTTCACATTTCATGTCTTCTCAAAATCCAACTTGAGGTGGAAAGAAAGTTTTAAAGAATTTCATTTGTCTATTTAAATTATTCATGTGTGAAAAATCGGTTTTCATATGTAATTTTTCAGACGCTATTTTTAATGCTATGGCAAATCAGAAGCAGCTTTGTGTTGAATCTGCAAGTTCAGTATGTAGTTAATTCTCAGTGATAAATATGTGCTTTGCTTTTTTGAAGGCAGTTTGGCTTGGAAATAAAATCATGGAAGTATGAAAATGCTGAACTGCACATGCAAAGTATGCTTCTGACTGTTCTGATCATGAGCTTGTATGAATGTTAAAAATGTGGTAATTTGTTTATGCAATCAATCTCAGCTGTCTGTGATAATGTGCACTTACTTAGGTGTGGAACTTACATCAGTAAAAGCAGTTTCCAAAGTGCTGAGAGGCATTAAAAAACTTGGTTAGGAAATTGGAGTTTTGGTAAAATCAATCTGAAAGTGAAAGGAGAAATAAAAAAGAAAAACACTTCTTCAAGGTCGCAGCAAATATTATGTTGTATGTCTTTATAACTTCTAGAAGGTTGCTTTGCCATCTACATATATGTATTACATGAAATTCTCCTTTTTGGGAGGATGAACATTGCTTGACAGGTGTTGCCTGAACAGTAACTATAATAATTTTAAATATATTACAGCGTTGAATAAAAATAAGTTTCCTATAATTATCAAAATATTTATATTTCACTAAAAACTAGAAAATATCACCGTGGCAAGTGACCAAGGCTCCTCTAGCCAGCAGTTTGCCTGAGTCTGCTCTCAAGGACACCGAGAGTGTTTATCTTGTCCTAGGTCAGCACTCAAAAGAGAAATCCTGAGTGAGGGCAAATCTGTGGCACATTACCTTTTGTACTTCTGAGAATTACTTCCAGACCCTTTTACCTCATTAAACAGCATTACTACTGCTTTTAGTGCAGAAATTGCAATTCAAACTGAGAACTCCCTACCTGGCTAGTCCTCCTTACTCATGTTACAGGTGGGTGGCAGAGCTACAGGAAATCATGACTCATATTCTTATGTGGCTTTCATTACTATTGGGAGAATAAAACCGGCAGACAACAGTACAGAGATAACACAATAACCTGACTCCAAAGTTTCAGACAGCCTGGTAATCTTCGGCTGCCTCCAGGGGTGCTGGCCTGATGGAACAGGCTTTTCCTGGGAGATAAGCATCCCATACCACTAGTATCTTTAAAGAAATGGTGCAAATGAAAAAAGTGAGGGACAACTCCCCAGAGCACATAATCCCTCTCAATCTCTGTAAACATCTAGGTTGTTTTACACTTTCAAATGAGCAGGTGTGAATCATAAAAGAGCTACCATTAAGCAAGTCTGTTATTTTCAAAGACAGCTCCTCTTCAGTTTTAAACTCTGCTTAGGTACCATTTAAGTGTCTGTCTCAATCAACAGGTAACAGGCAGATGTTCCTCAGTTTAAGTTTCTTTGCCAGTTCATTGAAGTCTGCTCCCTTTCTATATACTTGTATTTTTAAGGAAAAAAAGTGCTTGAGTGTGTGTGTGTGTGTGTGTGAGAGAGAGAGAGAGAGAGACAGAGAGAGTGTGCCCATGCATATTACTGGGTACTCTACAAAACCCCTTCTGTGTTTATTTCTGATATTATTTTCTTGCTATTCTTTCTATCTATTAAAAAAATCCAGGATTTCAAACAGAAGGTTATTTTAAAGAACCATTGAATCGTTTAAGTTGAAAAAGACAACTTTAGGTTCATTGAATTCAATCATTTAGTTAGCAGTGCCCTAGCCACCGTGTTCCTAAATGCCACATCTACACAGCTCTTAAATCCCCCCAGGGAGTATGAGTCAACCACTTCCCTGGGTGGCCTGTTCCATTGCTTGACAACCTTTTTGATGAAGAATTTTTTCCTAATATACAATTGAAACCCCTTTGGTGCAATTTGAGGTCAGCTTTATCTTGTTGCTTGTTATTGCTTGTTATTTTGGTAATTCATTTGCTTTAATTTTCTTGTGATCACTGAGAAGGTAACTAATTTTTTTTCCCTCTGTTTTTTCTTCCTTCTTATAAAAGTAAAGAGTAAACCTGCAAAGAGGAATTTCCTAGGGATTCACTTCTTGGCAGAGAAAATATTTCAGGGGCTGACCTCCTCAAATTAATGTAATTTAAGACAGAGTCCACACACCTGTTGGAATCATTACTACTGTAGAAGTTTACAGCTTATTTGTCAAACTCTACTGAATTCACCCTTAGCACTAGGAAAGCTTAAAGACAAAAATTGCATGCTTGCTCCAGCAAGAAATCTTGACACCAGAAATAAGATCTAACTAGAGAAGTGTTCTTATCTTGTTAGTTACAATTGATTTTGCTACTGTTATCCAAAGGAATACATGAGCCGTGTTCTTGGTTAATGCACCTACTTAAGACCTGATGTTTAATGTCTTAATAATTCATCTTCTCTACAGGCTCAAAAGATGTTCCCACAGCAGCTTCTCCAAGCAGCTTGCTCTTCCTTGGCAAGGATGCAATTCTTCTTTCCTTTTTCTCTCTCTGCTTTTTCTTCCTAACTGCCTTTTCTTTAGCTCTATCTATATGGAGCTCTTGAGGCTTTGAATTTTCTCTGAGGTTCCTCTAAGTCAAAAGTCTTATCCTATGTATTAGCTTAAAGAATGTTACAGAGTTCTGTAGGGGATAAAAATCCCCAGTCATTCAGAACTTGGGTCAGCTTTAAATTTCTCATTGAGAAAATTCTTCTGAACAGTACGGGTGATAGATACCCTAACACCCCCACCTTTGGTTGAGGAACTCACACTACCATGACACATCCCTTCCTGTAAATCCCTTTCCTTCTTTCACATGAAGACTTGCCTTGATTTCTAGCTTACATGAGATAAAAGCCAGCATTTTGTTTTCATCAGCTACCTCTGAG
This sequence comes from Bombycilla garrulus, assembly GCA_013400315.1. NCBI lineage: Eukaryota > Metazoa > Chordata > Aves > Passeriformes > Bombycillidae > Bombycilla > Bombycilla garrulus. The sequence continues at coordinate 881,420 of VXBU01002801.1, read as the reverse complement.
ATAGTCATGCCATTTATGTTGTTTTGGCACAAAACATGGTGTTGGAAGACCACTCCTCATCTCAGCGAGTGAGCAAAAGATACACCAAAATCCACTTCTAGGGATAAAGAGCTCTTCCAGCTACAGGACCAGTAACTACTTTTTTCATTAAAATTGTAGCTGTTTTTAAAACTTTTTATTGCCATTGAAACCTTGCACTTTTGGTCAGATTTGTTCAAAGCATTTGTTAAAGCTCTGGAGAGGAGTTCACTGTCTCTTGGGTTCAAATTCTCCAGTAAGTGAGGCTTGAGCAATTCAAAGGGAGCAAATACAAACATATGGGACAAAGTTAATTATCACAGTTCCTCTGCCTTGAAATTGTGACAAATGAGTATTACTGCCCTGTCAAAGGAGATCCTAATTACCTGAAGCTAATGCACACAGCCTTCCTAGAGTGAATCTGGAATTTCTTTACCTCCCTACAGTCCTTCAAACCAGTTTACTTCACTGAAAAATGTACTTCAGACTGCTTAAGGCTGTGGCAGAGCTGCTGATAACAGCTCTTAAATACATGTGCCTGAGTAAAGAAAGCTAGAGGTATATTCTTCAGGAAACAGTATTTTTACTTAAAAGAACAACAATAGTAAAACTACGAGGGAGTGGGATCTTGCAGATAAATCAGTTTTCTAAATGATATGAAAGGCATTGGTGTTTCATTTGAAAAGAAAGTGGGTGGTTTATTTCTTGATTCTGGATCTGGCCAGGAGCAACTTAGTAAAGCTGTAAGAGGAAAGGGCAGCTAAAGAAAAAAAAAGGCCCACTCAAATTCAGAAATCCTCACTAAATAGAAAACCAGCAATGCTAGCTATGTTGTTGGTGCAGTAGATTCTTGTGATGCAGCAGCAGTTTTAGTAAAAGCTACATAAACACCAACCTACCTGCAGCTATATCATCTCCTGACACAGAAACGGAAGCTGCAGCTGCTGTGGCAGCAGTTCCAGTGAAGGGACCACTAGGATCAACAAGATGCGTGGTTGGACCATAAGAAACAAAGGATATTGGTTGATGGTAAATGGGGATATTCTCACAAAAAAACCTCAAACCAAAACTCACACACACAAAACCCACAAAAAAAACCAAACCCCAACCAGGCCTAAACCTGGTAGAAGCATCTTGGAGATGCTTTTGAGCAGTGAAGGTGTGACTGACACTGGTATGAGCTGGCTGCCACTACAGCTACTACCTCTAATGTAGATCTCAGTCCTCATCTTAAGGAAAGGGGAGAACAAACTGCCATTCCATGCCACCTAAGCTTATTAAGTAATACAGGCAGAACATGTTTTCTCCTGCATTCCCATCCAAGGACAAAGGCTCATAGCTCATGGAAGCAAAGTAATAGCCTTTGGAGCTGAAAACAAGCTCCCTGGAGACAGATATAACTGATGACAAGGACAGCTCCGCTTTCTGGTGGGACCCTGGGCCTGCTGCTGTGGGGTGTCCAGCCCAGAGGAAGCCACACAGTGGCTTGCAGGAGGTCCAGGAGGGCAGTGACCACTGGTCTGCAATGAACCAGGGTACAGCTCTGACTCTACACAACCAACGCAACAGCCCAAAAGTATGAGATTGCTACAGACTGAGAACCCAGTCCAAAGCAGAGCCGGACAATCTCACCTGTACCAAAGTAGGGGACAACTTTTTATTGCAGCTGCTGAGTGAGCCCACCAGGGGAGGGACTATGTTAGACCTGTTGTTTGCAAATAGAGATGGGCTGGTGGGAGATGTGCTGGTTGGAGGCCGCTTGGCACATAGTGATAATGAAATGATAGAGTTCTCAGTATTTGGTGAAATCAGGAGAAACATCAATAACACTTTTACACTGGACTTCTGGAGGGCAGGTTTTGGCCTATATTGGAGACTTATTCAGAGAGCTCCTTGGGAACTAACCATTAAAAACAAAGGAGTCCAGGAAAGGTGTGCGTGCTTCAAAACAGACATCTTGAGAGCACAGGAACAGACTGTCCCTGTGTGCTGAAAGATGAGTTGACAAGGCCAATGTCCAGACTGGATGAGGAATGAGGTTTTGATGGAACCTAGGAATAAAAACAGGATATATCATCCCTGGAAGGAGGATAAGGTCTCTCAGGAAGTATTTAAGTGGGTTGCTAGGCATGTAGGAAAAAAATTAGGGAGGCCAAATCTCAGTTTAAACTTTATTTGGCAACTTCGTAAAGGATAATAAAAAGTGTTTTTACAAATATATTAATGGCAAAAGGAAGGGCAAGACCAACCTTTGTTCTCTATTGGATCGGGAGGGAATTTAGTAACTGCACTTGAGGAGAAGGTGAAAGTACTTAACACTTTCTTTGCCTCAGTCTTTAGTGGGAGGACATCTCGTCCTCAGACAGCTGTCCTCCTGGGTTGGTAGATGGTGTCAGGGAGCAGAATGGTCCCCCTCTTATTCAGGAGGAGGCAGTCAGAGAACTACTGAGCTGCTTGGATATTCATAAATCCATGGGACCAGATGGGATCCACCCCAGGGTGAGGGAGCTGGCAGATGAGCCTGCAAAGCTGCTCTCCATCATCTACCAACAGTCCTGGCTCACTGGTGAGGTTCCAGATGACTGTAGGCTGGCCAGTGTGACACCCATTCACAAAAAGGGTGGGAAGGGGGATCCTGGTAATTATAGGCCAATTAGCCTGACCTCAGTACCTGGTAAGGTAACGGAACAGTTTGTGCTGAGTGTCACCACGCAGAGCTTACAGGATGGCCAGGGTATCAGACCCAGCCAGCACGGGTTTAGGAGGGGTAGGGTCATGTTTGACCAATCTGATCTCATTTTATGACCAGGTGACCTGCCTGGTGAATGCAGGAAAGGCTGTGGATGTGTCTGTTTGTGCCTTTGACACTGTCTCCCACAGCACACTCCTGGAAAAGCTGCAGCCCAGGCTCGGACAGGAACATTCTTTGCTGGGTTAGGAACTGGCTGGATGGCTGGGCCCAGAGAGTGGTGGTGAATGGCTCTGCATCCAGCTGGGGCCAGTCACCAGTGGTGTCCCTCAGAGGTCTGTGCTGGGGCCTGTTCTGTTCAATATCTTTACTGATGACATGGATGAGGATATTGAGTCTTTCATTAGTAAATCTGCAGACAACACTAAGCTGGGAGCGTGTGTCGATCTGTTGGAAGGTAGGAGGGCTCTGCAGGGAGACTTGGAATGGTTGGATGGATGGGCAGAGTCCATGAGTAAGATGAAGTTTAATAAGTCCAAGTGCCAAGTCCTGCATTTTGGGCACAATAACCCCCTGCAGCGTTATAGGCTGGGGATGGTGTGGCTGGACAGTGCCCAGGAGAAAGAGACCTGGGGGTCGACAGCCGGCTGGACATGACCCAGTGTGTGCCCTGGTGGCCAAGAAGGCCAATGGCCCCTGGCCTGTGTCAGAGACAGTGTGGCCAGCAGGAGCAAAGAGGTCATTCTGCCCCTGTACTCGGCACTGGTGAGGCCACACCTTGAGTGCTGTGCCCGGTTCTGGGCCCCTCAGCTTGGGAAGGACATTGAGAGCCTTGAGAGCATCCAGAGAAGGCAACGAGGCTGGAGAGGGGCTGGGAACACAAACCCTATGACGAACGACTGAGGGAGCTGAGGCTGTTCAGCCTGGAGAAGACTCAGGGGTGACCTCATCACTCTCCACAACTTCCTGAAGGGTGGCTGTAGTCAGGTGATGGTTGGTCTCTTTCTCCAGGCAGCAACTGACAGAACCAGAGGACACAATCTTAAGCTGTGCCAAAGGAAATACAGGTTGGATATTAGGATATTAGGATATTAGGATATTAGGAAAAAGTGGGAAGAGTACTTCAAGTACTGGAGTTGTCTGTCTGGGAGGTGGTGGAGTCACTGCCCCTGGATGTGTTTAAAAAAAGACTGGATATGGCACTCATTGCCATGTTTTAGTTGAGGTGTTAGGGCATGGGTTGGACTTGAAGGTCTCTTCCAACCCTGTGATTTCCAAACCCTGCGGTTTGCTGGTCTATCTCTGTTGTTTTCTGTATTTGAAACTAAGTCAGGACAACAAACTGCCGCTCACTGATGTGGCTGTAGCATCTGTAGTTCCAAGCATCCACTTTGATCTACTCACACTGGCTTTCACCAGTGAAATAAAAAGCAGTGTCAATATTACCTCAAAATTACTCTCTTTGTGCAGTTGTTACATTTTTTCAAACTCTTAATGTGCCTCTCTATGTCCTTCAGATGACATACAAAGGGAAGGAATCTGTATTCGATGTTGGACTATTTTAGCATGGCCAAATCCTGAGAGAAAGCAAAGTAACTGGCAGAACATCTCTAATTACTTTCTGAAAATGATACTTTTGAAATTTTGTGTTGTACTGACAAGGGCAGCACCTTATACTATGTACAGACAATACCCAAGATGAAGCTTAATGACAAAGAACAAAACAGGTAGCAAAAGAGAATAAAAAGTATGGATAAATTACAAATCTAACTCCTATTAAGTGTTTAAAATGGCACAAGCCTGGAACTCTTCTGGTGTATTCAAAACCAAACTCCTTGAGAGCTTACAACCTAGTGAAATTGGTTGTTTTCTTTTCTGAATGGTTCTAGTATCTTAGACCAAATGTAACATTAACATATTCCAGTAACTAATATGCTTGGATCTGCTGCCAAGTTTCTTTCTGATTTAGTTCAGATACTCAGATCCAGAGCAAACTGTCTTTGGTGATTTCACTTTAAATGCAAAGATCCAGAACTACTGTTTGTCTGCATAAACAAGTACTAAGCCTTAAAAACATGATGTGCATGCCAAGATGCTTAGAGGTTAGATAATGTAGAAATACGAGGGTTTATTTGTCTAATTAAACTCCTAGGAGAAAGGAAGAGGGGGCATATAAATTAGTATTTCATAGTAACCTTAAATGTGAAAGGTTGCTTCTAATATCAAGGTCTGCAATCTCAGAACAAAAGGCTTGAAACCATTTCCAAGAACTACTTCTGGTTTTCTCTGTAACCCTGCCATGGGTCAAATGATGATTGTTCCTTTCCAGCTTATTTTTTTTCCTACTTAAAAAGCATGTTAAAAATCTGACCAAGATGTGATTCTGAGTGTATCTACACTACAAGACCATATGAAGCACTGGATTCAGATACCTGTACATTAGTTTTTTTGTGGAGTATGTGCCCTACGTTGATTACTTCTGAATATAGTGTCCTATATCTTAGTTAGGAGACTGAAAGACAGAATGAAGTTTTACATTAGATATTTAAAATACACAGTTTATCTTCACCACTTTCCATGGATATATCCAAGTATTAAATGTGAACAAACTACTACTGTGAACAAACAAAATACAAATACTGTTGTATTCTTCTTGTACTTATTTCAAGGTCTAGTCTCCCATATGGTAATTGAAAACAAGGTTCAGCAGAGCTGCAGAAGAGCCTGTGACTTCCACATAAGACTTCTGTTTCATGTGCAATAAACTGCTCTTTTTCTGAGAAAAGGTCCCTTTTTACCATCACAGGATTTAATGACATAGATGACACAGAAACTTTGATGAGAATCAGAATCTTCCTGGCAGGGTGCACAGGTCTGGAGCTTAGAGATGTTCCAGTTTGAATCCAGTTTGAATACAGTTTGAATCCAGAAATACATTTCCTATTTTGTGCATCAGCTGATAGCTGTATTAAATTCTCAACAGAGAACAAGTGCAACTAACAAATTATTTTATTATGATTCTGAAAGTCAAAACATATTTGAAGAATACATCCACTTCTACTAAGCTTGCTAGTTGCACCACAACATGCAAGGCTTTAAGATAAAAAGTCCCTTGGACTATAAAGCTCAACAAAGTTTCAAGCTTCAAAAGGAAAGTTTACATTTTTCAGATCAGGTCAATCAATCCAGTGACTTGCTGCTGCAAGCAGTATTCTGGAGTGCCCTCCATTCCCTGTTAGTGATGTTACAACTTTCACTAACATTTTTCTAGTGTCACGGATCTTCTCTGGAGTCTAAATGAAATTAAAAAGTCAAGTCCAAAGACTTCCTATGAAATGACAGGAAAACATCAAGCACAGTGATGGATGTAGTTTGAAAAGTGGAGTAATGTGATGTACAGAACAGTCTGTTATTATTATGCAAAATAATAGACAGATGTAAATTGCTTGCTTTGCATGAATACATTTTTTAAAAAGATAATAGACCAACTCCTACCTAATAATTCTGAGATTTAAAAATGCTCCAAAAATGGTAATGTCTTTTTCTCTGCTCTAATGAAGCTACGGGATGCAATGCTTACAATATTCATAAGCTTCCTGAAACTTCGCATTGCCTTGGTGACATACCTCCACTTGGAAACACCAGCCATCAGTCTGTCAAAGTAGGTGGTGACAGACTAAAACACTTGCATATTTGCAGGCAGCTCCTGCTCATGACGGAAGTTTCGCTGCTGCTCAAACCCTGCCTTCCTTGCGTCCTCCCCTCTCTCTCTCTCGAACAGCTCTTTCCCAACAAGCCACAACTGCTCCCTGCAGCCAGAGCTGGTGCCCTACAGACCAGGCATGGCCGCCGAACAAGCTCCCTGCCGCCGAGGGCAGACCGGCACCCCGGGCAGCGGCTGCTCTTCCGGAGGAACAAGCTGCGATCACCCCCGCCATACGGCACGATTTTGTCAAACCCCGATGTCCTCTGCTGTTCCACTCGGCGTGGGCTGATGCCACCGAGACACCGTGCGTTCGCGCCGTTCAGGCCGGGAACGGCCGCTCTCCCCGCACAGGAGTCACTTTTCTCTGCTGACTGACCCGCAGCCGCTGACTTCTAGGGACCTCAGCGGACCTTCCCCTCAGCAGGCCCGCGGTCCCCGCAACCTCCCCACGCTGCCCCGGGAGAACGAGCGCTGCGCAGCCCCCGCGGCTGCAGGCGGCGGCGAGCCCGGCGTGCGCATCGCCCCGGCAACCGGGGGCGGGCCCGGCGCCCGCGGCGTGTG
>VXBU01002801.1:818789-874038 GCA_013400315.1 Bombycilla garrulus | reverse complement strand
CGAGCAGCCGCCGCAGCGAGAGCCCCCCCGGCCCGAGCCGCCGCCGCTGCCGCCACCGCCGCGCCAGAGCGGGCGGCAGGAGCTGCCGCCGCCGCGGGAGGCGCTCCCGCTCCGCCAGACGGTCCGCCTGGAGGTGGTGCTGAAGGACCCCACCGAGGAGGGCTGCGTGGAGTTCAGCTACCCGGAGCTGCTGCTGTGCGGGGACTCGCGGGTACGGGACCTCCCCTTCTTTCCTCTCCTCCCGCCGGCGCGGGCCCCGCCGCGCTTCCTCCTCCTCCTCTCGGCTGCCGACGGCCCTGGCCTTGCCGATAGTGTTATCGGTTACCTCTTGCTGCTCGGGGGTGGTCGCGGTACGGCGGGAGGGGCGGCGTCCTGGAGGGAAGTCCGGCCGCCTCGCCGCCGCTGCGGGCTCCTCCTGGTGCTGAGGTTGCGCCTGTGCCCGTGGGGGGAAGGGGAGGCTTCTCACTTGTCCCTGAGCTGGCCGAGGGCTCCTGGCCTTTGCTGCGGGCTGAGGCGGAGGAGCGCCACTGTCCTGTGTTCCGCTTACCCCAGCTTACCTCCCTGCCGCTCCCCTTCCCTGCCGAAGAGGTGTTACATCCTCCCTTCCTGGGAGCTCTTTACCGGCAGCTGGACGAAACTCTGACCACGCCGGTCCGTATTACAGGTTGTCTCTAGGCTGTGTGCAAGTAAATAAAGAAAGTCCGGCTCTGCTATAAGCCTCGAGAAGCAGTGAAGTGATCATTAGCAGACTTGGAGAGGAGTTTTTGTAGTCTTGGAGGGAACAGGGGTAAATGAGAGTTAATGTTGAACCGGTAGCAACACTCATGAGTGTTGAGACCTTAATTCGAGAAGAAAATAACCCCAAAATGTTTTTCCTTTGCTTGTTCCTCTCAAGCAGAAAGTGTTTGATACTTGAACTACTTTGTTTTTTAAGGACAAAGCTCCTGCAGACAACTTTAGGAAGCAAGCAGCATTAGCCAATCAACAGGGCCCACTGTTCCAAGTAGGAAGGAGAGACTCACGTCCTTAAGCTGATTTCACTTGAGCTGCTCATTCTTAGTTGAGGATACCAGTGAAGTTGTACTTGATTCAAATAATTGTGGCTTCTCTTTAATCCAGTACACAGTTTTAGGGAAAGCTTGTCTCTTACTGGAAAAGGCAGAGGGCAAGTAAGTAACTAGTAGTAAGAAGGTTGTGGTAGATCTGGTGATAAAAGCAAGTATCAAATACCAGTACTGATACTGCCATGGGATTTTTACATCCAGCACAAACTTGAATATGTTGAAACTTTTCTTATGAACCAAAGCATTTCTAGGCAATGATGGTGCCGTAACTATACTTAGTGGGCTGCTCACTTTTTCTGCTGTAGGAGGGATGTACACACTGGATTGTGTTCAAATGTGGAAGACAGAAAAATCAGTGACTGATTTTAATCCCTCAGATCTTGTCTTGCAAGTTAAAAGGTTCCTTCTGTTCATCCTGTCCTACAGCTGTTGTGGGCAAACAGTGCCAGTTATGACTCCTCAGAATTATTGTAGCATAATCATGCTGCTCTCTGAAGTGCAATCTTTCTGAGCAGTTCTGTGAAGGTGAAAATTGTGTTAGTGTTTAGAAGTGGTTCAGTACTTAAGGGCTGACTTTTCCCTTTGGCAGTTCCCAGTTCCATAACTGCCTTTTATTATGAAGGTTGCCAGTATCTTAATCACATACTCCGGGAAAAAGGGCTCTTCCTGATGTAGCTCTGATGCAAATTCCGTTTATTCTGGGGGTGGGAGAGCATTGATTTAGGGGATTTTGGTACAACTGGGATCAGAAACTGCTTTTAAGGTAGAGATAGTGAGAGTAATGCTTTATAAGAAACTTTGTGTATTTTTCAGCTCTGTGGAGTCCAAATTAACATTAATGGATCATTATAGCCCTCATGTTACTGAGTTGTGGAACAATCAGCTGATTTACTATGTAAAACAGTGTCATAAATTAGTATCCTTTTAAAGTAATTCTAGACTTTTACTCATGTTTAAAACTTGATGAATACCTGGCCTATCAGTTTAATTTCTTGCTTGTTATATGGTAGAACCTGGAAAAGTTGCTCTAATATTAGGGAAGATTTAAAATCTTGAGATTTGCTTTTCCAAAGTAGGTGGTAACTAATTCACAGTTAATGTTGTGGTTTTAAGTGGAATTTTAGGTTTCAAAATTTGTTGTTTTAGTAATGTTTCAATTTAAAATTTACAGTTCAGATACTTTATTTCTACTGTGCAAGTTTTTTGTAGTGAAGATGGATTTGGTTTTCTGGAAGCTGTTGTTGACTCCTCCCTTATAAGAAGTTGCTCAACTTTTTTATAACATTTCCCATTAAAATTTAACATTTCAAAGTGAGGAGCTTGTCTTTCTATCTTGTAGTATTCTTGGAACTGTAGCAACCAAGAAAAGTTCTCCAAAGGAAGGCAAGGACTGGTGCACAGACATAACTTAAAATATTACTTTAATAGGCCATGATAATAATAGTTATATAATAAACAAGTGATAGAGAATCCCAGTAGTGATTTGGCAGTGCAGCTTCTGTCATTTTTTATTCCAAATTTAGGTTCCTATGCTGAATCAGAAGCTAGTGGAAATGTTTCTTTTAAAAACTTGTGCTGTTCTTGTCCTTTTTTGCCTTGGTAGAGAGAACATCCTTTGATAGGGTTGTTTGTAGAGTTCATCTTTTGGGAGGAATTATGTAAAGTTCTGAATGTGAGTAATAAGTTTGTGTGGTTGAAGGGTTTATTTGCCTCTTAAATGCTGGCGGAAATGAAAGTGCTCTCACATTTCTTTTGGGGTAGCTGAGGCTTGGTTCATAAAACCTAAGTCAAAGTGGATGAGCCAGAGGCTCAAGTTGGCTTCCGTCGAACAGGCTCTAAAGGTGCTGAAGTAGTAATGTCTTAGTTCTACAGCCATCCATCCCTTAGAAACAGTCAAAACTAAAATTTGCTTGAATGTGAGTTTTCAGTAGTGCTTAACTAATCAAATTGATAGTCAGCTGCAGCTTGGAGTGTTTGACGGAGAGAGGCAAGTTAACACTTAAGTACTAAATTTTACTTAATCTTTAGTTTGAGCCATGTCTCCTTTGACAGTTAGAAAAAAGCCACATATACCTAGCGGAAGATGAGGAATACCTTTTCCTAGCTAAAAGTAGAGAAAATGGTGTTTCATAAATTGAGCAGTATTTTATATTATGCCTGCAGGAAACAAGTAAGTGGCTTTAATTTATGTTTTAGGATTAACTATAGCCTCTATTAATCTTTTCTCTAAATACTCAGTCTGGAAAATATATTATAATTATGTGGTGTTTGCAGTTTTGCTTAGCTTACCTTATTACTTTGGTCTTGATGCTAATGAGCTGGTTTGCTCACCATTTAGTCAGTATACTGACTTTTCATACTAGGAAGAAAGGATCTTGCTTTTCTGAGCTTAGGTTTTTTTTGTTGTTGTTCTTCATAAGTCTTAATTTACTCATTGCTGAGTAGTCCATGTGCAGTAAAATCAGTTGCCATCCATAAGGTTCAGCAACATGGAATTCCATCCCACCATATTTTAGCATCCCAGTACCTTCCCCCATCTGGCAATTACTGTTTTTATGTGAACTCCAGTTTGAAGGAGGGCAGCCCTGTTTTTCTGCCATCAATAAAAAAAAAACACTTATGTATTATAGCCTGTTCATTGACTTTGTCTCAGTGAAAACCTCTTTTCTTAAAAAAAAAACACCAAAAAAGTAAGGGGCTACTCCCTTCTTGTTTGTATAACTGGAATATTAAATCTTCTTTTTGGCTAACATAGTTATGATTACTGAAATTAACTCTTGCACTGTAATGTTTTCTTTAGCTAATAGAGTAACGTTAATTATGGTTATAATTTACTGAGCTTTTCAGGCTTCTGGTTGCTTCCCTCCTGGTTAGCACACCACGTACATCCTGTCTGTTGTAGCTAGAAGGATCATAATACGTCTTAGAGGGACCAGTGGAAGCAGAGGTGAAAAGGAATTGTGAGTAGATAGAGTTCTTTCTAACCTCAAATGGCCATAATTCTCTTATGCCTACACTTTTTGTTGAGGTTACAGTGGAATGCTTGGGAAGATACAAATATGAGTATTTATCTTAATTCTTCTGGTTTTCTTCTCATCAGAAGAAAAGTAGCTGGGTGATTCAATGATCAAAGGAATTTTTAGAGATTAAGTATAAATTCTGATACTTAGTCATTGGAGTATTGTTTATTGACATTTTGAGATGCACTCTGTGTTTCTTATGGAATGAATGTGTAACTTTTGCATTTTTCAGAAGAAATCAGCTCATTTAGAGGATCCGTTTAATGATGAACAACGTGAGCGACATGAAGTAGAAGTGCTTGCCAAGAAATTCGAGGCAAAATACGTGAGTTACTGCACTTTGTTAAAGTATACAAATATTTAATAGTGATAACAGTGCTGGGTTTTTTTTTCCTGAATAAGGTTGCTAATGTAGTGTCAAATGACTTCTGTACATTTCAGTGAGGACTGTCTCACTATTTCATTTAAGTACCTTGAAGCTGCCACAAGCTTATCAGACAAGTCTGCTAAATAGATTTGTCTGTAGATGTTATAGATTGTGAAGCTATTATTGGAAAAGTTACCTATATAAATATGACTTGGTAATAGGTGCAGGCCAATATTCATGCTTTACACCGTGCTGGAGGAAAGAATTTTTATGTAATGCTGTTGTGCACTATTGAACTGCTCTTCTCTTTGGGCTAAATACTGATGAATCTTGATGAATTCCTGGCTAGTTTAGAATGTTTCCATAGGAAGTTATTTGTTAAATAGTAAATCACTGCTTGATGAATGTCTTGTAGCTGCCAGCCTAAAGATACACTTTCAGGAGCCAGTAGAGTAGTGTGAGTGACTTGAACATCACTAGCTAGCAACATAAAGAGCCTTTCACTAGTAAATGAAGGTAGAAATCAGAAAATGTTGACGAAAACCACACCCAAACAGGTCTTTAAGAATTCATATGGGTAGGGTTGGGTGATTAAGTCTGAGCTGGCAATCAGAACTCATCATCGTGCTGAGACATGTTGATTTTCTGGATTACTAATAGAACACCTCAATAATAAAGAAGGGAAACAAGAGCAGTCATTTGTATCTTTTACTATTAATATACATATTAAAATCTTTTTTGTCTGACTTACTTGGACTTTTTTTTTCTGTCAAAGGCAGATTTTTCAAAGTGCCCAGTCCATACATTCCATAGAAGTAATTAGTATTTCAAGGCATGTTAGCTGTGATACCTAAGGAAATCAGCTCTTAAACTGAAAATAATCATTCTTGTCTTTCGGAAATATTGAGAGAATCCAATGAGAATTGAGAAGGCTGTTCCAAAATGCTGTTCGCTTTTGAGTGATAAATAATTTTTTGAATGCGAGAGAAAAATGTTTCATTCACTTTTTTAGAAAACTCATTTCCACAATTAAAGTTAAGGCTTTTATAATGTCTGAAACCAGTTGCTTAACTACAGTTGATGAAGTTAATGTAAGTATGTAAAGCAATATATGTAGGAGGGAGTGGTAGTTGAAGCAGTGTAATTTTACACATATGTTTATGCATCATCAAAGCTGAACATGTACATTTAAGTACAAAACATGTTATTAGACTTAAGAAAACCAGAGTTCAATGTTCAGTAGTCGCAGAAAGGGGCAAATAGATGCTTTTAGCCATTAGAAAGCAGTAGGCAACAAAAAAATTACGATTTTCAACAGTTTAAATTTGTGGTGCACTTGCATCTTCATTATTACTTGCACTTCTGATTCCTTTCCTTTCATTCTCTGACTTGTCTTCCAACCTCATGAAAAGGAATGTGTTCTATATAAAGAACCACTTATTAGGTTAGAGCCATTAAGTATGAAGGGTGATGAGGGATTAAGATTCCTTGTGTTAGAAACTCCCTATCTTTTTTCTTCCAATATAAGAACCATCAGTCTCTACTTGCCATCCATGCTCAGAGGAGTTGCATCTCTGAACGCTGGCCGGGTACAATTGTTTGTGTTCTGACAGCATCTAGCCATCTTCTGCCTCTTGTGGTGAGACATTCACTGCGTAGCTTCAGTTGGAGCAGGGGTCCCATATAGTGAGTGACCAGCTGCAGGGTACTCCTCTTAGCTTTAACAGTATGAGAAAAGAACAAAGGGTTTTGTAGGAAGTGCTATATCCTCCTTTAATTAGGTATTACTTATCTAAGATATCTGTTGAAAATGGAGTCAAGCATTGTTTTTAATCATACCATGTGGCAGTACTTCTGTAAAATTTGATGCATGAAGAACAGTCTGCCTTGAATATGTTTTACTTTTCAGATAAATTCCTGTACTTGTAGCCAAATCAGTACACTCTTGATATATTTTGCAGATACTAAAAAAAGCCTATGAATAAGTACAATTTTGTAAAACAAAATGCCTAATGTAAAATTTGCTTACTTGATTATTCAGAACTCTCATGTAATTGCTGCACATACTAAACATCAGCATGAAAAATCTGCTCTGAAGGGTTCCCGTTCTCATTGTTTTGATTGCTGCTATTCAGCTATTATTCTAGATAAAATCAAACACCGTTGTGAACACACAATACTGAACACTGGACAATATTGTACAGATATAAGAATTTTTCTTGGATCAGAACAAAGGTCCATCTAATGGATGTTAGCATGGTCTCTGACACTAGTGAAATCTCATACTTGAAAGTATAATAGAGTAAATGTTCATCGATATTATTTCACTGTGCCTGTCTGGCAGTCTCTGTCGTGTCTTAATTTCTCTCAAACCCAAAAGTTACATGTTTAATCTTTTTATAGCTTTTTGCCAGAAATCTACCAGATCATGACTGGATTTCTGTGTTCCACAGCACTGAAGTATCATGACTGTTATATAAAAACACACTGTATTTAAACCTGATGAGTTCATGTAGTGCTCCATAGTGTCTGTATTCTGTAAACAGCGAAATACTTCCAGTTGTTCTGCACATTGCATGTGATTTTGATGTTATCATCTGAATCCAGCCCTTTTGTTCTCCAGCTGTAGTATCTTAATATTGTTGTTGTATGGAAGTGGTATTTTTTACCTCTAAACATCCTTGTTGGCATACTGTTCTTTTTTGTTCTAAGTTCTTTTTTTAAATGAAAGTATATTAACAGTACGATGCCTTGATTTGTCAGTGTTATAATGATGACTTGTGGTTTGATTCTGCTTCTTTTTTTTTCTAAGTCCCAACTCATATTTTTTGACCATTCTTGATTAAGCATCTGAACTGTGTGTAAGAACGCCACTGGTTCCTGAGCAGCATAACAAATTTGGAGCATGCTGTATATTTTTTGTTTAGTTCGGCTTTTTTTGCTTAAGCTGTGCTTACTTTGTGTGGATTACCTTGCTTTATTGATGCTGACTTCAACTGCCTATTTATCATGCAATATTCAGAGCAACTGTAAGGTCTTTCAGTGATTCTTCAGTTGTTTTCTTTTTCCTTTACTTTCCTCAGTAAATTGTCATCTTAGGCCCCTGTCCTTCCTCAACTCGTTACCTCCTCTGTTGCTCGTAAAGGTGAATTGATATTATATGTTCTTTAATAATTTTGCTGACCACTCTTTGGTAAAATCAGATACCTATTCTTACCTTTTCTTTTCTAGCTATAGGTCAGACACGAATGTAAGTGGACCATCCTTACCTCCTGACAGTTTCCTGTCTTTAAAGATGTTTAGACCATTTTAAAGCATTTGAAATACATTTCTTCCTGCTCTGTGTATTCTTGTACCTGCTGGTTCTGTTGTTTGTAGCTTTTATTAACTTATGCACCATAAAGACCAGGTTTACTGGATTGTAGATACTGCTCTTCAAGATTCTTCAGCATTGTATTTGCCACCTACCTTCTAGTCCTATTGGCAAAGGTTGTTTAAACACCAGGTTACATGACACAGTTAATATCTTAAAGTCATCTTTGGCTTTTTTGAATACTTGCATGAGTGGTATTTGCAGCTTCAGGAACTAGACACCTTAATTTGCTCTAGTATTGTGACCACTTATGTTCTGGGACAGAAAGGCTGAAGGAAAGCTGCAGTGGTCAAACTTTGCTGAAGTGCATGGTGGATATTGACACGGATGATCCCTTCATTCTTCTGCAGTCTTGCATTCTAAACATCTTGATCATATGAAATCTCAACACAGTTCTTTAAACATAACTGGTTAGAGCCAGGCCTGAAGGAAAATCTCTTAATTATACACACAGCGGTTCAGATATTTTCACATGGCTAAATACAGGTACTATTTTAAGACTGCTTTTGTTCATTCAGCTATTATAAGACTTTTTTTTCTTTTTTTTTCTACTATCTCTGTTTTTCTGACTATCAGACAGTCAGAATGTATTGGAAATTTACTTTTTTTTATTGCCCTTGTATTACACTGAAATAATAGAATCACAGGATAACCATTGCTGCAAAAAGGTTTTAGACTTGGAAACCAAGATGTTGATGGTTACTAGCAAGATATATGTAGTACAGAGATGGATTGCATTGCACATTAGTGTGATCAGTACAGGTGAAGTATGGTTTATGAAGCATTCTTAGCCCGCTGGCAACTAAGTCAGAATGATGAATTATATAAGCTTTTACGCTGGGGTTAAATCAGAATTCTTAAGTGCTATCTTTTTCTAACTCACTTTTTCTTCTCATCCATCTCATGCCAACTTTTCTTTTTTTTTTAAAGTACTGCATGTTTTGGAAATGTGCAGTCATTCAGATGTTTTTCCAGATGAGTGAATGTAGGAGATGATAGGACTGATAGGACCACTTAGCTTGGAATGTAGCTTTAAATATGAATTAAAAGCAGTACTTGCCTTTGAGTGAGTTCTAGGACTACTGCATTTGTTTATTTAAGTGTATGTGAGAGATTCCTTGCAAGAGCACATGCTTTACGTTGTTACAAACTTGCATGTTTTTAAAATGTTATTAAAATTGATGTGTTGAGATGCTTCTGCCTCTAATAATTATGGGAGCAAGGGTGAAATCACCTTTGAACAGTGTCTGCATTCTCATAATAGCAAGTGGACTGTGATATTTAGATGTCACAGCTAGAAAAACTGACTTGCTCTAAGAATGCTCAGAGCTGTAGGGTACAGGCAGAGAAGTTTGAGGAACAAGTCTTGAATTCATGGAAGTTACCATTTTAATGAGGGCAGTGCTTTTCTGAGAATTGCATCTTTTAAGACTTTTATTGATGATTTTTGATAATATATGTCAGCTAGAAAACTAGGCCTTATATTCCTGAGAAGATTTTTGTGTAACTTTAAGTTTAGATTTCCTGAATATTTGAGCTGGCTGTGAGTCTTGACTTAACACTGAAATTTCCACATGAAAAGAATGTTTGCAGATAAAAATTAATTTTACTATCTCCTGGAGGTAAGGGAACCCCTCCATAGTTTGTGGTGCAGCTTCTGGCTTTAATACTCAAGTAACATTTTACGTTTTAAGTCAACTTACGTGCTATAGAGAATTAATCCATCTTGTGTAGGGAAACACTTTAATGAACTCTAGGCTATAATTTCCCCTTGTAATAACTCCATAACATACTGAAAAACTTAACACTTTCTAAATTATCCCAACCCTTCCATCGTTATCAGTCCAATAACTATACTTTAAAACCATAGGACAGGGAAACATCTCTAAATAGAAAACAAAGAAGAGCTTGGTCTTGCAGAAGAAGGTAGCTAGTGACTGCCTTTCAGGGCTGATTCTGGTGAGGCATGTTTGCCAGAATGCATCTGTGTGTGGAAGTTTCCATTAGTCATCTAGCCCATCTTCAAGGAAGCATTCAAGAAAGCAAAACTGATAATTCCTTGAATGACTATTCCTCCAATGCCTTATGCTTTGTAGGCTCTAGTAGTTGCTTCCATGTTTCCCAAGTGATGTAACACTTGCTTTGTCTTCAGGGTGGGAAGCCCCACAAACACCGGAAGGATCGCCTGCAGGATCTAATCGATATAGGTTATGGCTACGACGAGACGGACCCGTTCATTGATAATTCTGAAGCGGTAAGTAAGCTCATCACAGCAGCAAGAAATCATGAGGAAAGGTGAGGGAAGGTACTTTGTACCTGTCTATAACTGATGTGAATGCAAAGGGCATACTACTTCGGGAAACCGATGAATTATTGTATTTGTAGTCTTACTCAAGATACTACGCACCAAAGAATTAAGAATGCCATTCCTAGATCAAATAATTTTCCAGCTTTAGGAATTAAAATAATTTTATTTGTGTGCTTTGTTTACTGTTGCATGAAATGACACTAGCTCTGTTTAGTTCTGTGTACTAGCTCTCTGGATTATTAGTGGGTTACTGGCATTAGATCAGGAAGCTTTTCTCCTATTAAAAAACAGTAGAGATAGGATGGTTATTCCAAACATTGAATCTGTCTGAAAAAATTTGAGACAAAACAGGTTAAACAGCAGGATATTACTGCTTACTTAGAATATTTTCGAGAAATGAAAACACATCTCTAGGTAAAATAAAAAGCTGTTAGTTTGGTGCAGGCAGTATCAGAGATATCAAAAGGAGGACATTTGAAAATATCTTGGAGGTGTTATATGAAATTATGGAAATGAGAAAAAACCTTGGAAGAAAAAATGGGTGATCTAAAAGCTCAGAACCCTCCTATAATTGTTCCTTATAAAATCTCAGGAGGAGGTATGTGTACAGTTTAGTCAAGTGAAGAAAAAAGAGCTCTCACTTGCCAGGCTTCAGTTTCCTCCAGTGCTGATTGACACTGGACAAAGCAGCAGCGATCTGCTGTGAGGAGGAGGGGACTAGAGTTCTGAGTGGGAGAGGAAAGATTATGAAAAGGAGTTGTGAGAAGAGTAAAAGAACATAAGTGCATTACTTTGCATACATTATGTGAAGCCTTAGTTTAAATTCTAAAACTTTACAGTGAAGAGCTGTAAACTGAGCTGTGAAGTTTCTAGCGTGTAGATGCTGAAACGAGTTATGCTGTGACCTGTGTGAGGTGCACAGAAAGTGTCTGCAGAGCTGATGCCTTTTTCAGCAGAAGTTGAACAGTTAACTACAGTGCATAGCAGGCTGAGCTCATCTGTGTGCATTGGTAGTTTTTGAAGTAGGTCTGAAGTTGTATGAAAAGAGTTTTTTGTAAAGGTGCTTACTGTAACTTACATTAGCTTGTTGTTTTTCTTTGTCTAGAAACTTGAAGCTGCCAATATTAAACTGTTCTATCATTATCCCATAACTTCTGGTTGTACTACTGGAACAATATTGGGGTCTAATTTCATATGTCTTTTCCAAAGGTCACATTCTGGTCTCCAGCTTGGTAGGGACAGACATGCTTCATTTCTGCTGAGAAACCACTTGAGTCTATAGGTTTACCTAGTTTCTCACTGTTGCTTTAAGTTCATCATATTCGCTTTTAAAATTTTATGATACCCTACCCAAGTCCTAGCTAGGTTTTCCTGGATTTACTGTGGCCTATCACAGATCTGATAGGAGATTTGGGACACTTGACAGTACTCATAGCACAGGTCTCTGTCAAACTACGAGTCTGGTGTATTAATACTTAGCGTACTGTGCCTCCTTCCAGCACTGGTAGTACTACCAACAGCAGATCTGGTAGATTTGCAGGAGCATTTACTTTTGTCTCTTGCCATAGTCCTTGCAAAGTGTACAAAAGGCAGTAGTTAGAGGACCAGATGGTTGCATGATATGCTTGTTGTGGAATCTATTGGGGAGAAATGGTGTATTCTCTAAAGATTGCTCTCCTCAGCAAATCATTACACATTGTGTACAAATACTCACTTGTGAGAGACCATCTTAGTTTTGCTTTTATCCCCATTTTTATATAGAAAAGAAGAAAAATCTATAGTGGGCCAGCTGCAGTCCAAGTTGCTGTTGCAGAGCTTAAGGGTCCTGTAATGCAGGAGTTGAAGTTCAACAAAACCTCTAATTCCATTATTCCGTCTCATATACAAGAAGTTTTCAGAAAGAAAATCTGCATATCTGGCTTGCTCATCTTCTGTGTGGCCAGCTATGAAATTGCTGTGTACCCTGAGATGTGTCAGAGCCAGCCCTGGACTTAGTTCTTAGAAGACACACTTTCTTACACATAAAAAACTATAACATCCTGGGCACAAACACTTGAAAAGTGAATATGAGTGTCTCTTTAATTGCTTCATGATTAGCTTGTCTCTGTTCCAGTGAAAAAGAAAATCTGAAAACTTACTCAGAATTTTAGTGTTTTTCGTGTCACAATTGTGAAAGAAAGAAAGACTGAGCTCTTTGGCACCGAAACAGATTTATTCCATAGCTTTAGAGATACTTTCCTTCAAAAACAGATTTTGAGGTAAATGCATTTGCAGGCAAGCAGGAAATCTATGTGAGCAGCTATTCTTGGGTTGAGCATTTTAACTGTAGTCAGTGGATTGTGATAATTCCAGTAAAAAAAGTAAATCAAAACCAGCTTTCTGTTGTCTCTAGCTGTTCTTTAGGGGTTAGCCTGGTGGCCAGTCCTAATCTTTACTTTTCTTAATAGACTGATACAAAATGTCCATAACCTGCAAAGAAAGCTGCCCCTCCTCAATGTTTCCACTATTTTGATGCTGAAAATAGGTTTTGCTGTAGCGTAAGCAGCCCAGAACTACATTCTTTGTGAAGTGGAATTCCTGGGGAATTTTTTGCCCACTCTATTTTTCCTGCACACATGTGCATGTCCAGCCAGATCAGGCTCATTACTTGCTCTTGTGATGACCTCTGATTATTTGGTTGATCGAATACCTTCCTGGCAATGTAAGCTTTATATAGGTAGAGACTGCAAGGGAACACAGTGCTCTCTGAGCTTTCTGCTATGCAAGACGACAGAGGGAATTTGAAGTAAGGCATGGTGCTACTGAAAACATATGCTATTTTCTCTTACTTGAAGTGACTTTGGTTTGCATATCCAAACCAAAGACTTCCCTCATTCCAAGTAGATGAATGTAGAAAAAGAACTGTTGATCTACAAATCTGTAAGCAATGTCTTTTGAAGCAGTGATACCAGGTAGCCACACTGACAGGAATTCACGCTAAATGTGAATGCCAAGAGCAGTGGGAAGCAGGCAGTTCAGTTCTTCAGACACCCAGGCCCCTGTGTAAATATTTGACCTAGTCTCTTATATTCATGGTTCTATAGTAGCTTTCTAAACACTGATGTAAAAAGTCCTATGCTGGTCACTAGAGAAAAGCAGTGTATCAATGCTTTCTCATGTGTGGAAAGTTTCTCCAAAAGAGGTGCTTCAGATAGCTACATCTTGCCTCAAGAGCTCAGATAATCTTTAAAGAAAACCTTTCAGAGATTTTATGTTGGTTTTAGTAGTTCTGGACACATTGTTAAAAGCATTGTTCTTTTTCTATCTGAGTTCCCTAGAATACATTCTATAATTTAAGGGCTTGATCTCTGCAAAAATTCTGTGTCATGATAGACAATTTTCACGTTTCCAGGATAAATTTGTCTTCATCTTGTAATTTCTAGATTAAATATCCATCCATTATAAGTTTCCATTATTAAATAGATTTAATATCCTCTTGTCTCCCACCCTGGCTTGCCCCTGAAACCTGGAGCTGATGGGTTATCAGTAAGGTTATCTTGGACAGGACTTTTGAATATCTGACAAACTTTTTCCCAGCAAGACTAGTATCTCTTCAGGGAATGGCAGCTCAGTGTGTTAATGGCAATTTTTGCCATTTTTGTGAGGTTCTGTGCCAGATGTTGTTTCAGGCCAACTTGATACTGTTCTTATTCTTCCTACTCTAAGGAGTTTGTTCTATGCGAACTATGGAAAGGAGTGTTGCTGTTTTAAGAAGCTCAGTCTCTTAAAAAAACCTAACAAAACAACCAAGCTATCAACCTGCAAATGTTAGAGGCATTTACAAAAAAACCCCACTCCATAAAATCCAGTATTAAAAATATTTCTATGGTGTATTGAGAGAAATTGAACACTGGCATTTTCCATCTGAAAGAGGCTGCCTTTGTAGACCTCAGTTGCAAACCTCATCCACACTGAATATGTTAGGGTGCATTAAAGGCCCTGTTTTTAAGATGTTCACTTGCCAACTGTTTCATTGGCTCTGGATTGGTGTGTTTAGATTAGTACTGTCTTCCTTGTTGATTAGTATTGTCTTCCTTGTTCATTGTCACTTTGCCCAGGCTTGGGAGTTGTGTGTTTGGGGAATAGTGCTCGCGTATCTGAGTGCACCGTATCACCTTTAATAAACACATGGTGCACGCAGCCTCTGGTGTGTCCCAGGAGTTTGAGTACAAGTGCGAGTTTCAATCTGGAGATTCTTTGCTTTTTTTTATCCTCTTCACCCCCAAATACATCAAGGTATAAAATGGAGTATCAAGCAGATAGATACAGGTGCAAGAACTAAGCAGATTCAAGAACCAAAATGGCTAGAGGAACAAAGGTAGTTGAATTTGCAGAAAACGTCTGATGTTTGTTAAAGCAATAGTAATGTTTTTGTGCTGCTTCTTCAAAAAAGGCATACCCTTCTTTAGGAAGGAATAAGAATAAACTGGAAATTCAGCACCTGCATAGGTTCTTGAAAACACCTGAGACTTGCATCTGGCCTGCATAGTACCACTCTTTAAATTTGCAGGACAAAGAAATAATGGTGTAGCAACATCCTGTATTTTGCTAGATTTAATTTTTTGAAGAGCACAGAATCGCTTTTCAAAGTAATCTCAGCTTTTACAGGGGTAGATCATGGCCTATGATCAGCTATTCTTTGAGTAGATTAATTTGTTTAAGCAGTACAATGAACCTGAGTGTTTCCCGATAAATACACAGACCATATGATCACTAATGTAATACAAAGGGAGGTTTATAACATGCCAAAATAACAGATTTTGATAAGCGCATTTGTCTTCTATTTGTCATATATGGGAAGTCTGTTCTTCATGTTAAATGAGGGGAAAAGGAAAGTATCTCTTTTCTGCAGAATCTTCTAGTAATTCTGTAACTTTAAACCTGGAGAGATTAAGTAATACATTACATAATTATTTAACACTGAACTAGATTTTCATTGTGGGTCAGGTCAAAGCTCAAGCTCTGAAAGAATTGAATTGTACAGATAAAAGTGGTCACATGCCTGGTCATACATTTTATAACTTCGGCTGAAATGTTCTCAAGGTGATAAGAATATAATCTCTTTGCAGTGAAGGTCACTTAAGCTAATAACCTAACTCTGGTGGCTGGTGGAAAGGTTTAAAAGGTATTGGTCGAGATGGGAACAAAATAGTAGAATAGATGTGTATTGGTACTTCTGTCAAGGTGCTCTGGTAGGCTGATGGATTATGATATCCTGACTACTAAACTAGGATTCTCCTATGGTACTGCCCTGGGCCAAGTATTATATATTTTATCATCTTATGCTTTTTTTCTGTTGCGCTCTGCCAGCTATCCTTTTCCCCAGGGTTAAAAGAAAAACAAACCAACCCACTAACTTGTCTGCACATTTTGGAAGAGAAACCTTCTTCATCACAGGAAGGCTCTTTGTGCTTGATTTTTGATGTCTTGGATTAGCAAAGCAATGCATTGTTTCCCCTTAACCTTGTTTGAGATTTCTGTGTAGGTTCTATTCTACTGTAGTTTTAGAAAGATAGTTGTGTTTTTTGTTTGACAACTTAGTCTTAAAGGATGGCAAAGCCAAATTGTGCATTTCAGTTCTTTGCATCTTGAAGAAGCATAGAAGTCAATCAGCTCTATATGTTTGAAGTATCTTGAAGTGTGTCGTGAACTGTGTGGCTGTTTAGTCCATTTCACTGAAGGAACTGTGCATATTTTCAGTAGCTTGGCTTCATTCAGTGGGCTACTGATGATCAAAACTAAACAGTTCCCTCCACCCCAAGCTGGTTAGAGCTACCTCAAAAATAACTAAGCAAGGTACAAAAATAATCCCTGCTTATCTTTTAGCTAAGTATTATCTCTTTCACAACAAATAATAACAAGCTACATTTGTTAAAACATTTGGACATGTTTGCACCAAATCTCATTTCCAAGACTTAGTACAGAAGTGTTTAAAAACTTTTCCACATGTGTGCTTTGGGAGTTTGATGCCTGGAAAGGAGGTGACTGAGGAGAAGGATCGCAGTAGAATCTGAGGATTGTGATCAAAATACCTGGGCACAAGAGTAGACAATATAAGATACTGGTGTGGGTCTGGATTTCAGAAATAAATTGGTATAATCCATAGAAATTCACTGTTCTTGGTATAGTGATGAAGTTGAAACCAGTTAACTTACTTTTTAAAACACTAAATTGTCTTTCATACCAAAACATTTGATTAGATCAATGACTCTAAAGGCGTAGAAATGTAGTAAAGTAACTCAATATGAACCTACTTTTAGATGGTCAGATAGTCTATCAATCTTACTTTGCTATCTGCAGAATGATTCCATAATCAGTCATAGGACAAACCTGTGTTCACTGGATTCAGTCTAGTCATGTCTCTTTGTAGGTCTGAGATTTTTTTTATTCTCGCCCTTGAAATGTGTAGGGAAGAGCAGAACACTGTAAAGGGCTTTAAACTTATTTTTGTTCATAAGATAAATTGTGTGATTTCATACACAGAAAAAAATTAGTTTAAAGCAAAGGTCTTGAAAGCAATTAATAAGAAGATTTAGAATTTGTAAGAGCAGTGTTCCCTTTAACTGAGAGTTCTGGAAGCACTTAAAAATGAAGCTTAATCTGTCACTAATACCGTATACAAACGTACTCATTTTCTGATTGGTAAGGGCACTAGGAAATAGTAAGCTTAGCTCGAAGGGGGATGTACCTGCTACACTGTGGCCAGCAGGGCCCCTATGTCTAAAATACAACATTGAGTTAAAAGTTGTACTTTGTTCAGTAGGCTCAGGGTAAAAACAGTTTTTGGTTAAAAAAAAGTAGTCTTACTCAAGAGTTAAGAGGACCCAAATGTCAGAAAGGTCTTTGAAGGTCTGATTAAATTCATAGTCCTCAACAGAAGCTGTTGAAACCTCAGCTGCTTAGTTATATGTCCACATCTTGCTGATCTTAACTTTCCCGTTGACTGTTATGGAATACATTCACTCCATATATTGAAAGAGTTCTGCCTTTCTTGTTGCCTTGTTCCAGTGGATCTGTGCAGCACAGCATGTTGTTCATTCAGGTAATTTGCTGTGATTCATGATTCCTCATTTGTGGACTGTCTTTAATCCTTACCTGTGTATTACCCAGGCCTTCCTGTACTGCTCTGCATTACAGTCTTTACTGTGTTGGCTTTTACTTTGTATGATAATGGCCCCAGCTTTGACTGTGGGCTTTTTCCTTTTAACTTGGCAACTACTGTGTTCTTCAGTTTTGATCCTTTATTGCCCCAGCCTTGCCAATTCAGTTCATACCCTGTCGGCTCAAATGGGAAATGTCTGCTCTGTCTAGTAAACACTGTGAATTATAATGTCTCTACTTGAATTTTCTTTGCACCTAATGAAGCTCTTTCTGAGAGCTGTGGAAAAAGCATGAGTTTTCTCTGAAGTTCTTCCACAACCTCCACTCTCAAGTTTACTTTGTATGGTCCTCCTGGTCTTTTAAGAAGAATGACAAGTCCACTATTAAGGCACTTCACTTTCCTTTTGTTCAATTAACAGATTCTCTCCCTTTCTTGCGCTACCTTTTCATATCATCTTAGGGTACTTCACAAATGCTGTCACCACGTTTCCCATTTTGTCTTTCTGTACCGCTTGTTAAAAATCTCTGTTCCAGAAAGATAAAAGGTGATGAGTCAGGGAAGTTCCTAACTACTTATACAGATTAAATCCCTGGGTAGGCCTCCAGTTCAGGCTCTTTTTCCAGCTTCCTTGTTGAAGTACACATTTACTGTTTTACTTTTACTGTTTTACTTTTCTGGATAACTCTTCTTCCTGTCTAAAAGTCTTTGGCAGCCTAAACTTTTCAGTTTTTAAACTATTCTATCTTCAGTATATTTTACGTGGCATGGAAGTTGTTGGGTGCATGTAATAATAGAATTAATATTGTCAATAGATTGACTGCTTTTTCTGTCTTTGAATTTCAATATTTTTTGAGATTCAGCTATAATTCTAACTTGGAAATTTCTTCATAAATACCAAGTACTTTTCAAAATACATTATTGATGTAGTTTGAAACATTTTGTGGTTTTAAAATTGTCTAAATAGAGTATGAATGTTTGCTTTCAAATGGCGAATCCTGGCATTGTGGTATTTGTTTAAGAGGCAATGTGGTATTCAACACCTAAAATTGGAAGTAAAGTAACAGATACTGTGATTAAGTTTGTTATGTCTGGGATAGCATTTTTAACAAAAGAAATTTTCAGAGAACCTTTTAGAGGAAGTAGGGCTTTGAGCAGGGCACTGTGATGAGTTACCTTCAGAGAGCAGTACTTTTAATGCTGTAATCCTGCCTTTTTGTACCAAAACTGAAAGGGCATTGTTTTGAAAGTTAAAAGGATACTCTGTGACATTAATGTTCTCTGCCACAGCCAGTAAATTTTCTATAGAATTGTTATCCTGTTTCTATTCTAGCAAGCTGTGTGTGAATTGGTGTATGTATTTTTATGTATAGGGCCTGGTGAATGAACTACATATTTAGTTTATTAAGAAATGCTGATAAGTTCATCTTTTCCTGACTAGTATGATGAATTGGTTCCTGCATCCCTGACAACCAAATATGGAGGATTTTATATCAACACTGGTACACTGCAGTTTCGCCAGGCATCTGAATCAGAGGATGAAGACTTTGCAGAAGACAAAAAACATAGGCCACCTAAAGTGAGTGGTTTTTAATTAAGGCTTTTATACAGAAGTAGAAGCTAGGTAGGTATTGGAAATATTTGATACACTTAGAGTCGCTCAGATGAAGAGTCCAAAAGCCAAATGATGCATGGTACTGTTTTATTGCATTTTCTGGTTTGTGGTTCATGTCCTGGCATTCAGTAACTAGCTCAGGATGTCCACTGGCTGTCCAGTCTTGTAAGGCTAGGCATCTGTTTAAGCAGCCTAACAAGTTGTGTCCTCCCATCTTGAACTGACAGATGATTCTGTAATTTTGTAAGAATTTTATTATCTAAGATGAGACCTTAAATTCATCAATACTGCTCTTAATGATTTTGCACAAAGTTTATATGATTGGAAATTGTTCCTAATATTGAAAGTAACACTTAAACCAAAATACTTGTTAAAATAAACCCAGTTGATAAGAATAGCCATATTAAAATTATGTATACAGTCTTTCCAAACAGAATGCTGTTCCATGAACTTTGACAAGTTACAGTCAATGCAAACATAATTGCAATAGGACATTCACAAGTTGTACGCCATTTCTGAGAACTTCGTACTTCCTGGTGTCCTTTCCTGCTCTATTACTCTTAATTTTAAGGTTCTTGTATTGACTCTGACTTTATTAACTTTCTTTCTAGCAACATCTATGATGCTATGGTTTTGATATCCAAGTACAATAACTACATCAGAATTTTGGCTGTTGCTGGCTAATGCTTGCACAGTCTGAAGGTTTTTTTTTCCCTGCCCTGCACCCTCAGGTAATATAAGGATTGGCAAGGGAGGGGAGGCAGGTGGTCTGTATTGACCAGCAAAGATGTTCCATACTGTGCAACTTCATAGTCAGCAATGAGGCTGAGGTAGCAGAAGAACATGGGGGAATTCCATCTTCCAAGGTAGCCATTGGCCATACTGTCCAGGCAGCAGTCTGCATGTACCTTAGAGTATTTCTCTTACTGAAAGCTCTAAATTTCATGACTATTTTAAAATGATTAATGATTAACACTTGTCAGTAACTGCAGTTGCTGCTAGGAATCCATAGTACCATTTGCCTTTACACACATTGAGGTGTTTTTCCTGGCTCTGAATTGGAAAGTGTAAAGAAAATGAAATGTTTCTTGGTATAGAAGCCCATTAGAATGGAAGAATCACTGTTCTTTATTTAATCTCTTTTCTAGATAGCAAAGTTAAAAGAAAGTGAAGATCGTGGAATGAAGAAACGCAAGCGAAAAGACGAAGGGACAGAAAAGGAGAAGAAGCCTCGGAAAATGAAAGTTCCTAAGCAGTTGGGGTAGGTTTCTTTTTCTTTAGAGGAATCCTTGAATTATATTTGAGGTTTGGCTTCAAGATTGTGTGCCATAGCAAGATTATTATAGCTCTTTTGAATATTGTACTTTTAAACTGTAATTAATAGCTTATCAATTTTGTTTCAGAATTTGTGTAGGGTTTTTGTATGACTCTGTCCTATGAGCTAATTTTTTTTGTCCCTTGAAACTTTGAACAAGGAATAATAGGGAAAGACAAATCACAGAAAATAAATTTTGAGTCTTATGAATAGCATATAGCATTACTGTCCTACCCAGCATCTAAGCTAGCAATAGCAATTACATCTTCTAATGAAAAATAATTTTCTTCCTATCCCTGTTTCTCACCTGTAAACCTGGAAAATTGGTTAACTATTCTTCTACGTAGTTCTTACTGACTTTGTTTTTTTGAGTTCTGAGGCTAGCATAGGATTAAAGTGGTGCGGTTTTTTAATCGGCTTCTAGAAAACTATTGTTGAGTGTATGGAAGCAGTCTTACTGTGAATATTTTGAGAATTTATTGACCTCATTCTTCATCAAGGTGACAAATTGGTGGAAAAATCACAGCTTAAGTAGAATATAGAATTTGACCCTGCATTTAAAAATTCTTAGCCATGAAAAGAATTTTTTAACATATATGCTGTAAGGCAACCTGCCACCATTCAGCAGTCTTGAGAGGCAAGTTTAAGTGTTTCAGCATTGTAAATCTGCCAGGAGTTTTAACACTTGTGCCAACTTCTTCATAATTAAATTAAGAAGTCAAAATGAAATAACCTTTGCCTTAGTGTGTATAGTATGTAACAAATCAGTTGGAAAGCATGTAATCACATGGCTACGTAAGGTTTATGGTAATTGATAAAATGATCTGAAGATGAAAGCAGGAATTAGTTGCTTCTTCCCCCTAATAATCTTTAATTGTACTAAACTTTGGGTTTTGTTGTTAAAGGTTACTGAGGCCTCAAAAGTCACATGCGAATGAAATATTTCTTTCCTCTACAGAGTAATGGCCTTAAATTCACACAAGTCTGAGAAGAAGAAAAAGAAATTGTATAAAGACTCGCTCTCTCTGGCTGCCATGATCCGTAAATTTCAAAAGGAGAAGGAAGCCATGAGGAAGAAGGAACCGAGTCCAAAACCTCCAGTGACTGTTACAACCTCAACCCCTAGTAAAATTCCTTCCTCCTCTCTCAGTGCAGGAAATGATATCTCTGACTTGAATCTTAGGATCAATGATCCTGTCCTCTCCATTTTTGGTAGCACAAATGAACCTGAGCTCTTGCAAGAAACTGAAAGTGCCCTGGAGATGCTGGGAGACATTGACTTTGACAAGTTGCTTGATGGCACTTCTGATGGCAGCCCGGTCTCGGAGTTGTCAGGAGAGAATGGAAATGTCACTCAGGCAACCTACACCTCTCAGGTCATGACACCCAAGCAGGTGCCTGCCCTCCCAGAAGGTCTGCCTGTGCTACTTGAAAAGCGCATTGGAGACCTTCGAACAGTAAGTATGAGTTCACTGGTAGTGGATTGCATTCAAGAATCTGACAGAACGAGGAAGAACAATTAGGACCTTGAGTGTCATCCTTGAATTGCTGACTGAAACTTTAGAGTTGAAGAACTGATGTCTAATGGCTGTGTTTATACTCAGATGAAAATGGGCAGAGGTGATGCAGGTCAATTATTCAAGCAGTGTTTGTTTCACAGTGGAAACAGGGTTTTCTAAATCTTCTGTGTACAATAACTTGTAATGTTCATTTATTTATGGGTTTTTCTCCATAATAGAAATACCAGTGTTACTTCAACTTGGATAGTTATTTGATGAAATGGAATGGGTGTTTTCTTAGTTAGGAGGAGGTAACTTGAAATATGACTGCAGGTTATAAATCCATGTATTGGTTTTTTGGCTTTAACTTGCCAGTTTAAAAAAAAAAAAAGAAAAAAGCCACCAAAACCAGAAACCATCACCCAACTACAAAAGAGAAACCACCCAACCACAAAATGGAACTTTTTCTTCTGGAGGGTTAGAATGGAATCTGAATTTCTCAAAAATGGGATGAAAGAATGTTAAATTAACAAGTTATGGATATCCTAGTAAGTTATTGAAAGGAATCAGAGCTATTAAGGTGTTACATACTCCTTGTTTCAGTTGTGGATGTTATCCTAAGTTGAGAATAAATTTGTTGCTTGTTCAGATTATGATATTAAAGCTTTTCCTTATTTAGAATAAAGTGCAGCTTTTCCTTATTTAGAATAAAGTGCAGCTTTTCTTTACTCCCAGTAAGTTTTGAAAGAGCAGTTCAAGTTACTACTTTTTTTGGACAAAAAGAAAATAAATTAAACAAGTGCAGAGCTTGCTTTGCTCTTACAGTATAGAAATGTCTTCTAGTTTCCTTACTTATTTTTAAATGTACCAAGCTAAATACAGCCAAGGAATTAATATTTACTGAAGTGAAGGAGTTTCTGTCTACCTTTCAGTATGTAGGTTAATTTTGCTATGAATCAGCAATAAGCTTCTAGCAAAAGTGCAGAATTGGATTAGGCCAAAAGTCAGGAAGTGACCTACCCCAGGTTAATTCATGTTGCTTCTCTGTATAACAATCCCAAACCAGTTGGGAGGCATCTTTAATTCAGTGGTTGTTGGCAAACATAACTTCTTAAAAATCATAAAATGGTTTGGGTTGGAAGGTCCCTTCAAGATCATCCACTCCAGTCCCCCTGCTGTGGGCAGGGATGCCTTCCACTAGACCAGCTGGGAACTCTTCTGTCTTCCATTTTTGACAGTGTCTTCTGAAAGCTCCCTGGCTGAGCAGAGCAAGTTTAAGTTTATACTTTGAGAGCAACTAAACTGTGTGTTGACTGAAGACTTCTATACCTCCTGTAAATTGCAGTCAGATAACTTCCAAAAAGCACTAAAAATAAGAGTCTTGTCAAATATTTACCACACTCTCGCAGCTTTAGAGCTCTTTAGCACTAAGAAAAGTTTATAAAGCTGTAGGAAGAAGCCTGTGCTCCATGGATGGAGTATAATATATCAAGATTTAAAAAATAATAAGATTAGAAAGCCACTGACTAAAGGCAATAAAAGCTTTCTGACTTCCTTTGGTAGGTTAATGTGTTTTCGGTTCCCTGAGCAGGTAATTCTGAACTACCATGACAGAAGACAATATTGTACACAAGCAGGAAAGTAAATAAAAGGGTTTTCTTTCTATTTTGAAGGTCACAGTCAAGATACTCTTTGGAAATAAAACTCAGCCATAAATAGTAATAGTGATGAAGTTTTTGAATCCGCCAGTGTTGATCTTTATAAAAGCCAGCAGTGCTGTCCAGCATAATAGTATAATGCTGGAATTGCCCTACAAGGTCTACCTGGGATCAAAATGTCGAAGCTTTTTCCTTCTGCTTTATATAAATTGTGTTAATTTGGCATAAAGGTACTGGATTTAAGACTTTCTGACTTGTCTTGTTGGTACCCTATCACTTGCAAGCATCTATAACCTTTTTAATTTTTTTAGCAGGACAAATGCTTCAGTGTTCTTATACAGATAGTGCCATCCCCTCAGCAGCTGAATTTATGGTAGAAAACAATGAGTGGAATGCAGTCCTTGCAGGAACTTAAACTCCAGTATCAGTGTTCATGGCTGAAGCAATAGAGCATTCAGACAATGAGCTACCTTACAGCTTTGACAGAGTATCACACTTTTCCTGTGCAATGTAGAGTTCACAATTTTTAGAAAATAGTTTTCTTTCAAATTTAAGTGAGTCAGTTACAAAGAGCAAGTACAGTAAGTATTTAATAGTAATAAATTAATTTAGTCATGTTAACACTTGCACTTATTTGTAGTTTTTAGCTATGTTGTTGCAAGTCTCTATTGTATGTTTTTTTTAAAGATGTAGTTAAAGAATGTTAATTATTTGAATATTCAGCCTCATAGCATGTTGGTTGCCTCTGATGTTTGTCAGTCACTGTAAGGATACCATCCTTGCCTACTTTTCTTCGTGCATATAATTTTCTAGCTTCTCTAGATGTTGCTGTCTGGTCCCAGTGCCAACATGTAAGATGACAATAGGCCTCTAAAAGCGGGGCTCTTTTTTCTCAACTTCTGAAATTCTGCGGAGTAGATGTACACTAGAGAAAGGTTGTTACTGAGTTTTGTAGAATGGTACAGGGAATTGGCTTTGTCCTATAAGCTGTCATTCCTTAGGGGAAAAAAGAAAGCATCTAGGTGATAAGAATGAAGATAGAAGGATTCTGCATGGGAATTCCTGTGAGATCAGTTAAAACTTCTAATAAAAGGAGAAACATATATGAATAAGACTATCTTCCCCCCCACAACCAGACTCAGGAAGAGACCAGACAAAAATACTAGAGATACAGTCTAAGGATGGTAAGAATGCTGGACAGCAGCAGAAAAGAGGGATGAGGTATTCCTCTAGCATACATAATCCTGTTGTAGGAATTGCAGTGAAGGTTTGAGAGAGCTCTAAGAAAGCTTGGAAGATGTGACTGGATGAGGCACGTGACAGGTAGAAAAAGATGGAGTAGAAATGTTAGTTAATGCCTTCTTGACCTGTCAAACAATGCTTCTTTTTTTAAAACAGAGATAGTAGAATGTTCGTAGTGGTGAGGTAATAAAGCATCTGCAATTTTCTTAATTGTTATTCAAAAGATGAATGTGTTAACATCAGTTATCCAGGCAGATCCTAAACAGAATGATTGTCTGCCCTAGAGCAAGGTGTGTATATTTGACTATAACAATCCTCAGATTTTTTTCTAAATACCTGAAAATAGCTTAGTTTTCTTTATTCTTGTACAAGCAGTGTTATCTGGAAAATAAAAATATGATATGGCTGTAAAAGTAAAGATACAAAGATTGTTGATTCAAAATACTCCATTAACTTGTATGCTTTTTTTTGTTGTATTTCCAGGCTGCCAAGATGTTTGATGAAGAAGGCAGGAAGAAGTTTTTCACACAAGACATGAATAATATTCTTCTGGAGTAAGTGCTTATCTGTAGAACCTTCCCTTTTTGGAAAGGGGGTGAAAGGAAAAGTACAGAAGAGGAAGTATTATTGAGGTTGTTCCAACAAAGTCCTTAAAGTCAATGAAGGTAGATCAGTTTAAGCTAGTTACTAGCTAAAGAGATTTGTTTATGCATACAATTACTGTCATGCCTGTCTGTCTTTATCCAGTGTAAAATGTTTTGTAGTACCCTGGTCTTTGACTTCATATGTAAAATTCAACAAAATTGCCGTCATTTGCTCCTGTTTCCCACTTCTGTAACTGAAAACACCTTCAGCTTTCATGAGGGCAAACACCAGATTTTTTTCTCTGTAATCTTCAAATAAGAGTCTAATATAGGAAGTTCTTTGTTCATATTCTAAGAAACAAAAGTAATCTCTAGAAGACAATTAATAGTAAATTGTATCAATTGTGATTCTCAGTGGTGGGTGTAAACTAAATTTGAATGAGTGTTCAACATTGCTGGACAAGTACATACGTGAATGGTTTCTTACCATTAATTACGATTTCATCCTTTTATAAAAAAAAGCTTATCTGAAAATGTCCCAAGCTGCTATTTTTTTAGTATGCTTAGCCTAGAACATGCTATGCTTCCAAAGCTTCCTTAGGTTTTTGTTCAGATGTCATCTTTACCTTGGAGCGCATCTGACTGAGCGTGTCCTGTTCGTTTGTCAGTATTGAGCTGCAGTTGCAGGAGGTGAATCCTGCCATCCGCAATGGAGTGTACTCACACCTGGAGGCTTTCGTGCCGTGCAATAAGGACACGCTGATAAAGCGCCTGAAGAAGTTACACCTCAATGTCCAGGTAATGACAGGGAGAGGAGCTCCAGCAGGAGTCACTTATGTGACAGCGAGCAGGACTGAATGCAGCAGAGTAGCGCAGTAGCCACACAGCCTCAAATCAAGCAAATATTTTGGATCAGTTGCTAGATAAGTTTAAAAGCTTCTTTCTATATACCTGATATTGTCCCTATTGAACAAATATTTTAAGTATTTCAGAGTCTTTATTTGAGAATGAAGTGTTTTCATCTTGAAAGCTGGGTACAGGCTATTAAGGAATGTTTCTGCTGTCATCGCAAAGTATTACTGTAGTCACAGGGTACATATCAAAACAGCAGAATTAGAAAGCCACAGTAATAATTGTTATGATAAGCTAAAAAAACATACTTTTGTATTCACTTTTGTGTCAAGAAAAAAGGCTAGATAATAGATGACCCAGTCTGTAGTATTTGTTCAAATTTCCCTTTGTGACTAGGTCTTACAATACTTTGTATGCCATTTTCAGTTACTTTCCTTTTGAAGATTGTTGTCCTGTTGAATAGAAAAGTTATCTGTGATCAGAAGTACCCTGACCAGATTCTTTAGATGGAATTCAGGACTAAATATTGCAGAGGATCTGAAGATGAATGCAGAGATCTGGTACTTGCTAATAAGGCAAACAGATTCAAATGCAATTTCTAAGCAGATAAACATAAAAGAATATTGAATTATTTTCAATAAGCAATTAAAATTAATAATGTAAAGTCAGAAGATGTAGAAAGTAAATTTAAAACATGTAGCAAAGTGTATAGCATATTACCTTAATGTCTGAAGTTCTTAATATTTGGAGACAATTCTAAATGCATAGTCCTGACCTTTCAGGTACATAAATTGCTTCCAATAATCTAATACTTGGATAATAGAATACATATTCATATTTTGTTCATTAACTAGGATGGTTTTATACTTCAGTTTTTGGAGACCTGATTAATAGGATATTTATTTGCAAATGTTGAGATATTGATAGGCCAATTTAATCCTTTTTCCCCCTTAAGTTTTTTCCTTCCCTTTTTTAAACTTAAAAGCATTTAAGGAGATCATGCCATAATGTCTTGGGATATTTATGACACATTTGTGACTGTTTTGTTGTTTCTGTTCTCAAGATATACATGAGACCTATGTGCATTTATATAATGCTGTTGCATCTAACAGGATTCAAGTGCCACATAGAAGATGTCTGTTGCAGTCCATAGATACGGGAATGTTAGCTTGGGAGTGATCTGGAAATTTTCATCAAACAATGTGAAATGCTCTTTATTTTACATCTAATAGGATTATTTTGGTGCTCCTCTTTTCACAGGATGACCGCTTGAGAGAACCATTGCAGAAGCTGAAGCTGGCTGTCAGTAATGTCATGCCTGAACAGTTATGCAAGTATCAAGAGGACTGTCAGGCCCGCAATCAAGCCAAGAATGCCAAGTAGGTTATTCTGGAGGCTGTGCATGCCTATTTAGAACCCAGCTGGAAGTTTGTATCCATGTTGTTCACTTCCTTAGCTCAGAAAATCACTCAGCTCCAGTTTAAGGGTGTCTTTTTTTGAACTGTACAAAATACTTAATTTTGTGTGTTGCTGTCTGACATCAGAGAGTATTTCCATTAACTGGGTGAGAAAGGTCTTGGTAGAAAAAAAAAATCTGAGGAATTACTGGTTGATTCTGAAAATGGTGGATTAATAGACGAGGATAGTGTGTTGAGGTTACTGATATATTTTTTCTTGTCCTTTGGAATTGTTTTGATCATAGCTAACTAATTTTAGAGTTAAAATGAGGGGTGTTAATAGTTCGATAAGTATCCTGCTACTTCCCAGTAGAGGCACTGCTTGATGCTTACAGGGGCAACAGTGAAAGCATCTGTAGAGTGTCCTTTTCACTTGTCTGAGAAACATAAAGCAGTGGGAGGAAGGAGATTAAACTGTTTATCCTACAAGGAAATCTGAAAACAGGTCCTCTATTGGTTATTCCCCCCCCCAGTGCCTAGAATGACACTCCTTCTTCAATGAAATATTTTGTCCGTGTAGTATAGTTCTAAAGAAAATAATTGTTCCAATTGTAGGTTGCAAGCAGAAGATGAACGAGAGAAAAATGGATCAGAGGAAGATGATGATGAAAAACCTGGGAAGAGGGTTGTTGGACCCAGAAAGAAGTTTCACTGGGATGACACAGTGAGGTAAGACAAAAACTATCTTTTGCACAAAGAATTTTGACTGACTTTCTAAAGGGATCTCCAAGAGGATGCTATTATGTGATGCTATTGAATAAATAATTTTTCCCAGAATTATACCTTGGAGATGTTTTGGAATGTTAGTGTTAACTAGGCAAGCTGGAATTCTGTAATGGTGAAACACCTGATTTACCTTGAAAGGAAAATCATCCTGTGTCCAACCCTTTCGAGTCTGACTGCTTGTTTTTCTGCTTTATCCAAATACATGAGGATTTTCTGACTCCAGGCGTTTGAGTTTCTTTGTGCAAAGAACAGGTGTGTAAACAGTGTTACAACTGCTTCCCACCTTTCTAGGAATACGTTACAGAATAGCAATGAGCGCTGGAGATTTCTGCCACAGGAGCACAGGCCATCAAGATTAGTGATATTGATTTGGCAAGCCTCCCAATCCAACCACAACTAGAATAATGTGTTAATCTTAACCCCTTCTGTTCCCTCTGAAGCTGAATTTTGTCATCTCTCAAGTGCAGCAGGTTGTTATCTGAAGTGATCAGTTACTAGAGTTTAGTTTCCTAGAACAGATTTTTCTGAAAACTGTTATGACTATCACTTAAATAATCTAGACTTTTAAGCAAGGAAATCTTTCTAAATTAGTAATTTCTCATGCAAGATCTAAGATAGTTGTAGTACAAGTGTGCGTATATATATATAACTAAGAGGGACTGGTGGACTTCTCTCAATGAGTCTTTTTAGTATGTGAAGACAATAGGAAAGAAAGCTTCATCAAATAAATACAAGCAATATAGCTTGGACTGACCTGGAGGAGAGAGAGATTTAAATCTGTTGCTTTTTTCATGCAAGAGGCTCTGAAAGACTGATGTTACTTAACTGTGTGCACTTCTTTATTCTTAAGAACAAGAGACAAAATCCCTGTCAAAGGAATCCTCTGATGAAGTACTCAGTGTAGAATGGATTTCACTTCCTTTCAGACAAAATGAGAGGTCACTGTAAGCAAAGTGAGAGAAGATATTCCAACTTTGAGAGAACCACAAAGAAAATGTAAAACAAAATAGGATGAAAATAAGAGCAGTGGAGTCTCTTGGAAGTGGAGAAGTGACAGATGATTCCAGTTTGCAGTAGCAATACTCTGTGCAGTACAGACTTTGAAAAAACACAGTTGGAACTGAGCACTTCCTACAACTGTCAGTGGACAGCAGCTTCAATTTCTAAGCCTTTTTCTGCTAAGCTTTTGAAAGGACTGTCTTTCAATGTATTTATTTTGCTTCTTTTTGCAGGTCTCTGTTGTGTAATCTTGTCAAGATCAAGCTGGGATGTTATGAGCTAGAGCCAAATAGGAGTCAGTCTGCAGAAGATTACCTCAAAACCTTTATGGAAACAGAAGTGAAACCACTTTGGCCTAAAGGCTGGATGCAGGCAAGGTAAGATACCTGCTTTATGTATCTCTTCAGTTTGGTGTTAATGATTTCTTTGGTTCATATTTATTGCCTTACATTTGACTCAACCATATACTATTGATATTGGTTGGAGCTTAGGGGTATGTTTGTGAAGGTGGAGTATTTTTTTCTAAAATGAATTTTGTGTCTTTTTGTAAGCTTGAGAGTGAAAAATCCTGCTGTGGTCCATGGAGAGTTATTTGCTTTTATCATTTTCTAAAGACTGAATTTACCATCTATCACAGCATGAAGCATAATGCTTCATTTGAGAAGTATGAGGTGGGAGTGGAACAGCTTGGAAAGTTCTCTGTGATATGGGAAGTGATAATGATTTAGAAGTCAGTTTTGCCTGTATGTTGGAACACTGCATTATCAGACTACTCTCACAGGCTTTAGAATTATAAGCTACAATTTTGATAGCAATGTTCACAACAGACTTAAGGTTTTTGCTCTCTATTTCTTGTTTGCGCTTGGGATGCTCTATTTTACAGCAGTTAAAAATACACCAGGTTCTATACTTGCTGATTACAGGCATAAGAAAGAGAGGGAGAAATAAAATGGGAACAATAATAAACCCTTGTGAAATACCGGTTTGGCAGATATTTGTAATGATTTGGAGTGAGAGATGCAAGTATGGTTTGGCCTGAGTTCTTTTTCTGTAGCACCCACTGAAAAAGATAATTTCATCAAACCTCAGCCTGATTGTAAAAGCTAAATGATACAGCTGATCAACTTGCTCAAGAGTACCTTTATTTTAGTTTAGTCAAATCTGTATCAAGCTGTAAAAATAACTGTATTGAGATTCTTCTTACTAGAGTCAATGTAGAAATAGCTGGATTAATAGTAACAGAAGGAACAAATGAAGTTTTACACTTCCTGGCATACAGCTAACTGATTTTTGTTCAGTGATTTAGTTTTTTGTGTAAGTATGTTAATGAGTGACATGTTATCTGTTATGAAGATTTTGAGGTAGATGAGACAGAGAATCACAGTTCAGTTTAAGAATAGAAGATAGGAAGATCACTGATAGTGGAGAAAGTCAAGAGACAGTGTGAGGTGGTTCAAGAATACATAGAAGTGAAGCATGTTAAAACTTCATATTGGAGAGCCATGGAACTTACAGTTGTCTCCTTTCTGTTTGATAAGTCTGCTGAAAAATTCCATGAGCTTTTCAACTCCGCATGCAATTGCCTTCAACAACAAAAGGAAACAAACTAAACAGAAAACCAAAATGCCCCCTAAAACAAACCAGAACCACCAGCAGGTGACAGATCGTAACTTCTGTTGACCAGCAAGACTTCATTTAGTAACTGGGTGGTTTTAGTAACGTAGCGACTTGTCCTGTATCTACTGGGAGGTACTTTGCTGCTTTCTGTTAAGGAAGTGATGTATTGTAATTTGTAGGCAAACAGTTCTGCACGGAAAGAGGAAAAGAAAGTATTTCCTGGAGTGTGGCAGTGGTAATTTCTACTACAGCACATAATTCGGATTCTCAATGCACATTTTGTTGGGATGTTAGGTTAGGGATTATGCTGAAGTCTTATTTTTCATTTTTGTATGTGGCCTCAAGTGAAAAGAAGCTATATAAACTTGAAAAAAAATTAGTTATTTAATTTTAAAACTGATCTACTGAGTATGTCTTCTATAAGGAATTCTTACTAATCAGAATAGGTCTATGGTACTAGAACTTTGTGGGTTCAGCTTAGAAGAAAAATTCCTTGCATTTTCAAAGTTAACTGTATTTAATGTTTATCATTGCTTCATAAGGAAGCAAGAGATAAGATATTGATCATAACTGGAAATTACAGAATCAAAGGATTATTAAGGTTGGAAGAGATCTCATACTGCTGTCCTTTCTTTATACCGTGTCTATGATTTCTGTCCTTTTATAGTACTTAAAATTTTGTCTTTAACCTTCAAGGATAATGCTATAAATTACTGGGACCTGTGATGATTAATTTTGGTTTTTCATTTCCAAATTGAAAAGATTAAGGAATGGATAAAGCACCAAGAAGGAGGTGGGGAGGGAAGTATTCTGGAGACACTGTACAGATCAGGAGATGGCACATTAAACATGTAACAAGGCATGCTGGTTTTGCTCCATGATGTTCTTCCTAGGCATTCAGTAGTCTCTGACAGAATAACGCAATACACATTTGGAGGTTAGTATGGTGAAGAAAATGTGAAAATGGAGCTGGAAATAGAATCTGAGAAGCAAGGCACTGAACTGTAGTGAGAGGATGACAGTGTTCTCTTACCAGACGACATGAGATTTTTTTGGATACTCAAATTTTTTGTAATTATTGCGGCTCTGCAGGTTTTATTATCAGTGGTGAAAAACTCTTGTTTAGACAGCTGTTCATGATGTGGTCAGTGTCAATGTGATGGCAATGCTGTAAGGGAATGTTGTCTATCCTAGTTTGTCTATCTGGAAACAAGGAAGGGGACCAAGTCTTTATTGTCTATTCATAACTGCATTTGAATAGCAAGCTGTAGGATAGATACAGGTCAGCAATCATTTTCACTTTCCACTTGGCAACTTAGGAGCTGAAAACATTTAATAAAAGCTTGTGGAGTGTTGAGATTTGTCGTACTGACTCTTGCCATTCCTTGGCTCTGTAGTAATATATGTGTAAGTCCAGTAACTGAAGTCAGAGAAATGATACACAATAGCCTAAAGATTTTCTTTTACTAAAAAGTTTTTACTAAACTTTCAGAATCTTCTAAAGTTTTTTCAGTATTAAAATTACTGAAGAAAACTAGAAACAAGCTTGGCTACTGTGTTCTGACTCTTATCTTCTGTGCTGTAATAAAACCCTACAAGAGATTAATAACCAGAAACCCAAGCCTATGATCAGTGTGTTGGACATGTAGTGTGAAGAGTTTACAATAATATTTTATTTTATATTTGGAATATTTCATTAGTCTTTGAGGAGAGAGCATTCAAAGTGTATTTCTTCTGTCCAGTTGAAGAAGTAGTATTCTCTTATTCTTGCCTGTTTACTGGGGTATTTTTGAGCGTAAATGCAAGTCATTACACTATTTTTAGATTCTTCTGTTTATGGATGCCAAGACCTATACCACGACAACAATACAAAGTAATCATTAGCTCCCTTGGAGACAGATAATCAAAGGCTGGTTCTGAAAACCAAAGAGTATTTCAGTATTTAATGATCATATGCTGTTTGTCACTGTAGAATCACTTCATGTTTCTTTTCTCACCACTCTTTTAGAATGCTTTTTAAAGAAAGCCGAAGTGTTCACAATCACCTCACTTCTGCTCCGTGAGTATAATAGTGACAACTTGCTAAGATCTTTAGTTGTGCCTAGCATATTTTCTCATCTTTCTGCTACCTGTTTTTAGACAGAGGGAAGGAAAGGGAGGTACTTTGGCATTTATTTGAACATACGTGCATCATATAATTTTTTAATGCTTTAATTTAGGCATATAACTGTAATGTTCTTGTGGCATTATATTTTAACTCACTTGTGAAGTAGCTAGATAACTCCAGGGGTTATTAATTCTTTAATTAATACCTTCTACTTAAAGCATTACACACTGCCTGAATTTTGACATTTAGCGTATTAAACTGAACTCAGACTGCAATACTTCCTGGTTTTTTCTTTTTCTCAGAAGTATCTCCAATCACAGAAGTCTGTGTATCTTAGTGGGGTTTTATCGTCTTCATTTTCAGACAATGCTATGTGCCTCTCAGGAGCTGTCCACAGTTAGAATGCAAATAAATTGTTATGACTTTAAGTAACACCCCAATTGCGAATTTTGTGATAAATATGATTAACATAGGATATTTTTCTATGTAACTTTACATGAGTCATGGTCCACCTACAGTAAAGTCTTTTTTTAACCAGGTGTATTTCTAGTTGCTTAGGAAAGGATCAAAAATTGCCTATGAGATGTAAATCTCTTGATTGCCCTTGAAGAAATAGTGTGAAATGCTGAACCTTTAAGTTGAAGCCAATAACTAATAAGCCTTAATGCTGTCCTGACTCGCATAACTGCTGTTCATGTAGGTTGCAGAAGAAAACCTGACAGTTTTCTAAATGACTTCTTGCAACAAACAAATTAGATATAACTGTTTTAACAGTTGATAAGCAACAAACCAGTTTTGTGGTGAGAAAAAAACAACTGTTTTTATCTGGTTTGAAATAAATGTGAATAGGAAGCATCCTCCTCAGGGATGAAAATGTCAATATAAACAGTGAAATTATATTAACGTTCTAGAAGACTTTAGTGTAGACAAAGCTCTGCTGAGTAAGTAGACAAACTCATAATACTAAGAGGCTGAAATTAATTGATATTTTGAAGTTCCTCTAAATCAGAAAAATAAAACTAGCTCTCTGGATATATCCTGATCTATATGTCAGCTTATCGCATCAATTCAGTTGATTTTGCAAGTAATGTACATAGAGGTACATGACCAGAATATAAATTGATAGTGTGCTGTTTTTCTTCCCCCTATATTTGAAACCATTTTTCATTTCATGGATATTTTATTATTAAAGCTGGACGCCTGTAGTCATCCTTCTAGTTTATCAGGCTGTAATCAGGGTAACACTTAAAATGAAAATTACTTGCTTTTTTTCTTGGTCTTCTGATGCACATTTATCCCTTCCGTTTCAGGTCAAAGAAGAAGGTGATTCTGGCCCCTAAACCCAAAGCAAAGGTAAAAGCCTATTAAGATATATGAATACCCACTTAATGGTCCAGTGTGACCATTTGATACAGCCTGTTTCTGCCTCTGATCCTGAAAAATTCTTGCAGAAGGTTTCTGTCACACAATGTTTATTGACTGTGTTTCATTACTTCAAAGAATGTAGTACCAAATACTTCTGTACAGCTTTGCCACCTTAAGCTATATTAGTTTTTTAAAAATTGACTATGGAGAGGTACTAGTTCAAGTAATGTTTCACATTTTTGAATGTGTGTTTTGTGTGTTTTCAGTTTGTGATAAATTTGGCAACACTGGAAGACAGTGTGGTTGGAAGGACACCATAGTTAGAGATCCTCATTTGACATGATTAGGTGTTGTCTTGATTCAGTAATAGTTTTACTAAGTGATCCGATTCACTACCCTGTTCTTCACAGTATTGATTGTTCTTCACTGCATGGGACACTTTTAGTTATGTGGAGCAACAATGCTAGATTTTTAAATCCAAATATTGGATTAGCACACAGGGCTCCAGCACCTCTAGATATCATAAGTATCTTAACATGAAAATTTCAATAGTAAATCTTTGTTTTGTTTGAGTTTACTGAATAAAAGTATTACACTAATGACCTTAAATCAGTTTCAGAAAGACTGTTAAACCTGATGTTTCCTATCCCTTCAATTTCAGGACTCCAGT
Organism: Bombycilla garrulus; assembly: GCA_013400315.1. Lineage (NCBI taxonomy): Eukaryota > Metazoa > Chordata > Aves > Passeriformes > Bombycillidae > Bombycilla > Bombycilla garrulus. The sequence goes on along the minus strand of VXBU01002801.1, from coordinate 839,062 downwards.
CCAAAAAAAGAACAGAAAATCTGTATGTCTTCAGTCAATTCAAGCTGTGCTACTGTACTGAGTTCCAGTACAGCTGTGTGCACCCCAGCCAGCTCTAGCTGCACAGCAGCTCCGGAGACGATCTGCTTGGATGACTCACTGGATGAAGACCTCTCTTTCCACCCACCCTCACTGGACTCTGTTTCTGATGCTCTGGCCGTTATCAATAATGGTGCCAAGGGATCACCTCTTGGGTCCACCATAGACACACCAACATCCAGACCTCGCCCTGGGCTGAGGGAAGAGAAACTAGCAAGCATTATGAGTAAGCTGCCTCTGGCAACTTCAAAGAAAGTAGAGCCCACTCAGACATCCCATTCATCAAGTCTTATTGCTGGTCACACAGGGCCGGTACCAAAGAAACCCCAGGACTTAGTTCACACTGGTATCTCTTCAGGCCTTATTGCTGGATCTTCAATTCAAAATCCCAAGGTTTCCTTAGAGCCTTTGCCAGCCAAACTACTTCAACAAGGACTACAGAGGTCAAGTCAGATCCAAGCTGCTTCCTCCTCTTCTCAGACTCATGTTTCTTCCGCTAAGACTCAAGCAGCTATTTCCACCTCCTCTCAAAGAACCAAGGATGCTAACATCTTGGTATCATCTGCTGAGGCTCAAAGTGGTACTTCCTCAACATCACAAGTGACAAAGGTGCACCAGCATTCAGCTGTACAACAGAAATATGTATCTCCCTTACAAGCAACTATTAGTAAATCACAGACCAATCCTGTGGTGAAATTGAGTAGTAATCCCAAACTGTCTTGCTCATCACCAGTCATCAAGGCTCAAGATAAGTCTGTAGTGTATCGCCTGCCTTTGTCTAATCCCTCATCTGGAAGCGGCTCTCAAGTGTCTCACCCACTGGTTTCTCGGACGACATCCGGCACCTCTACCTCTAGTAACTATTTAGCCAAGGCTATGGTGTCACAAGTTTCTTCCCAGGGTTTCAAACCTCCCTTCTCCATGGCTGCCTCTCCCAAACCTGCTGCCTCCCCCAAGCCCACTTCATCTAAGCCCTCTATGACACCCAAGCCCAATGCATCACCCAAATTCTCATCCAAGTCCACCTCATCCCCTAGGCCTGCAACAACACCCAGTTCTTCCAGTTCAAGTGCACTAGTTTCCCAGAGTAGTCACTCCAGCAACAACCCCCTTCATAAACAGACCGGTGGTGTAAATATCAGCAGGCAGTCTCCCACAGTGAATTTGCTGTCCTCTAATCGCACCTCAGGCCTTCAGCCTGCAAAAAACCCTCAGGCTTCTTCAAAATTGCCCAACTCTTCTCCTTCTGGAACTGTTGGTAAAAATAATCTGGGTGGAGTTGGAATGAATGTACCTGCCAGCAGAGGCAGTAACCTTAACTCAAGTGGAGCTAGTAGGACTAGTCTGTCTGGGGGAGCAGGAAGTGGAACACAGGGTGCTACTAAACAATTGTCAACTCCACACAGACCATCTTCTGCCTCAGGGTCTCCAGTTGTAGCAGCCAGCGTGCAGGTACGCATCTAACGAGTTTACGTTTGAGCCTCACACTAATAGTTACCACTTTTTTTAAAAACATTCTTAGTATATTTCATCTTGATTTGTAGATGTCATAAATTTAGTTTTTACCTTTCTAAGCATAATGCTGATACTGATGAAAGTATTTCACACTAAAGGATATGTATTTCTATCTGATGTGAAATGCAAGGATCAGTGTGGAACAAATCTTCACTGTAAACTGTTGGTCTATACTGTGGAAAAGAATTCACTTTTTTCTTTTAACAGCACTAGAAGAGGTAAGCTTTGTGTGACCATATTTTCAGGGGATGTGGTATTTACTTGCATTATTTGATTTGTGTGTTCTCTCATATTTACATATTTGTAATGATGGTGGTCATGTAAAAGGCGTCTTCATACATTTGTTGTCAGCCTTCATGATTAACCTCAAAACTAGAGTTCAGTTGCTTGTGGTTGAGCATAATTCAAGACTTGTAATTAACACTGCAAGGGCTTTTTTTTTGTATTTGTGACTATGTATTTTATTTTGTAGGATCTAGTCAAACTGAAAGAGACACCCCATTAATATATTAATTATAGAAAATATTAGAAAATATTAGAAACTGAAAGCTTATAGTATCACCAGAGAAGACAAAACAAACAAAACAAATATTTTGAAAATACTGTTTTTCTAAAACATATAAACGTTTTATTTACCCAGAAGACCATCTGCCTTCCCTATCTGTGTTCCTCTTACTGGGAATGCTTAATTACTGGGTGGTACAACGTTTTCCTCTCTCTAGTGCTGTCTGTGCTGAAGTCATCAATACTTAAGGAAAGTATTACTGCTGTAAATTATAGTACTCGTACACAGCAAATACAAAACTTCGTATTATTCTGAACAGGGCACATTGCTGTTGCATGGGAGTGATGCATACTCGACTTCTGGCAATATTTTATAATCTTTTAGTTTGCTATTAGAATCTTCTTAATGCAGCTGAATAACAGGAGGAAGATGATTTTTACAAGACACTTCTATGGTCTTTCATTCTACTGTACTGAAACAGTCAGCAATAAAAGTCTGGCAGGCTCTGACACAGCATTCACTTACTGTGGGTGCTTTGAATGGAAAAAAATCCACAGCCTGTATGCTGTGTACAGGTCCCTGAGGTGCCACATAGGGTCTGGAGAAGAGCTGAACCAGGTACAGTGCAGTTTGAGTACTCTGGAAGGTGCCTGGAGGAGACAAAAAGGGCCACCGTGAATGGACTGAGAGAAGAGAATTGTTTCTTCCTGGTGCAGTCAGCAGAATCCAGTGGATGCAATGGCTGTGATGTAGAACAAAATGGGTGTGGTAGTGCTTAAAGATGACAGAGAAGGGAAGTAAACAGTGTTGTGTTGGATGAGATGAATTCTAGCAAACCCTCCTGTAGTTGGAGGCAAGTAATTTTTTTTTTTGTTAGAAACACTGATCACCTAAGTAATGAAATGCATTTTGGCCACAGTTCTACTGACAAGCACTGAAATGTGGGGATGTGTGGTTGATTAATCAAGTAACATGAGTCCATGCTATAATACAGCAAAATAAGGATGTGTTGGTATATAGAAAGGGGTAAATAACCTAGGAGTACTGAGCAGCATATGGTATCACTAAACTAATTATTGAGACTTTTCATGTGGGTTTTTTGACACTTCAGAAATGACTTCGGTAACCTAAAAGTGGTTCAGAAGAACAGTGTGAAATCAGAAGATAAACCATGGAATAAGGCTGTTGCTGCTGTGCACTGTGAAGCTTAGTCAGCGGAGTACATTTAAGGAAGGATTAGAATTAAACTACCTCCCAGTTCAAGTACACTAAAAAGGAAGAGATTTGCAATCAGAGGTTTTCATTTTGCTAAAAAGGTCTAATGGCTGGCTGCTGAACCAACATCAGTTCCAGACTAGTTGTTAGGAATGAAGGACTTAGTTACTCCTCTTAAAACTTCACATAAGACTGAAAGTGAATCTCCTTTAAGGCCTTAGGGATTTAATTCCTATTTGAGATGCTATTAGGAGATGAGAATGGTACCTGCATTGCTCATTACAATATTCTGGTCTGCTTACATCAAAGATGAAACTAGATGATTTCATGTGATAATAAAGGTGCTCTTAACTAGGAAGCTTCCAAGAAGTGTTTCCCTCCTTTCCACTTCTGATTGACACAATTGTTTACCAGCATACAAGTTCATGCTTGCTGAAGCCTCACAGAAAGTTACATCTTAGGGACACAAAGCCAAAGAATATATGTGTGATTTCCTTAAAAAGCTCTGCCTACCATTAGTAATCTTGAGCAGAATCTGCCATAGATTTCTAAGAATCTTAACTCAGATCTACATGACCAGGATGAACCCTTCTAAGAACAATTGTACATTAGTTAAATAGAAACATCTGAACTGCAGTTCCTTTAGGGCATGCTCTGTAGCTCTTTTCTTCACTGTACTTCTCTCCTTATTTTTGAGTGAGTAAGCAAGATCTTGGCAGAGCACTTTACAAAGTTTGTTTTCAGGCATTTTACAAATTCACAGTTGCAAAACATTATTGTATGGCTTCTATTTTGTTGCCCTTTACTAGAGTACATGGACAATGAACAGTTGTAGGTTTTTTTGTACATAAGCTTATTGTGAAATTAGTACTTTTAAAGGCAAAAGAGAATAATAGTGAGTTGATACTTTTCATTCTTTTTTTTCTACTTGTGGGAAGATGTATGTTGTAGAAGTTGGTATCTTTAAGATGACCAACAAAAACACTTGCTAGGAACATCACATGTAGGTAAATGCCCTTTACATGGCCACTGTTTTAAAATACTGTGTTTTCTCATAAGAAGCAATTGTCTTTTCTTTAGCTGCTTTCATTGGAACATCCTAAGAGCAAAACTGATAATAAAAACTTTATCCATGCTAGGAGATTTCATCACTTTGCTTTTTCTGTAACTTGTTATTACAGAAGTCAGTGAAATGTCATTTTCATTTTAAGCTCATGTGTTCATTAAAATGATTCTAAGTTTTGGGTTTAGTTGCAGCTTACTTGTAAAAATGCACAGATTTGAAATCCTATTCGTCTGAGTCTTTTTAATTCAAGTAACCACAATATCTGAATTGGAGTCTGATTCAAAATACTTTCTATACTAACTGTTTTGTAGTAGATAATTAGAGAACTGAACATTAGCATATGAAATTACTGTATATATAGTGAAGGAAAGATTGTTAAACAAGAATGAGCTGATCTAATGCTAGAAGAATTGATGTGATTTGGGAGCTGTTGTAGCTAAAATATTCTGGCTGATCTCGCATCTTTATTTTAAAATGGCAGTGAATTTAACTTCATTTTGGCATTTAGAGTGGGGAGATCATTTTCCTTTGTTTCCTCTGACATTTGTATACACACCTTTACATATGTATGCATTTGCTAGCCTGACTTCTTAAATTTGGGGGTTCTTACATCTGAATCTTAATTTTCAGAATTCCTTGTTTTTCTGCAACCTCTTTAGAAATAGTCTTGTTAAGACCCAGATTTGGAACAAGGAGAGGTGTAATGCTGTACTTCTAAAGAGCTTCAGATCTACATTGGATGATTTTGTATTATTAATGTAATAGAAGATATTATATTATATTATGTTATATTATATTGTGACTGTAGACCCAGTGCATAATGAAAAAGGAGGTCAAAGAAATTACCTGTAAGGCTGATGAGAAAAACATGATAGATGACCCATAGTCTTATGTCTGAATCTGTGATATAATTGTGCTTGCTTAGCAAATGAACACTGGGAAGACTGGCTAGGTGGATAAGTGGACATTCATTCATAGTTTAACACACATCTCAACAGAGCAACACTTAACAGGGAGTAGTTAATTTTTATGCCCTTAAATAATACAATTGAAATCTTTAAAGATCTTGAAGTACTGCTTTTTATTTTTTGTACAGTCAACAGCAGGAGCATCATTACTGGCTAACGCCTCACCTCTGACTCTCATGGCATCACCCCTGTCTGTAACCAGTCAGAACGTGACGTCTGCACCATTAACTCCTTTTGGGATGCTGGGTGGCCTTGTTCCTGTGACTGTGCCCTTCCAGTTTCCCTTGGAGCTGCTTGGCTTTGGGACGGACACAGCTGGAGCGACAACCACCTCGGGATCTACCTCAGCGGCTTTCCACCACAGCCTAACTCAGAGTGAGTGGAATTATGACACTGTGCTATAAGGAAAGATGCATCCTTAAAGTGGAAATTGAGTAGGAAAGCAGTGAAGTCCTGAGACACTCAGATTTGGGGTTCATGAAAATCTCTACAGGAGAGTAAATGGGATTCCTTCGACTGGTAATTTTATTTACACAATAACCTAAGTGTTATAAATCACCTTTGATAAGCTTAACTTCATTGTTATATTCACAGTATATGTTCAGTTTTGAACATACATTTTGTACATTTGTACATTAATTGTAATTTTGTAACATACGTTTTGTAATTTGTACATTAACTTCTAATACCTTTAGAATGGAGTATAGTTTAAGTCTTCAAATGTCACAGTTCAAATAAGACTTAATATGGTGATTCCTCAAAGTAGCCTTAACTCAATAATCTCAGATATCAAACTTATGAAGAACTATCAACTGTGCCCTGGGTTCCAACAATCAACCAAGATGGCATTTACTATTTCTGATTGCTTATGAAGAAGCTATTTATGTTCTTAAGCCATATAAAACATTGGTCTTTCTGCCGAACAAAATTATATGAAGAGTTGCATCCCAGTAGCAAGGCATGGTCCTTGCTCTGACTTTTGACTAACTATATTTGATTAGGTTTGTGTCTGACTTATTCCAGCCATCAGAATGCTATCAGATATTTGTTCTTTGTTGTGGAGATAAGCCTGCTACTACAGCTACACTATAAAAATGAAAACTTATTTCACAGAGAAAATATTTCCTTTCATCAAGATTTTTTATCTTTGCTCTCCTTTTTTTTCCCCCCAGACTTACTGAAGGGTTTACAGCCAGGTGCTCAGCATGCAGCAACACTGTCTCACTCACCTCTGCCTGCTCACTTGCAGCAAGCTTACACAGGTAAAGACATGATATATTTCTTATTACTTATTTTAAACTTAATTTTAACTTGAAAGTCAGATTTCTACCTTTAGACTGCAATATAATATACTTAAAGACACAACATGGGCAAACTTTGGGAGCAGCCGGCAGTACTTAATTGTGGCAGTATTTTTGCAACCTGAATGACTTTTTTTTTTTCCCCCCGTACTTTTCTTCAATGGTTGGGGAAAAAAAGATTCCAATACTTGACTGCAACAATTTTAGAAACTGAAGTGTACAAATTCAACTTGTGGGGAAAAAAGGAATAGTACTTACTGGACATTGACATGATTGTTTATAGGCTGCATAAAGTTTTTTTCCACTAAAACTTTCCATTTCACCTTTGAAGGAGAAACTGACCTTCCAGCTAAAAGCTTTTTTCATGTTTCTTATGAGAGTATATTCATGTGTGAATGGTGAGATAGTTTTTTAATGGAATATCTGCTTTCCTTAGGAATGTTATGCTTGAAAGGAGTTGCATATTTTGATTGAGAAGAGAAACTTGAAGCAGAAGTTTTTATTTTTCTGTTTGTAAGGCTTAGAGCAGGAAAATTTTCAGAAAGCTTTAAAAGGTGCAGTTTGGAGTGTACACCTTCCTTTGTCATCCATAGTGTGTTTTCTGGGGGCCAGGAGAAGGAATGGGAAGGGTGGCAGCAGCTTGGTGAGCATTCTTCATTCTTCATTTGAGAATTCTCATTACCAAAAAATTGGGTAGTGTTTTGGTGATGTATCAGGTTTCAACAATGCTATTTCTAATAAATGAAATACAGAAAAGATGCTAAATTTTCTACTCTATAAAGACCATGTACTTTTTGGTGATGCTAAAGCTGAACCTGCCAAATTCCTGTCTTTCCTACTCTAAATTACATAACAAAAGTTCACTCATGCTTTTATTCTTCCCTTTTGTTTGTCTCTCAGCTACAGATGGAGGCCAAAGTAAAGGGGACACTAAGTTACAGCGGAAAAACCAGTGACTTCTGGACAAGCAAGGGAGCTGAAGCAGTTCTGGTTGGCTGACAGAATCTGCCCAGTTGGGAAAGTGCTTATTGTCACAGGGCTGCTGTTTCTGTCAATGTTTACATATTCTGATCCTAAGCACTGTGGTGAGAGGAAGAAGAAAAATAAAACAATACTTGATCAAAGAGAGAAGGAAAAGGAGGACTGGTCCTCCTGGTCATGCAGACTGGTCATAGTTTGATATTGCCTAAAGAAACAACCTTTTTTTTATCTGCTCTGATTGGCTCTTAAAAGAAATTGATCGTCAAACCCACAGCAGCACCAACGTTTTGTTTCTGGGTGAAGTCAAATAAAAAGTGGAAATGGTGAAAGGAGCTAGAATAGGTTTTTCCATTCATTGCGTAAGGTGGAATCATCCACTTCCTTAGTGCCCAAAGTGCCCAGGGTAAGATTGTGTGTAGGTCCTGAGTGTACTATACGGTTGTGGACCAAAGGTTCTTTAGAATAGAGATGGTGCTGGGATACTTGGCATTATAATTCAACCTTCAGACAAAAGCAGTTTCTGATAGTGGGCATTTATCCAGCTTTAGAATAAGGCTGTTTGGCTTTAGGGATCCTACAGACGTATGTGGTCTCAATAGTGAACTATCTTCAAAAACAGATCTCCCGGTACGTCAACATGTGAGACACAACGTATTTGTTTGATTTATTTTCAGGGGTTTTTTTTAGTACAAAAGTTCTTATTTAAGGGAGAAAGGGGATGGAAATTCATTTAGATGAAAAGAAACCCACATTTTATTGGTCGGACTAGCATTTCTTTCTCACATTCTTTTTGATCACGCTGATGTTTCAGTGTTTCCATTTGTTAAACTTTCTTTTATCTTGTGCTTATTTGCTACTGAAAAGATAATCTATTCATGTCTTTCATAAACCACAACCAGTTCTTTTCTCATTCTCAGGCTTCATCTTTTATCTAACTCCTCCCAGGAGCTATGCATTATATTGATTTGCTAGTTAAAGAAAGCTGATTGTGACCTGTTCAAGAGTCAGATTAATACTGCTTCAGGCTTTAGCCAAAGAGGAGTCGTTCAAAAGCGACCAGAGGTGCCTTCTCTTCTGGGGGCTGAATGGTTGTCTCCAGCATTTCCAGCCCCTGCTGGCCTGGGGAGTTTGACCTGAACTCTTTCTTAAAGGGTAGCACAAGACTGCAGAGCTGGCTTTGTTGGTTTTTTTTGGTTTGGTTTGGTTTTTGTTGGTTTTTTTTAGTTTGATAGCAATACATAAACCGGTTCACATGTAAGATTAGGAAGCATCCAGCACGTGTTGCACTTTTGACATTCGGACAGAATTTTGCTGTTGAGTCCCTTGTGCTGTCAGATAAAAGGTGAGAATGGCAGAAACTAAAATAAGTCTTAGGGAAAAGGAGCAAATAAACCAGTATGATGCCCTTCTCCTTCAACCCTGAAACATTCCTTTGACCAGAGATGCTGAAATTCTTAGTAAATATTTCTTCTGGTAGTTTGACTTGAGATTGAACCAGATGCTACTGGTTATCTCACACCTTTTACAGAGACTTTGACCCCTGAATAATCAATCTTCAGGGGTTTTTTTTGCTAGATTACTTAGAGCTTGCAGGTTTCTTTTACATGTGATTTATTTTTCTTAGATCAGACAACAATTTCTTTTCTATTTAGAGCTCATTTTAATTTTATATAAATATATGTACATAAATTTAAAGTAATATATATTGTGTATTTAGTATAAAAATGTTGGGTTGAGCTCAGCAATAAATGTTTTTGCACAACACTTCTGTGAAAGACAGATTGAATTAAGATGCATTAGTTTATTAGTTTCACTCCACAGCATCTGCCAATTAAATGCTTTTTAGCTGGTGCTAATGTTTTGTATGTGGTGTGTTGATCAGATAAGCTTTGCATCTCCATCAAGGTTTAGAGTTGAAACACAGCTGTGTAGACCCTGGCATTAATACTGCACAAATTCTGTCAAAATATCATAAACTATATAGAGTGCAAGCTTCATCTGGTATTTTTTCCAGGAAGGGTTGAAGGAAGCCAACTTTTGTTTTTTGAGGCCCAGCAGTTCTGGCAGGATGTTAATTCTCTGAACTGTGTCAAACCTGAGAACTTCAACTTTAGCAGGTAGCTAAGGGAGTTGCAGCAGTGAGCCATTGGGCAGCAATATATTTAAAGGACCCTGTCCTAAGAGAGTTCTACCTCTTCTGTGTTTTCCTCATCAAGGCATCCCATTCAAATTGTCATCTTTTGTCTTCATACTTATTGGAATTTTGGCCTGGGACACTTGGAGCCCTTTATAACTACAGCACAAATTCCCTTTCAGCATTCTTTTCTTCCTGGAAATATGCTTCATCTTCAGTTGAAGAGTGTCCTCTCTAAGTCTTGAGGGTAGGAATAGTCCTGCCTCTGTCTTGGGAAACAATTAAACTACTACATACTGTGGAAGTAGATACTAGGATGATGAAAATAAAGATGACCATACATTGTTTGGGACATTAGTCCAAACAACCACCCCCCCCAGCAGGTAACTGTTGTCACTCATTACACTGAAGATGCTCCTGAGCATCTTCTGAATGAACAGTACTGGGAATGGGGATCCTTTACTTGTTGTTTTCTATTCTCACTAGTTAAACCTAGCCAAGACCGAGTCAAAGGAAATAATAGTGTGGTTCCCAGAGACCTTTGCAGGTAGCATAGACAGGATGGGAAAGATTACTGCAACATGTGAATGCAAAATTAGGTTAATGTTTTGCTATTTTCTGCTGAAGACATTCCCCCGCCAGTTTTTACTACTTTTTAAGGGCCTTTGTTAATAAATAAACTGTAGTTGTACATATTAAATAAACCCTCAGTATCACAAGCAATAAGAAAGCCAAGTAGAGCTGTCTTCTCCAGGCAGCAGGGCTGAACTTGGTTTGGGGACTGTATATGAGCTAAGGTGTCGAGCTCTCTGAAAGCCCCAAACAAATGCAAGCAATAACTTCAAACATAGGTTTTAGATGTTGAAACTGTCCAGGTAATATTCCCTGCTACATGATCCAAAGTCCCAAAAACCATGATAGCTATTTTAAATCATTAGAGACTCTTGCAAAGAAAGAAGGCAGGCTAGATGAAAAAATAAGGCTGCAGAGTTTCCTGATACCTTGGACTATAACTGCAGTGTTCTCCCATTCCAAGACAAAAATGGCCTGTCACTCTGTGCAGCCTTCTCTGTTGATTTGAGAAACATGTCTAAATACTGATCAGCTGAGTCACAAGTGCGGATGCTGTGGGTTTCACATCTGTTTTCTGCTAATCAGAAGTAACTTTTAATTACTTGGGTTTTGCTTTGTGTTTGAATCTGATCAAAGTTGTCTGATGCGTGGATTTAGGGGTGGGACAGGTGCTAAAAACCTGTTCCTTCCTGCAGTCCTATCACCTGACCCTTCCTCCACACTCCTTCTCCACTTGGTGCAAGACCCTTGAGGACATGAAAACGGAGAAATCTGCAACTCTCCCAAGCTGCCATCAGTTGTGCGAACCAGTAACCCTCTGGGAGTCACCTTGGACTCCAACTAACTTTTTCACATTTGCTGCTACATTTGTAAAATGAACTTTTGGCTGTATTTATTAGCAAATTTTAATCTAGTTTACAGGGGTTTTCTGTTTTGATTAGTTTTTGCCCACAGTTCTATTAGAAGCATTCGGGTGTTTGGGTTGATGGGGTTTTTGTTTTGATTTTTTGTTTGTTTTGGAATGAATTGGTGAAAGCACAGTGGTCCCTCTTCTGCTTTTGTTCTGGCTTTTTTAGAAGATGGCATTGCAGGGAAAGCCTACAGCCAAGCCAAACTGTGGAAGGCTTCCTCCCACACCTAACTTTCATTTTTTGCTGAACTGGGGGGGAAATCATTAAAGGGACACTTTTTTATTTGGGCTTGTTAGTTGTTTTGTTGCTGTTTGTTTGTTTGGGGTATTTTTTTTCATAAAATGAACCAGAAGGTTAAAGCATTAGGTAAACAACTGATTAATTAACACTTTATGCAATTTTAATTTTATAGAAATTTTAAAAAAGGTTGGTAGACTTTGATTGGTCTAAGCTCTGGTGAAATGGCTGTTACCCTTCATGACTTACTTGATTCAGGCCTTTGTCCTTTGTTTAAGTGCCTTTTTTTTTTTTTTTTTATTTTTTTTCCCTACCCTCTTTAAATTTTTCTCAGAGATCCTGAAGTGCTGGAAAGCATTTCAGAGGAAAATCTTAAGCTTGCCAAGATGGCTTTATGCTGTTATACTATTTCTTCCCCTTTTGTAAAGAAAAAAGCAAAACCAAGTGTGTAATGTGTGTAACTTCATAGCTGCTGTACTGTGGCATTGGTTCTGTGTGCTTGTGCATTCTCTCACATGCACACACGTGCGCACACACACAAGCAATATTCCCAAAATGTGTTCATCCTTCTCTGTTCTCCTGGCTCTGTTAAATGCTACTAAGAGGTTGAATGCTTGTGCAGAGATGGCAGTACAATAAAGGAGTGTGTGCAGGAGTGTGCATAAATGTGCATGAGAGGAAGTGGCTAATGGGAATGAAACTTCTTGCATTTTTCTCCAAGTTTGAATTTGTTTCTTAATTAGGTCATGAGTAAAACATCATGGGCCCTGTTTGGCAACCTTATTAATTACTGGACTGCTTCACACAATCATGGAGTCTGAGGCAGAGATGTGTGGTTGACAGCCCCAAGGAGCTTGGGGGGGTAAATAAAATTAAAATAGCAGCTTGCAACATATTTGAGTTGAGATTAACTGCAAGAATCTTGTGTGCAGCTGGTCACGTGTGCTTGATACCAGTTACTGCAGGGATTCTCATATTTACCAAAGTTGTCACTTTCCACCATGCATCCTATGTAAGAAGGAATTTTATAAAACCTGCGGGAGTGCAGCTGCTAATGGAGTTTAAAGCTAGCTATGTTTCACATGCTGCCTAAGTCACTCACCATGGCGTACTTTTCTAATTGTAGTTCTTCTCAATTTGAGATTTCATCAGTGGTTTCTTCTCTTACAATAATTAACAGTAAGTTCATGTGTTCTTAGCTGCGGATAAACCCTCATAATAGTATCTGTGCTTGTTTCCTTGTTCTCAGACAAAACTAGCTATCTGCAATAGATGATCTAGTGATTTTTAACAGCTTTGTGCTGAGGATCTATCTAACTTATGATTATAATAAACATGAATATCTGAAATTAGCAGTTCACTTGTGGACCAAGTGCTAAACTTACGGTAACATGCATAAGCATCACTAGACTGTTCTAGTTCTGTGATGTGCTTCCCCTAGGGAAAATCTGATTTTGAGTTGCAATATGAAAAGGAAGCATTTATTTTACAGAGTTGGAATGGAATGAGGAGTCTTTCATGGGTGGAGAACAAGTGTGGAAAACAGAAAATACCAACTACGTTTCTGTGGCAGAGAATAGCCTGGTTCAGTTCTTAGCTTGTCTTCACATGTTTGAGTTAGCCTGTTAACTAAAATAGTGGTTTTCTCCTACCAGTTTAACAGTGTCAGTCAAAGACAGGACTACTGTTGGTAGCTCAGCTAGTTGGAGTGGTAGTTGAGGGCGCTTCTTCATCTGTCTTTAGGTGCATCAGTGAAGTTACTTCAGTGAAGTTTACCGCGTTCACCAGTTACGTTGTTTAATTACTTTTGTACACACATGCTCTTCACTCTAGGCTGATCTGTGGGATGAGGAATCTACAGCTGGTGATGATGGCTAACTATTGCAGTCTTTAACAAATGCAGCTATTGTAAAAGTCAGTGTTTGTCTACTGCTTAAGAAATCACTGCCAAAATGAGCAGCCAGAAGTATGCTTGCTGGGCCACCGGAAAGATAACTGTCATGTAGGGGAATGCTTTGTTTGTGGAAACTTCTGGTGAGGTTTTATCATCCCTTTTATATGATGCAGTGATCCCTTGCTGCTGTAACAGCTCTTTTGGGGCTCTGGAAAGCCCTGGTGCTGCTATGAGTTATGCTGAGATCAACACAGCCTGGAACTGGCCCAAAACTGGGGAAGTACCAAGATTCCCTGCAACTGTTTTTGCACACTCAAAACTGTACCAATCTTGTCAATAGTCAAGGATATAGGCCTGTATTTTGTAGCCATTTTTGACAGCTATATTTCTACCCCAACCACCACCATGTTTTGTATCTAGGAGTGTATTTCAGTCTCTTCCATTGCTGTCATCTCCTATTTAACAGTAACCATTAGCTACTGATTTTTTCTTTATGGTGCAGTAATCCCAACCAAGCAGTGTACACTATGTTTGGCTCCTATCATGCACAATACTAAAAGGGTTTTTTGTTTCTTCCTAGCACTGTGTGCAGATGTGTTTTATCAATAGATAGTCATATTTGCTACTGTCTCTTTCTCTAGTACTAAGAGAAAAAGAGTGAGAGAGAATCAACCAAAACCGGTCAGGAGGTGCCACTGTCGTAGGCCAAACTGAGCAGTTGCTGAGGTAGACAGAGCTTCACTGAGACTTAGCAGATTTCACCAGAGTGGGGGAAGAAACTTTCTTGTGTTCTCAGCTTTTTCCAGATAAGGCCTTAGTTTGATTAGTAGTCACTAATATCAACTATGCAGATAAGTATTTATGTGTTTCAGTGTTACATGCATTCCTTTCCCCAGCTACCCCTCTTAACACACTGAAATTTTACCCAAAGAAAATGGAGTATTTTTGAATGTCTGTAATGCAAAACTTTTTGCTACCATGAAAAAAAAAAAATTGTATTTTAAAAAAAGTCTTTCACTGGTGCAACACGTAGTGTCAAGTGTCATGAAGCTGCTTGAGGGGGAAGCAAAAATCGCTTCTTGTGACAGGTTTTAGTCTGAGAGTTTTTTAAAATACTTGGCTCTCAAAATTGGACTAAGAAGCTGCAGAAAGGAGTTTTTTTTAATGTACAGGTTGGATTTGGGAAGGAACTCATGAGACATCCCAGGTTTCTTTCCAGTATCAGAAGTGAATTAAATTAATTTCTCACTGAAATGAAGCTGCTTCTAAACAAGGGGAGTTACCAGCTAAATAAAAACTAAATCACAGTTCCCCAGGTATTTCTCACTGGTCTTTTAGTCTTGTTGTATGTAACTACAAATAACAATTTAGCTCAGCGATGAGAACTGTAGTATGTGTTTTATTGCCGGTGATTCCATCATGTAGCAATTAGTACCATGTTCTTGCATAGTTATCAAGATCTGTACTGGGAATAGATGGAGAAATTTTATTTTTGGACTACTGTATTTAAAAAAAAAGAAACAAAACAACAAAATTAACTACTACTTTTTACCCCCCAAAAGTCTACTGAGGAGCCCTATATTTTAGCAGTTAAATTAGTATCCTTGTTAGTGTGATTTGTCTCTTGTAGTCTTTTACTGAGAGTTAGAAGCATTTAATGAGTAATCTTTAAAAAGTTGTCATTCTCTAGCTTAAGGTCAGGTGCTGATAATAAAAGGGCATCTGTGATGATGACTTCTGATGATACAAAATCTCTATGTTCGGGATACTTCATTGGGAAAAAGAAAACAGGTGTACAATTCCTTTAGGTCTGCCTGATAAAAGAGGGTCAGTGAAGAAGAGTGCCCTACACAGCTACTAGCAGCACGGATCATCCCTCAACAGCAGTTTGGCCTCCATATCCTTAGCAAGTTTGGATATAGCCAGTTTAATTCTACCTGACTTGCTGTGATCCCTGAGACAATGAAGGGCTGAGAAACTGTTTTGCTGCCTTTCAGTGGGGAGCTCAGAACAAAAGGCTGGAGGAGTTTTTATTTTTTTGTTATGAACTTGTTAAGGTGTTAAATCACAGCTAGAATTCTTTGCATTCCTCAGCTTCAAACAAAGGAGTGCACAGTTACTACGAGGTGGCCAACCTGTTTTGAGTTGGTGATTCCTGTGATATTTTACTCAGTCCAGTGAATTTGTACAGGGTCACCTTCCTCCTTTTAACACACGCGCATTCCGGATCAAAGGGCTTAGTGATGGAGAGGGGATCCCAACAGCCTTGTGCTTACCTGATAAGCTCTCCAGGGAAACTGGCCCGTGAAATGCTCCCCTCTGGTGACAAGCCTGAACAACCAAATGCAGCTACATTTGGGTGGTAAGCACCACTTTCATTTGGATTTTTTAGGGAGGTGTGTTCCAACAACTTCAAGGGATACTGTGTTTTAAATGTGTGGTTTCTTTCCTCTCTCCTTATAAAACTGGACCTGAACACAAGTTTTGATTTGTTGGGGTTTGTTTTTGTTTTATTTTGTTTTGGCTTGGGTTTTTTTTGTAATAATCTCAGGACCTGAAAGATTGTAGCATTTAGTGTGTCTTAAAAATGATGTACTGTACCAGCCATGGATTTTGTAAATACACCTGTCTCCCTTTTTTGTATTTTAATTTTTTAAAAGTGTGTAAGGCTCTTTGCCAGAGGAACTGGTGCCTGCTTTATCTCCATCCTGAACTGAAGCAGGAAAAGGAAGAAGCTGCTGCCTCAAAAGCCTGCGTCAGTTCCAAATGCTTATATTGTTCTGGTCAGTTTAATGGCTGTTAGTCTTTTGTTAGTGGGGAAGCCGTCAGTTCCCTGGACATTCCCAGTTGTGGCTAGGTAGAGCCCTGTCAGGGAGGCTAATTTTAACTCTCTTCTGTGTGACGACTTTACGTTTTCACTCCTTCCACGTACTCAGGTTTCTTATCCCTGAGCAGTCCAATGCTTTCAGAGGTCAGGACTATCAGCCCTCTGCGAGAATAACTGGTGAGCATTTTATTTTATCAGTGCTCTGATCTAAACACAGTCATGGGTTCGTATCCTGCGAACCTTGCAGGTAACGCTGCCTTCACCTGTTCCGGAAGGGACTTGCCCTTTTCTGCTTTCCTGAAAGGAGTGCAAGCTTTTTTTGGCAGCAGACTTTGCTCTGGGATCCACCCTTGCCGGCAGACCCCTGTTCTGCAGTAGGAGCCTTACTCAATTCGGCGTAGCTGTTCCCTGTCCCTGACTGTGACAGGCTTTTTCATGAGTGTACTTTTCTGTTTTTTATGTGTCACGTGTCTGTGCTGTATTAAATAAAGAGGAATGTACATATTACCCCTGTGTCTGTGATTTCTCACAAAAATAAAAACGGGAGAAGTTTTCACTTGAACGGTTGGCCTTCTTGGGCCTTTTTGTCGGGTTTTTGGAGCTGGGGCTCTCTTTCAGTCAAGGCACCCAGCCGGGCAAGGGTAACGCTGTGAGCAAGGAACCAGCGTTTTGAAAGGCGAAGGGTCGGCAGGAAGGGAGCGCTTCCCTAGGGGCACACAGCCTCCCTCGGCGCGGCAGCCCCATAACGCCATGGCGAGCTCCGCCCAGCCCCGGCTCCCAGGGGGCCGCGCGGCAGCCGCGCTGCCCAATCACCGCCCTCCGCCGCGCTCCAGAAAAGGCAAGGGGGCGGGGACAGCGGAGAAATCAGTACACGCAAACCCTCCTCCTGCGGCAGCCCCAGTGGCCTAATGGATAAGGCATTGGCCTCCTAAGCCAGGGATTGTGGGTTCGAGTCCCATCTGGGGTGGGTAATTTTTCTTATGCACGGCCGCTCCGGCTGCCTGTGAGCCGTCGGCTGCCTCAGGTCTGCGGCTCTTGGCGTCCCCTTCTGGCTCCAGGGGGACCCGAAGCCCCTTTTAAAGAGACCCCAGAAAACCGCGGCGACGCGCCTGCGGCCCAGCCTCTGACACGCTCTCGCAGGGCTCCCGCTGCTCCCGCTCCGTTCCCGCGGGCCTGCGGGGAGGCGTAGGACCCAGCGGGAGGCGTGGGGCGGGCAACGCCCCGACGTTACCGCTCGCCCTCCGGCGCTCGACCAGCGAGGATTGCAGCGGCGCGGGAGGGCGGCACAGAGTAGGAGGAGGCGATCGTTCGCTCGGCGCTCGACTGCCCGCGCCGCCGGGGCGCGAGGGCGAGGCCGGGCGGCGGCGCTCGATTGGCCGGCGCGCGGCCGGGAAGATGGCNACCCCACCCCCGACCCCTGCCCGGGCCGCCCCCGGCGCTCGGCGAGGCCTCGGGGCCGCCCTGACCGCCGCTCCCCGCAGGTGACCAGCGAGAAGCTGTGCCGGGCCCAGCAGGAGCTGCACTTCCAGGCCGCCACCTACCTGTGCCTGCTCCGCAGCGTCCGGGAGCACGAGGCCCTGCACCGCGAGTACCACGGCAGGGGCGAGCGCTCCCCCCAGGAGGTCGCCGGGCTGGTGGGCTTCAGACTGCCTCAGCAGCCAGGAGGGAAGGGCTGAGACGGGACTGCTGCGGTTAATGTTTATTCCTCGATAAATAAATATCCTAGAGCTACTGGAATGGGCTGGTTTCTCTGACAGGTGCCTTTTGTCAGTTTTAGGTTGTGGTGTGAAAGCCGTAACTGGAAACAAGGAACCTCCCTTTATCCCGTCCTTGTGAGGGTGAGTTGTGACGGGCACCCTTCCACGCCTTGACAGAGAGGTTGTTTGTAGTGGAGAAACATGTCAACTGCTGAGCTGCTTGTCAAAGGGGTTGCAGGGGTTTGTGGTTCCCCCACATGATTCAAAAGCGGTAGGTGAGAGAATTTGTCCAGCGTCTACTGAAGTATTTTCCAGCCGTATTCCCTGTATGTGGAATTTCCTGCTCTCCCAAGAACAAAGGTCTCTTCTGTGGAGCATCTGTGGCTTCTGGCGAGCACTGCAGTAGCACAAACCCCTTCCATCTTAAAAGATTTTTTGTTTTGTTTTGTTTTTTTTCCTTGGTGGTGAATGAGCAGTAACGATTCAGAGAGATGAATTCTTTCTGGGTTACATGTTTCTCAGTGTCCCTGAGAAGTCGACTGTGCGACTGCCAGCTCCCTGTGCTGCCCTCATCTCCTAAACCCCAGAAAACCTGCAGGAGCTGACTGCAGCCAGCCACACGAGGGACACAAACAGGACTGCGTTTTCTCACCCATCTCACACATCTGGAGCAGCAAAGTTTTTTTATAAGAGGTCTTGAGTTGTTGCTGTTCGCAGGAGAGTGTTGAATTGTGTGCAAGATATGTAAGAAATCTAAAACAATAATGACTTTAAATGGCTAAAAATGTGAGGTTTGTGTGGGGGGAAGCTTGACGCAAATCTAAGAAAAAAGAGTATGTTGGGATTTTTTTACTGCCAGGGAAAACAAACTGTTCTGTCAGAACGTTGCAAAGAGAATCAGTTCATCTAAGTCTATTTCTTCCCCTGTATTTAAAACTCGGAGATGGTTTAATCCCCACAGTATAGTGGACAGGCACAATGGATCCTTAAAACTGGGGAGATTTAGGCTGCTTAGGTGAGGCAAGGAGATGTGAACTGCAAGTTTTAGGGTTCTGTTGACCAAAATTCCAGTTTGCAAGTCTTGTAGGGTCTCCCTAGTTAAACAGCAGTGGGGTTTTTTTGAAAGGCGTTGGTATAACAGGTGGGAAAGTATTAACCTGTTTTCAGCTCGGTAGATCAGAGCTGTGGGATGTCACCACACCCTGAGAATGGCTGTGACACACTGGTTGTTCTGGGTTATTTAATGAAAACTGCTGCATTCTGTGGAATATTGCTTGAGAAGGGAAATATAAATAAATAAAGCTATCATTTGGCCAGACACAGATGCTCTTTAAAGAGCAGAAGGAGCTGAAGTGTGTATGGTGTTCCTGTAAATAGTTGCTAAAATTTCTTGATTTCCCCTAACCATAACAAGGTACTAAACAGACAGTTCCAACGAGCATTGGTGTCTCTTCCATTTACTTCCCCTTCAATCCGAAGTGATGACTAACAAAAGTAAATTTAAATTTTAAAGAAAAAGCAGCCAGGACATACTCAAATTAGCTGAAGGACATTGAGTAGAGAATCTTTTCCTGAACGTGCTACAGAAGAGCGTCTTCTAAGTCCTTCTGAAACACAGATAATTGGGGTGAGTGCGTTATTGTTAAGAGGAGGTTGTATGTTGCCTTTTTTCACTTGTATGGAGCTATCCTTGAACACGACGCTTGTGGACGATCAGAACCGATCTTTGTGACGGGTTTTGGGCACTAGATGGCAACACGTCGGTTGACAAAGGGAGAGTCACAAAAGGCAGGCGTTAGGATAGGTAAAATTCGTGGGGGTTTTTTCTTTATGGATTTTGGTGCCCTCTAAGTTATTAGGCACACATGGCGGTAGCCCGTTTTAAGGGGGCTTCTCCAGTAAGCGGGATATTGCAGTAACTTGTCTCGCCACGGCCGGCCCTTGAGGGAAGCAGGGGCGGCTCGGTGGTGCGGAGCGGTGCCGCTCGGGACCGGCGCTGGCGCTGACCCGGAGACCGTGACGTCACACCGGCCACGCGGGCCTGCCTGGCCAATCAGCGCAGCCCAAGGGCCCAGCCCGGCGGCCCAATCGGAATCCTCGCCGCGCGGTGCGTCACCGGCCGAGCGGCGCAGGCCGTGGCCAATCGGCGAGCGCCGAGGCCCATCCGCGCTGACGTCGCGGAGCGGACGAAGGAGCGCAGGGCGCGTGCGCGCGGGTTTCCGTTCCCGCCGGCGCGCGCGCGTGGCGGGCGCGGGAGGGAGCGTGTGGGGGCGCGAGCGGCGGCACCACCGGGTTCGGCGCGAGGCGAGCTTCCCGCTCCGCTTCCCGCTCCGCTTCCCACCGGGAAAGCCAGGCGGGGGCAGCGCCCGCT
>VXBU01002801.1:774901-818542 GCA_013400315.1 Bombycilla garrulus | reverse complement strand
CCTAAAGGGGCGCACAAGCTTGCGAGATTCCGATCATCGAGGGGAGGACACAGCGAACCAAAAAATCCCCCCAAGCCAACAGCCTTTTCAGGAGAGCAGGGTGGGGTTTTGCTCGTTGCAGATTTGTCTGAATTGTGGCCCAAAGCATCGTGTCAGTCAACCGGGGGGTACGGCTCTTGCTTTCTAAAAGGCAACGTGGGATTGACCCGAGTGGACAAACTCTTTTAAAAACAAGCCCTAAACAGCCTAGTAAAAGCTTAACGTCTGGAGGCAGTCATACCCAGAGGGAGATGCGGGGTGTACGGTCACGTTTCAGATCGCTCCGCGATCTCACAGTAAAGAGCATTGCTGCGTAAAGTTTCCCGCAGCTTTTGTCGGGGTGCGTGGTGATCAGCTTGGAAGTCTGAGCCGGCAGTCGCCCATAAATCCAGATAGTTGGAGGGTCTGCTAGAAAAGAGCGGTTCCAGTTATGCTGTGCAGTTCTTAACTTACAAGCAACAGAATACCGCACCCGAGGGTAGGCAGCAATTAGAGGTAATTTAAATGTTCCGCATGTGGTACTCATGCTCAGTCGGTACTCAGTCTTGCAGACGCGTTACGTTTGTTGAAGCTTTGTGTGGAATTTACGGTTACCTGTTTCCCCGTGCACCGAGTAGGATGTGGGAAGCGGGACCTACCTTGTACGTCATGATCATCTCTTGCTACTGGGCTAATGTGATACCACAGCTTTTTTTAGTATAATCTAGAATTTTGAATAAACGTGACTGCTTTACGCATTCTTCTTATATCACGAATGCTTTCTGCTGAGTTCCAAATTCTTGTTCTGCAAAGATTGTCTTCCAGAGTAAGGCTGCTTAGTGAGTTGTCATCTTTCAGGATCTAATTTGCAGTGTTTTTGTCTTGCTCCAGAAGATTTTCGAATACATCCTGTTGTGGCTGCATATGTCTAAGTGTTCGGCAGAGTAACGTTGTACTTTTGGAACTCAAAGTCTTCCCAGTGTTGGCACCCAGCTCGTTGTCTCAGTGCTACCCTAACACTACTCAGAAGCTTTAATGGGGGGTGGAGGAGCTGTTTCAGTTTCTGAAGGTATTTTCTGTTGGATGGTGGGAGAAGAGTGTGATTTACTTGAGACAGCTGCCCAAAAATATGAAGTGACTAAAATCTAAACCAGGAAAAGCCATTTAAGGCTATATTTTGTCTGGCTTTGTGAGGCAGTTATTGTATTAATAATTGTATTCCCCCCTCCTGTTCACTCTGTAATTCCTAAACCGCGCGTGCTGAACGGTTCAGAAACTAACTGCCAGAAAAGAGGCATTTCAACAACATGAACAGGATGGGGAAGGATGAGAAGAAAAGACCATCTGTAAAACCGGCTTCCATTATTGGATTGAGGATCCCTGTGTAACACCATTCTGGTTAAAAAAAAAAAAAACAAACAAAAGTTCAGTGGAGCTGGAGCATTATTTAAGCTGAATTGTACACAGGGATTGAAAATGAGCCTTTTTTTGCAGAGCTGGTACATAGTAAATCTAAGGCCTGGTCTCAAGGTCATTGATTTACTGCTAACCTTGAGAATAGTTGGGTTTGGGGTTATTAGGTTTTTTTTTAATATTACTATTACCTTCGACAAATAGTCTATTTCAGGTAACATGCAAATTGCAGGTTTTCATTAAAATGTGCCAATTTTTTAATTTCTTGGTAAATCAGAACTTTAACTTCACCACTTGTCCCTGTTGCCTTTGATTTTGCTCTGCCTGGCAGCACAGTAGAGTTTAAAATGCAATAGAGTTTCTGAAAAAGTAATCTTTCTTGGGCAATGTTTTTGGTTTATATTGTTCAACATTACAATTAGAGTGCTTTTTAGTTTTATACTTGACAAAGTCTGGCAGGTTTTTTTGTCTTGTTCAGGGTTTTTTTGAGAAGCCTAGAACATGAAGGCTTAAAAATCTTACCTATTTTAGAAAAGTTAGATCAAACATTTGATCTCTTTAGTGGGAATAGGAGAAACCCAGAGGTAAATTTAAAACTAGCAGCTGTGCCTGAATATATGTAGGTTTGGTGGGTTTTTTTGGGTTTTTCTTGAGGTTTTTTTCCCCTTTTAGGTGGGTGTATCATTTGTAAAAAATCTGAACATGTTCTGAAAATGGTTTTGAAAATTCCACAATGAGATGCTCAGACATGGTTTTAGGAGATGAGCTGTAGGCTGTAATTTGTGGGACAATGTGCACACTCATTATAACTGCTGTCTCTAGGGCCAGGATGGAAAAGCCTGGAAGATGCAGAGATGAAGTGTTTCTATGGATTTGCTGTTAAGCTCCGAGAACACCTAGAAAGCACACAGTTGCCTGTTGGTCACAGTGGTTCAAAAAACACCCACTAAGCTGTAAAAATATAAATGAAAAAGAATCGGTGTTAGAGAGGAGTCTTCTCGTGTCAAACAGGGCTGCCCAGCATGCGGCCATCCAGCGGGGGTGCTGCTCCCGGCCTGCTCCTGGCTGCTCCCTTTCCCAGAGGGCCCTCTGCTCGTGGGCAGGGACAGCCGAGAGCTTCCCGACTTGTTTGGCGGGGTGCTTGCTGGCTTGGCTGAGCTGGGGCAGCAGGAGAGATGAGCTCGCAGTCACCCGGCGTGACTGGGGGTGCGGCTCGGCGGCCTCTTGGCACCTCCCGGCCCCTGCTGCCCCCGCCCGCCCTCGCTCATGTGACAAACACCTGACAGAGAGCGGAGCTGAGGGGACTTGGCCCCTGCTGCTCGGCACTTGCCAGCCAGTTCAGTTCGCAGAGTACATCTGCGTTATCTGAAAAGCGCTTGTGTTGGTGATGTCAATACAAATCAATGTCTGAATGGCAGGAGCGGTTCTTTTACACACCTGGGAAAAACATTTATTAATTATTATTTAAAAGCACACAGGTTTTTTAAAATACATTGCCTGTTACCTAGGTTAACCTTGTCTTGCACACTTCTGATGAATGAAAAGCTGAATTGGATGTGGACTATGCCAAAAAATAAAAATAAATAAAATAAAAGTACCTTTGTTTTTGATGCTAGTGAAAAGCTGGGTTTTTTTGATATAGTCACAACTGCAGGCTGAAAAAAACCTATGAAATGGTATTTCAAGTACTGATAACCTGGCATACCTAGAAAGGCTTTAAATATAAATTACTCAATATATAATATGGATTTTCCAAATATCGAGAAATAAGTAGTGCTGAAAACCCGGTGCTAATCTTACATACTTATATATGAATGGTTTTGTTCTGTTTTGTTGGGATTTTTAATTTTTTTTTTTTTTTTTTATTGTTAGCACTTAAACTAAAGGACTTTTTATTCCGTATGTCAATAGTTAAAAGGTTAATTCAAGTTGAATTTTTTGTTGTTCACCAGAGCTGCAGGAACTTATCATTTAGGAGTACATAGCGCATAGAAAAGTATGACTTTTATTTTTTAAAATACTGTTTTTCAATTCTGAAACTGAGTAAACTTTTTAAATAGTATGCTGAAAAAAATCCTGCTTTTCTCCATCCCTGTTCTCCAGAAAACAGGAGTGAACCTTACAGATAGGATCATAACTATAAATTGAGTAATTTACAAATTGAGTGAAAGGTTAATAATTGATATTAGTATCCCAGGACTGCTTTTTTTTTTTTTTTTTTTTTTTTTTTTTTTTTTTTNTTTTTTGCCAGAATGTAATATAAATGGGCAAAGATTGATAAGTTTTCTGTAAAAGGCCTGATTGGAAAGATCCCATTTTGTCTTGAATCGGCTTATCTTGCCCAAGTGTTTCATTTTCTCCCAGGTCAGTTATGTGCTCTGCTTTGCTGCATGGGTGAGTGCTGGAGTCAGCCTGAGGAACTGGTTGGAAGCAGAGGGTGAAGCAGCATCATTCCTTGTGACAGTAGTGCAGACACAGCAGATCCCAGTGGTCCTGGTGCCACACAAGGTCTTGAAACTGCTAAGACTTGGCTGTTGTAAAGAAATCTGGTGGTGGTTTGTGTTTTTAAGATAATTGCCACCAATTCAGTCTAGAAATATGAAATCTAGCAAAGTTATTTAGTTTCTCTCTAGAGACAGATGAATTCATGCATGCTCCTGAGACTTACATGTGGTCATGAAAAGGTTCTGCCAAGCATCCTGACAAATGCTGTGCTGTGTGACTAGGAGAAAAATCTCTGGAGCCTTTAGACAGAAGCCCTATGTATGAAGTGCAGGTTATCACCTCCTTTTGCTTCACCTGCTAGCTTTTTGAGCTGAGCTGCTCTGTTTGAAGTCTTCAACTCAGTTCTTCAGCAGTTACTAGCAAACACACTTTTCTTTGTAGATCATCTTCTGCCTTTGAAGCATTTCTCATCTCTTCACATCATGACTGTTTTTTTTCTGGGTTATGCTGTAGTTATCCTTAGCAGTGGTTAGTAACTTGTGACTTTTCTGTCCTCATTGTTTGGAAGGAATTGAAGTGACACTCCTGTGCTTATTTTAGTCATCCTGTGTTTGGTGGCACACTTTGTATGGTAACAGAGGTGTGATCTAGAACTTGTAACCCATTTTTTAATTTCTTTGTTTTAGTACAGGATTATGAAAGAATTTCTGTGTACTTAACAATGGGTGGAGGGTTGATGCTGGTATTTGCAGGATTAGGTAGATTTTGGTTTCCACTTTGCTTCATGCTTGGGGGTGGAAGGTGGTATGTGTGTTTTTAAACTTCGAGAGATGATTGTTGAGGATTTGGTAGCCATTTGGGTGGCTCCAGGTTGAGAGCCAGGCTAGGGAGCCAAGAGCCTGTTCCAAGAGCTCTGCTTTCAAATACAGAGCAGCAGCCAAGGCAAAGAAAAATATCTCATGTACAGGAATTTCTGGAAAACCTCCCCATGATGTTGAACTGAAATCAGCTCAGAAATCTCATAGTAGTCACAACACGCAAACTTCATGAAAAGGTGCTTTGTTTGCCAATCAGGAGTCATCTGGTTTTAAGAGCAATGACTGTGTTAAGTGAATTGTCTGTATTTTCTGGCTTTGCTATAAAGTTCTGATAGTTTAGACCTTAAATTATGGGAACAGTGAAGGACTTGAAGAATTAGTCTCTGCTTAAGATGCTGTCTAAAAATGGTATGTATGAAGAAGCAAATGAGCATATTCATACCTCAAGGAAAATCATTCCTATATTTGTTCCACTTGTAATGCATTAGCTAAATGATGGTTTCATTATATTCTGCATTCATAAGTGGTGTAAAACAGAAGCAGTCCAGGTTAGAAATGTGTATTATTCTAAGTGTTAGGATCAGGACATGTCCAGTGTTGGTAACAGGAGTATCAGAATTAGCTGCCCATTCAGTGTGCAGCAGGAACAGGATCTTCTGTGTCTGCATAAGCCTGAGTTAAATAATGGTGTTGGATACTGGTTAGACAGGGTTTGCTTTGAGGGTGGAATTTGATACAGTCTCTAAACACATACCCCACCCATTTAGTGTGTCTTATTGAATAAAGCTTTCAGAGTCCCTTGCCAATGTGTTTGGACTCATGCTTCAAAAATCTGAGTGGAAAGTTAACCATTTTGTGTTGCTGTATCTTAATTCAGGAAGTCAGCAGCATGAAAATGCAAATTCACTCTGTTTTCTTTCTATGGCTTGCAACCACTGGTTTGCAATTAGAGGGTGCAGCTGGATTATAAAGGATAATTTTCATCGTTGCTTTGGGATTGTTGACAGTGTTGTATTAGGCTACATCAGAATTGTAAGAGATGCTGGATCAAAGAAGTCATTGTTGTGAGCATGTTGCTATGCTAAGCGTTGTGGATGCATAAGTGTTCCTTCTGCTGGTTTGTGATTAAAATACACTGAACAGGAATGACATTGTGGTGGCTTGTTAATAGATTAGACTTGGGAGTTCAAAGTGTATTCTGTAGTACAAGTGCACATTGTAAGCTTAACCTCTGGGTGTTCCTTAATCAGCAGTATGCAGTGGTCTTGAATATTGATGTTAATTTTGTAGTCAGTATGTTTGATATGAAACAGAAAACTTCCTTTAGAAAGCTTACATTACTGCCATAATCTCTTGAATATTTGTGTATCTTGTGTGCAGTTTCCTTATGCTTGTAAAGGATATGAAATGTGCAAATATAGAAGTTTCCTTGNTTTTTTTTTTTGCCTTTTTTTTCAGTTCTGTTTCAAAGTTCTCCATTTACCTGGGAAGTGATCTCTTGGAGAAATGTGGTTTGGGACAGTTTTACTTTTAAGTAAAACTAAAGCTGATGCTTATTGGGGAAAATTTAATTTAGCTTTTCTCCATATAAGTTTTATCAACCATATGATTTTTCTTTTAGTGGAAAACATCTAATTGGAAACACAGGGATGACTTACAGTAACAGATGTTGACTCCTGTAATGCCCTGGTAAATTACTTCCATTTTATTAATGAGCATGACTCTTAAAGATCAAGTAGTTGAATATTCTGCTACTCTTCAGAGGCAGGGTTAAATAAACTGCTATTCTGAGCTAATTTAATTATTTGCCTATTAAAATAGAATTTGTAATAAGGTCTGAAATATCAGTGATAGTGTCCTCTTTAGAAATGTTCAGGAATAGTTCTAAAACTTAGGTGACTGCAGCCACATGTTGCCGGGGTATATTACTTTCTTACTACAGAATATATAAAGCTTCTTTTGGATGCGCATTATTTAGATTTAGCATTCAGTTCTTTATTTGACCATACAAAGGTGTCACCTTCCCTACAGTTCGACAAGCAGGAGTAGCATCTTGATTACCTGGTGTACCGCAGAGTTCCTTGGCTTGAGAACAAGTGTGTGTTGTTTTAGTTCTTAGAAGGCGTCTGCGTAAATCTCGTTTGCTGTACGTGGAATGTCAGGTGCATAGTGGATCCATAGATTTTATTCTTCCCTCCCTCCCCAGCAACCTGTGTAGATCCCAGGCCGTCACCCCCTCAGGATGATCCATCTGTATGTCAGCAGCAGAATAAATCCTCTATCTTTGCCAAGAAGTGTGCACTGTTTAGGAATATTGGAGTTCACAAAATTCATTAAGAAGTAAAAGCATTTTCTTCTGAGTCTTATCAGACTTGCAAATGAGCTGCCAGAGGGACGCAAAAGTCAATTACTGTTGGAATGTGGTACATGACACTTTTTCATTTTAATAAACTTTTCCTTCCAAAACTGTGTATATTAAAAAGAAATGCAAATGTATAAAATTGCTTTTTGTAGAAAAGAAAATGTAAATAGCCTGATCGTATTTGTAAGGGAGCCTTTCTAAAAGTTTTTTAAACGCTTGAATAAAGGCACGGTGCAGAAAGAATAAAGACCTAAAATACAAATGTGTAAAGTATTCTTGAGGCTGTTGTTGATCAGTTTCTGCCACTTTTTTTTTTTCTTTCTCCCTATGCTATCTTCCTCAGGTTGGTAATTGTTATTATCATGCTAGCCACTTTGATGAAAAAAGACTGTATTTCAGCTGTAGTTTCAGTACCTAGTTGTGGTAGAGGTGTGGAAAAAAACCATTTGGAGGTAATGTCTGTGAAAATACTACTTGCCAACTTTAGGTGAGGAGCCTGAATCTTTCAGCAATTTTCTGGTCTTGGTAACTCTGTGACTCCTGATAGGTTAGTGCTATTAGGCCATCAGCTGTGGGGTTTTTTTAAAATACTTTTCTTTATTTTGTTGATGTGTCTTTATATAGAAGAATCTTTACAGTCAACATGTATTTCTAGATGCTGTGTTAAAATTGCTGGCAGAGTCTATTATTCTATACAAACTGAACAATCTGGCCCCTTGTTTTATTTATAAAGGTTCAATGTATCTTTGCCTGCCTACATCAATCTGCAAGGGAGTGTCAGAAAGGCCCCGCATTCGCCGAGCCGTGAGTTATCAATAACTTTTCAGATGTGTTAATGAATGTGGAACAAACGCAGTTATGTGTTTAAAAAAAATAAAGATCCACCTCCTAAAAAGAAAAAAAAAAAAACAAAAAAAAAAAAGGAGCAAAATGCTTTTAATGCAGTAGCAGGCATGATTATAAAGGGATTTCTGTAAATTTTTCATAGTGTAAGTATAACCAAGCAGTAAGTTTGCCCTCTAGAAAACCTATTGTTGAACTGCTTTGAAGCTCTTTGGTGTGTGGGTTACAGGTTTTACCTGTTGTGTCCCGCAGGCAAATAAAACATGTGTTGTTTATGAAAGCTTTTGTTTACTTAATAATCTGAAACATGGCCCATCTGAAAATGTTATATATTCACATCCTATACATAGAACAGATATTTAAAAGTCTGATTATGTTATAGTAAGAAAGGTTTGACTAAAAAGATACAGGTTTTTTTTATTCCTCTCTGTTGTAGTTAACCTTAGTAATGAATATGGCTTCTTGAATTGAGATTCAAATCTAGAAGTTTAGCTTTTCAAGTGATGAAGCCTAAAAAATTTAATAACTGCAAAATGTATCTACACTCTTTAAAGTATTTGATGAAATGGAAGAGGCTGCTATCTGAGCTCACTGTATATCACTTTTTCTCCCAGCAGCCCTTCTTGCTTCAGTAATTCACCAGTAGGTTTTCAATGATAAGAGATCATATCAAATTATGATTAAAGAAATAAAAATGGCTGCATCCTTAGAGAGATTAAGGTGTTTTATCATGCCTGTGTCTTAACAAGAAGAGAGCCATTGCAGTGATCTCTCTTTTGAATTTCAAACACTGACAATTGTGTTATGATTCAAAGGGAAACATGTTCAGCCCTCATCCCCAGAATACCATCTGCTTACTTTGTTCTGAAGACTTCAGGTCTTGTTCCGAGAAGGAGTTATTTAACCTTGCAATTGGACCTCAGTGTCTGGGCAGGTTGATGCTTCTGCTGATGCAGGAGCTGCAACCTGCCACAATGAAGATGTAATTAAGATGTTCCAGCCCAACAAACAGCATGTAGAAGAAAAAAAAAGAAAAAAAAGGTTTATCATATGGAGATATGCAATCACCTCTAAAATATTTTGCATATGGTCTATGTCCCTGTGTTTGACTGATCTTTTTTTTCAGGTTTGTAAGCTTTTAAAATCATTCTTCTGCCAACTCTTTATGCTACTCCCATCAGATGTTAAAGGGTGCATTGCATCCAAGAGCAGAATCATAAAATGAGTATCAGGTGGGATTTGGTGAAGACTCAATGTGTATCATTTTGTGTTTATGAGGCTGCTTTGATATGCTAATTCTTGCATAGAAATACTTCACTATTTCATGCAAAGTCTGAACAGAGCATTATACAGCTCATTTAACAAATGCTGTTGTATCAAAGTGATTTTAAGCTAATACTGACTTTCTGGTTTCAAGCACTTTTCCTGCTGCATTTTTGAAGGGGAAGTGTAAGAGGATTTTAAAATAGTATTATAGAGCATTAAAACACACATTTGTGTTTTTGGTGTTATTTGACAAAGAAGCATTGAGTATTTAGAGTTCTAGTTTCCTTAGACTTTCAGTATGTGACAGGGCACTGTTAATGCTTTGCATGTAACCTGCAGAACACGTCTGACTGCCACAGATTTCTGACCTGCAGTGTGCTGATTTCTATATTGCAGGTGACACGACCCGGCAGCGAATCAAATTCAGTGATGACCGAGTGTGCAAGAGCCACCTTCTCAACTGCTGCCCTCATGATGTGCTCTCTGGAACTGTATGTAGCTAAATCTTGCGTTTTATTTAGATAAGTGGGGAAATTGGATTATATTTGCTCTTTGTAGTATTTGCTTACATTTCACGGTTTCCAGTGACTATCAAACACTCTCTGGTAGTTGAGAGGAACTTTCAGAAACAACTAATTTATGGGTTCTGAAGTTATTTATTAGAATTATTCTGTTCTATATACTAATTATTACCTAAATTTCATAATTTACTATAACATGAAAAGCCACATAACATTACATCCGTGAATTGCACTATAGCAAAGTGGCCTCACACTGGTACACTTGCAAGTAATAGAAAGAAATAAAATATATTGTATGCATAAGTTATGAAATTATTTTCTTCAAAATGTATGTTGTAGTGAGAAAGTACTCCACATATCTATTCATATACAGAAGTACGGAGAAATTTCTTTCTTCAGAAATATTGTAATGAAAATATTTGGAAGTTCAAATAATTAAATTTCTAAAAGTTGAGATACTTTTAGTATGATAGTGACAATTACTGTACAACATCCAGTTACTGTGCCATTGTCATAAATTCTGAAGCAATTTTTAGATCTCCATTATGGCATATTATTAATTTATTTGACTTGGACCTTTGTGTACTCTATAGTAGAAGTTCCACTGCCTGAGCGTAGGAAAAAAGGGGCTTTGACACATGACAGTAGCTTTATTGGTGTGCTTGTGCTTTACCTTGTGATCCATGTTTAAGGTAGCTTATTTTTTGTGAAAGGCAGGTGAGTAATTTTTCATTGATTATTTAATCTAATATTTAGTGGTTAGAATAATTAATAGTAGAGAGATACACAGAGCCCTACATGCCTACTGTTTTTAATGCTGGTAGGGTAGCTTTTTTCACTGATGTTGGCACATTTTGTTACCCTTTGGCACTGGGGAAAGTAAATACTGAAACACCTGTCTGAAGGATTATTTGAACTAGTATTGTGTATCAATATAGATATAGTTTTATTTGGAACTGTTTTGTGCATTGCTGTCCAAACAAAATGAGGGAAGAGGGAGAGCAATGTGTTTCTTTTCACCCATCTGTTATGTTGGATGGTGCTTTGGTTGTCTAGTGAGCAAAATAACTCCTGCTTGGAGGAGATTTGGGACATAATGGTATGCTATCAAAACATACAAAGGCATTGGTCGTAATCCACAAGATGAAACTTGTCAAAGATTAGTATGACAGCTTTTCATTGTGGTCCAATTTCTGTAACTGCTGTAAGTAAAGGTGTTTATCTTCAGAACGATAAAAGTCATAGGTGTCGTGCAGTAGCACCTCTTACATTGCAGATCAGTCAGGTAGGCTGGGGCAGCTGACACAGTTTAAGTCCTCACTGGAAGTTTTCTTCAGCCTCATACCAGATTCTGCTGCAGCTCTTGGAATCCTAAATGAAACCAATTCTTTAGAGAATATCCGTCTTTTCCTTCCTTGTGCGATTAGTCATCATACCAGAAAGTCACAGGCTTTATCTGGGCCGTGTGATGTTCTGCTGTTTACCTGGTCATAGATCTGCAGGAATGGACCTTCTCTCTGAACAGCAGTTTTTAAAAGGGCAGGAAGCATGGAGTGTTACTGTACAGTTTGTCACTGATTCAGA
The DNA here is from genome assembly GCA_013400315.1 of Bombycilla garrulus. Classification (NCBI taxonomy): domain Eukaryota; kingdom Metazoa; phylum Chordata; class Aves; order Passeriformes; family Bombycillidae; genus Bombycilla; species Bombycilla garrulus. The sequence continues at coordinate 807,272 of VXBU01002801.1, read as the reverse complement.
AAATGACTGTGAAGTTTTCTCTGGAGTTTTGATAGAAGATCTTGATGCATTTTCATATTCAAGACTTACAGTAACAAAAGTTGAGTGACTTTTTTTAAATTCAAGTCCCTGAGTGATTCTGAAAGACTAAGTTCTCTGGGGACATTTTATGAGGTTACATCTCTACGTTGACTAGATTTTCCATAAAATAAATATATGAGTAAAATAAATCAGTTAAATTCATATATGCATATTAATCGCTTTTTTGGTGTGTGTCTACAATTCCTAGGTACTGTTCCTGTCTGCAAAATGCAGACTTCTGTACATCTGTAGTCCACCCGCTCTTTCAAAAGCACTCGGGGAGGACATTTACAGATAACACAAGACAAACAAAGTGACTCATATGAGTAGGCCCTGTTATTTTAGTGTGTCCTTTCCCTTAATGTCCAAATTCCCAAATCTCTGCAAAGGCTTTGATTTCCCTGACAATAAAAAAACATGTTCCTCAGGTTGCAGTATGTATTGGTAAAGGTAGTGTGTATACTTTCTCTTTTTTAGGGATTTTATTTATGGATATATTTTTGTGCTACTAAGTTTCTAGGTTTGTAGGCTTGGAAATTTCAAGTCAAGCAGTCAGAATTGTCTCTGCCTGGTGGAGGTGATTATGTCTTAATGATCACTTGGACACCAGTTCTCAGTTGTAAGTCAGTGGTTTAAGAGTTTGCTTACTCATTTTGAGCTGAAAATTTTATAATGAGAAATCAGTAAGTCTCTGTAAACCCTGGCTGATGAGACATTGAATAATTTTTTTTTTTCCTTCCTTACAGGGTTAATACTGTTACTTTTACCCTTAATGATTGCCAGTGATAAAGACTTGTGGGGTTTCTGATTGTTTTGGTTTGGGCTGGGTTTTTGTTTGTGGATGTTGGAGTTTTTTTCTTTACAAAAATATTTGTTTATTCATATTATGGAATTGGGGACTGGACATGTATATGTAGGAGTCAGATGACTCCCCCATAATGGTACAAACCTGTTAAGCAGTGTTGTCTGGGTGTAAGTAAGGTCTGTGCTGTCTTCTGCACGTTTTATAAGATGTGTGTGTTTTCTCTATCTTAGTATGTTTCTGAATGAATAGCAGAGTACTGATGAAAATTACAAGGTGGGAAGATTTAAAACTAATACCTTTAATAAGGCTATTATTAAGTAGCAGTGTCTGAAATAGTTGTAACTCAGTAGCTGTCTTTGAAAATCCCAACACTTTGCATTAATCTGTCTTTCTTATCAACTTGATTTTGTTTCCCTGATGAAAAAAGTTTCATAAATACTATGCATGGTCTTGCAAACGATGGTTCAGAAACTCCTATCTGCTCAGTGAAATTAACTTTGTATCTATGTGTATTTGTTGAGAAAAAATACTACTTGCATTTTATTTATCACAGACCTGAAAATATGCTCTATTGGCTCACCATGCAGTTAAGTGTATCTTTAGATGCTCCTAAATGTATTGCATGCAGCTCTTCAGGACTCTTACTGACTAAAACCACACTAATCAAGATCTTGGTTTAGCAATATACTTGAATACATTATTAACTTTAATCTTATTAGGAATGGAATTCACCTCCAGATTAAGACATCTAAATTTGGATTTCAGCTGAGGAGCTGGGTGTTGAAGCTTGCACTGAAGTCAGAAAATATCTAGGCAGTGGAGCCTAGAAAAAGGTGGAGTTCACCTGCCCATTGGTATCCCTCTCACAGTGGACCAAATCCATTTAGGCTCACTGAATGTACTGTCTGTATCTCCTCCTACTGTGTAAGAGAAGTTTGGATAATTCACACATGTCCAGATAGATAGGTGTTAGTAACGAGTTTTAATGTGTAGTTGATTTATCTGCCAGTAGTCCCAATGGCTCTGGAACTATTTATGTGCTTAAAACTTGTGGTTTGGGATGTGACTGTGATTTTATGTTGTACTTCTAAAAAAAGCATTAAAAGTCGTTGGAAGGCATTGTGTCTGAGGGTATCAGCTTTTCAGTTCAGGACTGATTTGATCATGTGAACTGCTTCAGCTTAACAAATCAAATTAAATTAGGCTTGCATAAGCTACCTCGGTTTGAAGCCTTCAACCCAGAGGTGATGAATTGTAAAGTGCACTGTTGTCCTCTCAAGTGATCATGTCAGTCTCCTGAAATATATTCTTAATTTCTTTGGCCAGCATCAGGAAAGTGAACTGATTGTATCACATTCCATTTTAATGGGTTTAATTTATTGAGGTGTGAAGCAAGGGAGGTTGTTACTTTCTGCATGGTTATCAACCTCAGTGTTAATATATTTTTTAGTCAGGCTATAAGAATAAATACTATGTTAACACTGAAATATCTTACTTAATAAGAAAGACTGCTGCTAGTTTTGGTAGTGAAGATTTAGTCTAAGAAGTTGAAGACTTTAGGTGTGAGAGTATGGTTACATGGAGAAATGTCTTTTAAAAATGTTATACTTCAGAAGATACCTGGCTTTCAGTGGTTGCTAAGGACTTCATCTTAATAATTTCTGCTTTTTTTTTTTTTGCTCAGTATTTCTTTCCTGCTAGTGAAGTCCTACAAAAGTTAACTGTTAATGGAGTCAAAGAACTTAAGTCCCCTTCTAAATATGTGTTGCCTACAAGAATGGATGGGCTTTAGCACAAGTGTAGAAATCTGTTCAAAATAAAATTGATACTGCAGCTGAAGAATGAGTCCCTTAATAAGGAAGATTTCAGCAAAGGGTCTGTCTTCAGCTTCTTTTTATCAGTAGTAAGTGTTCTCATGCAGACCATAGCAATGCCTTGACAGTTTGGTAAAAGAAGAGATCTGGTTCATCCAATATCAATTTTTCAGCAATGTCAGATCTTTCTAAGCAAACAAACAATTCTTCTCTTGCTGAATGTGAACTGCTTTGGTACCTTTATATGTGAAAAGAAATATCTATATAAACACTGCCCAGAATATCTTCTTTCAAAAACCTGTCAAACATACCTGCTGTTTTTACAAGTATTTGATAGTTGGTGCTATTGCGTCACACTTGGCTCAGCATTAGCCCTTTGTGTTTTAAGTACCTTTAGCTTTTCTGTGCTCTTTCTGCAGTCTGTGCAGAGTATATTCAGTAATCACACTTCTGATGTCAAAGAAACTTGTGTCAGTTGTAGAAGTGCCAAAATGGGAATTTTGCTGTAAATAGGTACTCAAGAGCTGAAAAAGAAAAGGGGCAGAAAACCCCCACCTTAATTTCATGTTCCAGAAACAGAATGTCAGAGTTTAGTTCCCTATTGAGTTATTTGTCAGCTACTTAGAGTGCACATTTATTTTGCAAATAAAGTCTACAGATTGTCTATTGCCAGATCCTTGGCCAGCTCTTCCTTATCAACTTATACTTAATTCATGTGATAATTTTTTTTTACTGCTTTGATTGAAGCAGCACTATACAAACAAAACATACTCTTTTTCTTTATTATACCAATGATAAATATAAATATTTCTTTATTATACCAATTTATGTATAGGCTTTTCTTCATGTTTTAATATTAGTAAAAGTGCAGAAAACTGCAAAAAGACCTAATGCGTGGCTTAGCTTACTCAATGAACGTTAGTTATTCTAGCCTGAGGACTTGGATATTTTCACCTTTCTTTATTTGTATTGTTCATCTGAACTGCTTTGTAAGTCACTTTTAAGTAGTGTAAGTCTGTCTGAAAGTCAGTGTGTTGACAGTGAACAACAGTGTAAGTTTGTTCTTTTTAAGCTGTCCATTAACTTGATGTCTGAGCATGAGTCTCCCTCTCAGCCATCTTCTGTTTCAAATGTGATTGGTCTTTAAATGGCAGACTACCAATTCTTTGTTCTTTGCCTCTGGGGGGAGGGCATGTCTTGGCACCAAATTGCAAGGTGGACTTGTGAAAAAGGAAAATAATGTGTCTCACTGTATCTTCTGTCAGTTTTAATCTGCTGTTCATCTACTTTGCAGCTACCCATACGAGCCAAACTATACTACAAGCTGCTCTGTGCTTGTTAAGGTTCTTGGCAGTCGTGATCCAGGATAGACTTTTGACAGTAATGAATCATCCCCAAGATGAGTTGTCTTTGCCTGATGTTGTATAACTTACACCAAAAGTGCCTTTTAGCCTGTTTTTGCATTTAATATGCAAACTTATTTAAGAGTTTTAAACATGTGGGGTTTTTATATCTTTCTACATTGAGGTTTGCTAATGGAATTTTTATGAAAGACATTTCATAGTAATATTTCTGTGAAGATTTTCAAAAGATTACCCAGGACTAGTATAGGCTGCGTTAAGGAGCAGTTCCAACAATGATGTCATTTCTTCAAAAGCAAAACTAATGACAAAGAATCCTTTTCTGTTGTACCTGCTTGTTCTTGCTCCCTGTTGTGCCATGTGAGTATTTAACAGGCCACCCTGTTGGGTCAGAGGGGGGAATGGGAGCCAAAATTTCTTCTGCTGTGATTGAGACATCTAACAAAAAGGAATCCTCTATAACATACTCCTTGTCCCCCAAAATTTCCACTATAATTACTGAAGGTTTTCAACAGCTTTTGAATTTGCCATCTTGATACTGTAAGAGACCCCAGCTTCTAAAGTCCACGATGTTGTCCCCTACATATTGTCAGCACAGTTTGTATGGTTGCCCGACAAGTTAGACAAAGGTACACTGCTGAAAAAATTGCCTCTGTTTGGTTTGCTAAGGTGTTTTTTACCCAGTCACTACTTAGATTGTGTTCAAAAGCACAGGCAGATGTACCAGCGTGGAGTGGCACAGCACAGAGATAAGGGGAGGACAGAACATTTCTCAGTAGTAATGCTGGCTCAGACTAATTATTATCCTTTCAGGCTTTGGATTTACAATTCCCAGTAAGAGGGAAATAAATCAGAAAAGATACTGCTTTGTGGAGGTTAAATCCAACCCAGATTGATAGAAAAGAGCATAAAATAGCTCTAAAGTGAACAGCATTTTATGGTAGTGTTACATGAATTCTGGGGGTTTTTAGTGTGTGATGGAGTTTTATTTTATGCATTTGTTCAAAGTGTATGCAGACTGCACCTTAGAATAGTGGGGGGTTTTGTGCTGTGGTGGATGTGTTTCGGGCTTTTTGTCATTGTATTCAGACCTATTGAAGTGTGTCACTAATCCTGTATATGCATTTATAATGTATGTGCCTCACTTCAAACAGAATTGGCCTTGAGTTTTACAGTTTTAGCCTCAAAGACCTTATCCAGTACAAGAGAGGAATCATAATAAAGTCAATCTTTTCACAATTTTAGGATAATTTTCAAGTGTCTAATTTTCTGATAATTTTTTAAAGTTTTTTCACATTGCTTTCCTTGTATTGAAGTACTTTCCTGAAAAAATGCTTCAGTTTAAATAATGTCTTGGAAAGACATATCTATAATAATACAGCTTCAAGGTCTTTGTGGATTTGATTGAGTTAACAAAATTGCTATACAGTTGCAAAAGGAAAAGCTAATCTTTTCCTTTGTCATTGCAGTCGTATGTTCCCTATTGCAGTCAAATGTTTTCCAGAAAACAGATTTATGGAGGCTGAAGGTGATTTAAATAACTGCAGTTTATAAAAAACGTTTTCAAGTTCAAAATTCTTTATTTTACCAGTGTGGGTTTTTTCTCTGTCTGAAACTTCTGTATGAAATAAGCCAACAGCTTCCATAAAAATTACTTCAATGGTTTCACTGGAAGTCTGAGTAAAAATTTGAGAAGACTAAAATAATTGGGGTTTGTTTATTTTACTGTACTTAAGAGGCTTGGATTGTTTTCTTAAGTAGAAGTATTTTATTTATTAAAAACAAGCAAACAAATACCCAGCAAAACCGTCACTCATTTGGCTTGAGCATGTTCTGAGTTAACATTCATCTTCTATTTACAAAACTGAAAGTGCAAGTTTATTAATTATTTTAGGTTTGTTCTTAAAATTGTTATTTAACTACAACAGTAACAACTTTTGCCATCAGAGTTCAATTTTCATCATGTGCTTTCAATGTTAAGAGAGGATTAATTCTTCTTAAGTGAGCAGTGCCAAGAGCAGACTTAACTGAAACTGTGCTGGTTTTAAGTGCTGTAAATAACAATTTCCAATGATGAAATAACAGCCTGTACTTTTGCAGAGTTTGGGTTTATTCAGTTTTGTTTCCAACACAAATTGTTTGTAGGGAGTGTAAGGTTGCTCTGTTTTGGTCACCAGACTTGATGTGAACAGACTGAATTGGAAATTCTTCTGCTGTTTCCTATGCAAAATTCAATTTAAAAGCAGTAGTTGTTACTCAGTAAGATTCTAGGCACTCTCCTCAGTGGCACTATATGTATAAGTGAAGCAGCCTATTTACATTTTATGTTCATGCTTCCTTCCTACCCCTTCTAGAACAATTTTAGATTACAAGTGAAATATCTGTGCTTTTTCTTCCCTGATTCTTGAACATAGTCCAAAATTCAGGTTATCTCCCCCCATTTGCAAAATGTTTTGCTGGGATTTGATTTTTGGTTTTCTTACTTGAAATGCTTCAAGAATGTTTTTTTAAGCAGCGCTTACTGTGGTTGTAGCCCTTTCAGGTGATGAATATAACAAGCACATTATCATGGAGTGTGAGGTTCAGGTCAAGAATTTGGCCATTTAATTGCCGGTTATTTTCCTGAACTTGGTTCTACTAAACTGTTTAAGTTCAATATATGATGTTCCACTTCAGTCACTTTTTTGAACTTATAGTAAAACAGCATTTTTGTAGGACATTAGTGATATTTCATAATGCCAGCAGCCATCATGATAAGCTAAGCTGTTCATTCTCTCTGCTGTTATTATTTCTTGATTTGTGCATGTCTGTCAAAGACCTGGTATCATCTTATAGCTTTGTTAAACTCTCATTACCACAGAGGAGATGACTTGCTTCAGAATATTTGACTGCTAAAGAAAATCATGCTAACCTTATTCCTTGTAACACTTCTGAAAAGTTAAACCACATTGCCTTTGTGTTTTCAGAGAATGGACCTTGGAGAATGCCTGAAAGTGCATGACCTGGCATTAAGGGCAGACTATGAAATAGCATCCAAAGATCAAGATTTCTTCTTTGAGCTTGATGTATGTATTTTGTCTTAATGGTGGAGAGAAAGCATTAGTCTGTGTACTTAGGTGAATAAATTGAGCAACAGACGTGAAGTTTTGTTATAGACTGAAGGAAGACTTTAGAAAAGCAATTTTATTAAGAGGCAGAGAAACTCATAGCACAGTTATATGAAAGACACTTGCCTCTTCATGATTGTATGCTAATTTATGTTGGTAGTCATCTCTGGGTAGAACTGTCAACAGCCTCTCAGAGTATGATAAACCTGAGTGCTGCCTTAGTGTTGTCAAGTAGCAAGCAAATGTTAAAGCTGTGTATGCTTTGAAGATAGATAATTTTAAATTCTACACTTAACAAAGAAAGAAATTTGGTATTGGAGATAAATCATATACATTATAGTTTTTTTTTAACTCCCAGCTAGGAAGTTAGTCTTTGCTAGGACAAAAGGGTTTGGACAAAATTTTTTGATTGTTATTTGGAGGGATGGTTAATATACCTACTTAAACCCTAGTGAAAAAATTTCAGTATTGCATGTAATGGCTGGATTAAGTGATCCTGAATAGCCTCCCAACAATTTTAATGCCACTAGAAATACTTCTTCTTTGAGATGACTTATGACAGATTAGCTTCCAAATTTCTGCAATTACTTAGAAACTATGACTATGTATAGACTGTAATTTTTTAAACTGTTTGTATGAATGTGATTAGTCGGCATAAACTGGTAGATTGTTTTTTCACTAATCACTAATAAAATCTTGTGAAAGTGAAGCCGTAATAAATGGAAGAAGCCTTTTACAGCTAAGGAAGTATTTATATCCTGGACAGCACTGATCCTTGTTCTTACCAATGTTTTAGGCAATGGACCACCTGCAGTCGTTCATTGCAGACTGCGACCGGCGAACAGAAGTGGCCAAGAAAAGACTAGCAGAAACCCAAGAAGAGATCAGTGCTGAAGTTGCAGCTAAAGTAAGGATGTCAGACAAGTTACTGCTGTCTTTTTGGAGGCCAGTTTTTCTAAGGAGCCAGTTGCAAGTTTTGAAAATATATCAAATCTGAGAATTCATACTGAAGAGGAGGGAAAAGTAATACATTTTCTCTATCCTTCTTAAAATTGCCTCTAAGGCACAGAAGAGAACGGAGGGAAGAGACCTCCCTGATATTTTTGACCTCAGGAAACTTGACTCTAAATTCATGCTATAGAAATGCTAGTAATTCTTACACTTTTTCATCCAGACTTCATCTGTAAAGTAAGCAAAATCAATGTGCTTTTCTCTAGATCTTTTTTGAATGATAAAAAGAAGTATAATTTTTCTGCACATATATGCAAATGCTAGGAGGAATGATTGTACGAATATTAATTTTTCAAGGCTAGTGTAAACAGCAGTGTGAATTACTTGAAGTTTTCTGAACAAAATCCTCTTCTGGAATTTTACATAGACTTGGTAACTCAGCTTTTTATGTGTTTTTTTTTGCAGAGGCATTTTCTGTTTCACTTCTAACTGGAGAAGTTCTCTCTGCGTGTTTCTTTTAATTCTCTCCTTCTAAGTTTGCATCTCATAACTCAGTAGTAGTTCAGATTGTTCTCCGTAATTACAAGTATTTGCTGTGTTAAGCCTTTCCTTGTGTTTCAAGGCTGAAAGAGTTCATGAATTGAATGAAGAAATTGGGAAACTGTTGGCCAAAGTAGAACAGCTCGGAGCTGATGGGAATGTGGAAGAATCTCAAAAAGTAATGGATGAAGTGGAGAAGGCTCGGATAAAGAAGAGAGAAGCAGAAGTAAGTTGATTGTGTAATGCTTGGGGGATGGAGAGGGCAGGGTCAAATATTAAATTGCTTGGCCTCTGGTTAATGCAAGACATCTCTGTCAATTCCTTAGTTAATTGCTACATAAAAAAACCAAAGAAATCACTTTGTGGCGTCCTGTACAGTTAAAAGTTTCTACCCTTCAATAAACTCCTATACCATTAAAATTATACTTCCTTCCACAAATGATGCATTCATCTTAGTTTGGCTGTATTGGTCAGTTTTATCTATGGACATTACCTTTGTGGCTGTGATGGTTGCACTGACTTACCAGGTTTGGTCTCACTGCTGTTGCTGTGGCAGCCCTGTTGTAACCTTGTGCTGGAAAGCTTCAGTGAAGTGATCTGTTGTCCTCGCTAAAAGATTTCATGTCTTGTGTATCAGGACAGTCAAAATGATCCTTGTAATGTTCAGGTGACAGAACTCACAACAGCTTTTCCATATTGTATTACACAAAGATACTGAAATTTCCAGACATTTCTGAAAATTTCTAGAAAATCTGCAGTTGTTCCATTAGTACTACGAGGATTGCTGGCAGTCTTGCTGGTCTGTCATCTGAATGTCTTTAGGTGAATTTTGCTCAGACAATGTGTCTAAAATAATTAGCATCTAAAATGCTGATAGATTTCTCAGGAAACTAAAACTGTTTTAAATGGGGTTCAAAATTAAAACTGGTATCATATTTTCATAATATGTCAACATAGTAAGCATAATGTTAATGCATATTCATTGTTGTGCATTAAAAAGTTAATCATCCTTCTATGTAATATAATCTTAAGGTAGGAATTACCCAATTTTTTGCTTTTAACTTGAAAACCCGTTGCTGATGTCTTGCTTTTAAATATGTTCAGTTGTCATAAGGAGGGAACTTGCCTTGTATCTTAGTGAGACAGTTGATGCATGAATAGCATGAATTAACTAAAGGGTGTTCTGGTGTACATTGAATTCGGTTATTTATAGTGTATCTTCGGTAAAGTGTCATCCTTGTGCTTGTGCACATTTTGAAGTAACAGCAAATGTTTTTCTTTTCTAGGAAGTATACAGGAATTCTATGCCTGCTTCTAGCTTTCAGCAGCAGAAGCTACGGGTTTGTGAGGTGTGCTCGGCTTATCTTGGTCTCCATGACAATGACCGACGACTTGCTGATCACTTTGGAGGAAAGCTACATTTGGGATTTATTGAAATAAGAGAGAAGCTTGAGGAACTCAGGGTAAATCATTCTTACATTTTTTGTGTGTGCTCTTACTTAATTATTTGCCAGACAACCTTAATGGAATATTTCTTTCTCTGTGTGTGAATTTTTTTTATATCACTTTAAACTTTTGGATTTCATTAGCCTAAAAGCACTAAACATTCTAATTTAGCATCAGTTGCCTGGATAGATTTGTAAGATGACCTCTCTTGCACTGAGGTGGATTAAAACACACATTCAGAGTAATGCATCTTGGGAGCAAAGAACTTGAATCTCCTTGTAAAATGGAGGGCTGTATTTTGAATGAACAGCAGCAATTTTGAAGCATACTTAGCAGTCATAGGAGATAGCCACATGAACTTTGCTTTTAGCCACATGGTTGACTAAAAATAATGAGACTCTTGAAAATACGAGAGTGTGTAGTATGGAGGATGATAACACGTGGAAAAGTTTTCCAAAAATGTGAAGAAATGCTTGGAACTCAAACAACTTGCTGTATGGTGAATGACTAAAACTCAATTTGTTTATTTTACCTGGACAAAGATTAGGAAATTACTTTGAATAGAATCCAACAACTCAAGGCTGTAGCTATCCAAAGTGTGAATACCAAATTATGTCTATCTTGAAGTCAGAAATAATTGTTATTAGGAGGTTGCATGTTCTCTATAGCTTGAACATTTCAAATCCAGTTGGAATATTATAACCTATCTTTACCTGAAATCATATGCTGGAAGAAAGACTTACTGGAATGATATTCTGGATTTAGAGTTTTCAAGAGGATGGATTTGAACACTATGCCATTTATGACTTTAATGTACAAATTATGGAGTTGACAGCTCAGTTAAGCATTTTAACAGTAGAAATCACTAAAGACAGTAGCTAAATTGATTGAAGTCCTAAGAGCAGAAATTGCTGCTACTGAATTTGAATACATTGACTTGGTTTATGTTCTGTAATATTCCAGCTGTCTTGCATGGATACTGTGACTTAACCCTTTGGAGAGCCCCACTTTTCCTGTTGATGATGTGGTAATTTAGGCTCCTCACTATAGCTGGTGTAGCTTAAATCTTAGATGCCTATAACAGGTCATCTGTGCTTCCTCTCATCCCTCCATGAAATTATGCAAAGAGTCACTTGAACAAGAAGTCTTGTTTGTAGTTAAATTGCTGATGTTGTACAAGGAAATATAGAAATAATTTGACATAAAGGGTTGAAATAACTAATTATTTACACCATTTGGAACAAAATATGCATGGATAACTATTTCACATTCCCAAAGCATCGATAAATTAATCTTTCAAAGTGCTTTGCTGATAAAGAAAGAAAACAATAACTATCCCCTCCTTCCTCAGAGCTCTCCTCAGAGATCTAATCAAGATGCTGCTGGGGCAAATCCACCTCTCAGAAGAAGGTCTATACAAAGAGTTGAATTTCTTGCATCATGTCCAGAAGGTGGCAAGACTTGGGTTTGGCCAGATCTCCAGTTGTGAGTTCCACATCTGAGGGCCCTCTACTGAGCGTGCCTTGTCCCCAGTAGTAGTGAGTTCACCCTGGGGGCTATCAGCTGAAGCATCTGCTCTAACTTAGTCCCAACAGTCATAATACAGAAACAAGTAGCCTCAAAACTTAGGTGTTGGCCCAACCAAGTCCTTTAAGAAACAATTAACTCTCCCAGTTCTGATTCCTTTCTGCCTTTCCCCGGTGTCCAAAATATGATAGGATTGGCATGGAAACTCTCACATTAAAGGCATGACTTACTTTTCTAAATTCCCCTTTATTAAAAACTTAATATTTAACTCTGCATATTTCAGGTCTTCGTGTAACACCCACATGCAGCTCTATTGCAATAACTTCTGCTTCTTCAAGAAAAAAAATAAAATATATGTATATGTACTGAGGAAGAGAGTGGGAATAGCATACACAAGGGAAAGGGGATATGCTTGAGGGAAAGAAATGAATGTTAACTGTCTAGATTATTTTTATAGCACCTTCATGTGAGAATTTTTTTAATATGTATATTTTTTTGCTTTCAGAGGATTGTGGCTGATAAACAGGAGAAACGAAATCAGGAGCGTCTGAAACGTAGAGAGGAGAGGGAAAGAGAAGAAAGGGAGAAACTAAGGAGGTAGAGATCTGTTTTAATTGCATGTACATAATGACCTATTTATATTTAATAAGAAAACTGATACAGTTCATACACATTTCTAAATTTGCAGAATTTCAGTAGTTTGCATTCATGGGAAATTTAGAAGAGTTGAGATAGAATTTCATTCTAAACCTTAAAACATGGAATTGTTCTCATAAAAAGCTTTTTTGAAAACTACTGATAGTGTTGTCTCTACATAGTTGAACAATGAGTCTTTAAGTGAAATTATTTTCAGATGTGTACCTTGTTTTGAGACCTGACAGATGCGAGCTTACACACATAAGAGCTCCTTACATCTCTTAGCAATTTTCTTCAGAGATGTTAGAAATTTTCCGTATTGGAGGAAAGCAGTTCCCTGTTCTTCTATGAAATAGTAGCTTCCAGGCCTGATGGGTCTAGAGTGGAATGGAACCTGAGCTGCAGTTCTCTTGATGTGTTAAGTTTCAGAGGTCAACAGTGTGAATTTCTGAAATCTGTTGCAGTTTGGTACTATTTGCCTGTCAGGAAATAAGGGAATACTGACTTCTACTGTAAGCTTTTTCTGTGGGAGGGATCTAAAAGCTGGTTAGATAATCTTCTGGGCTTCTAGTAGACTAGTCTCAAATGTAAATTTAAAAAACCCCAACGAACACAAAACAGGGATGTGTTTCCTGATGAACATGTTACAAAGATGTTGACATCAAATAAAAGTCCTTGCTTTTATTTATAAAGGCTTGCTACTAAAACAAGAAATGCAATAATAGGTCAACTGGTCTAGTTTATTATTACTAAATTGCACTTTATTTGATAGTGAGATTCTCTTAAGAAAAATTACTATTTTCCATTTATTTCAGGTCCAGATCCCACAGCAAGCATGCCAAAAGGTATATAAATCTGCAGACAAGGAATACCAGCGGTGAAGTTAGCCTTTCACAAGCTGGAACATTTTAAGTCTGTCTAGCACTGTTAGTTTAAGATGTCCATCTTTACAAACAAAACTTTCTGTTACATAGTCATCTCTCTGTGTGTTTGTACACTATTTATCACCATGCTACTGAGATTATACATCGACATCTATTTTGTGGCTATTACAATGCAGCTTCATGTCCCAAGTAACACTTAAGACACAGAGAATTGCTTTTTCTTTACATAAGCTTCTGGCTAATACCTTTTGGTGATAGCCCGTGTTTTCACAATCCCTAAGCACCATGTTAACTCATCAGATCACCCTGAGTGATCCTTGAAATCGTACAGTTGAAGGTCACCAGTGAGGTATGATTGCAAAGTGATTTGGGGGGGAAAAAAAAGAAAATACCAAATTTGTATAGTGTTTAGAACCTTCCAGATCAGTTTTGTTGTTGTAGCTGTGGGGAACAATAGAGTCCAGTTTTTAAAGAACATCATAATACGTACATTCTGGCAGATGAACCCTGTCACTGCTTCATTAAGTTCTTCTTTGCCCTGATAAAGACACTAGTTTAAAATGTAAAGAGGTAGATTTTTTTCATATTTGTGTTTGCTTTTAGGAGCCTGAGTTGGCTATGCCGTCATGAATTAACTATACAATTGTCTGCATTAGTCAAAAAGGAGTTTGTAGCCTTTCTGATGTTGCTTTCCCCTGTCTGTTATCCTGTGAATCAGACACCGCAACGGCTCTGAACACTGCAGGCCATTCTCAATACAGACGTGCTTCCACACAGAGTGCATAACGTTCACAGTACACTGGCAGGAGCGGCTGGCTGAGAGCAGTGTGTGGTGTAAGCCCTCTGTGTTCCTAGGTCCAGGTCCCGAGATCGCCGCAGACACCGCTCTCGCTCAGCCTCGCGGGAACGGAAGAGAAGGACTCGATCCAAATCCCGTGAGAAACGCCACCGCCACAGGTCCCGCTCCGCCAGCCGCAGCCGGAGCCGCAGCCATCATAGAAGCAGGCACAGCTCCAGGGAGAGGAGCCGAGAACGCAGCTCCAAAAAGAGGTGAATGTTGCCCCAGAAATAAATGGCTTTTCCTAACATACAGTGAGAATTTTCACACTAATTTCATACTTAACCACTTAATAATTTCAACACATTTTAAGCGTTTCACATTTCACTTACAACATCAGCATATTTAAGATTTGACACACAGAGTGATCTATTCTCTGTTTTTTTATACAACAATAACAGGGTTATATATTATTTCTGTTTTGGAGGAGTGCTACACAGTACTGGTGTCAAGTTGGTAATACCAGTTTCATGCAGCATAGGAAGTGAAACAGCTGATTTTCATTTGAAGCAGGGATATCTTACTGTCCATACATTCAGGTTTTCCCTTGGGCTCTTGTTCCCAACACCAGAGCCATCTGTTGTGAACTGCACCAGATAGTAAGTTTAGGGATGCCTGAAAGTAAGCTTTTTGCACTGCATGTGAAGATTGTGCTTTGCAAGTACCTCTCTTGGAAAGATTTCTGCAGGGGGCAGGCTTGGGCTGTTGTTTTTGGATGATTCAATTGCTGTCTGCTCCTGAGGATTGGCTTGTTGACTGACAAGTCAACAACAAGTTGTTGTTGCTGACTGACAAGCCTGACTGACTTGTTCTACATGAATGAGATGAGCATAGCTTGAAAGAGTTGGGATTGCACAATGAGGCATTTGGTAGGGAGGTGTGCTCATAAACAGGATTCCTTTCTTGTATAGGTTGCCCACTATGGCATACTTTGAGAACAGTACAGTGAAAGGGTGCCCAGTCTTAAAACCTTGAGACTGTTGACCTGCAAGAAGATAAAAGGTTTTGAAGTGGTCACACATGCAGGGCTTGTAGTTCAAATTATTTCAGGAGTTCATTGTTACTTCTGCAGGGGACTTGGCACAAGATACTTGATGAACAGTTGTACTAACTCCAGGATGAGGTGCTTATTTGGCATGTAGCTTCTCTTCTGTGACGTGTAATTTGCGGATTACACTGAGCCTGCGGATCTCTGTTTTGCAAGTACTAAGTCTTGCAAAACACTACATTGTAGGGAAAGTGATCTTTTCAGATGAGCAACTAGCGTGAAAGGTCACTTCTTTGTAAGCTTATGAAAGGAAATTAGTAGAGGAGCATTTTGCAGACCTTGGTTTTGAAGCTTGGAGGTGAAGTGATGGTAACTTTCTGTAAGTGGAGACAATACGGTCTCGCTAACCAGAGTACCAGATTTTTCGATTTACCAGTAAATGATTGGCTAGCTGTTAAGATTTTTTCTGTAAAAGTCTGTATTAGAACACTTTTTGATTGCAGTCATGGTAAAATACAGATGTAATGTTTTTCAAAAACAGACCTAAGTGCATTTGTAAGGGAATATAGAGGAGGATGTCTAATCAATTTTTCTCCCATATAGGTAGCTAATTTAGTTTAATACGGCATAGTTTGTTTAACGAAACAGGTCTTTTCTGTTTCCATCATAAAGGTTTTGAAAATGCCTATTTATCAGAGTAAAATACCTAAAAAGAACACTACCCCAACCTTTCAAAGTCACACAAGGGTTAATTCTTACAACAAAATGGGGTTGTAGAACAGATTTCAGATTTGGTTTGTATTTGTCATATAGAGCCTCCCTTCCAGAATTATGCAAGTTAATTTCCCCCTACTTTTAAGCAAACTCCTGTTTTTAAATGTTTATAGTCTGAGAAAGGCTAGACACTGTTCTTAAACTAGATACTGCAGATGAAAAATTTCCACTCAACTCCAGTTAATGCAAACTTGGAGGTGGAGGCTGAAAGTAAGAAATGTAGTGAAACACATTAAACTTAATCTGGGCTCTGTAATAAATGTAGATTAAATCCTGCCTCAAAGTACTTGTCTTTTGAAGTGGGAGGTAGGAAAAGGAGAAGGGTAGAATGATTTGATGTTTTCTCGTACACTTCTCTTTATATAAATCTAAAGCTGGGCTGGAAAAAGAAGAACACTATTAAATTGAAGTGCTGTGTGATAGCTACCAATTCACATCTAACTTGGATTCTCAAACGCACTTTTCAGATCCTCTAAAGAAAGATCTTCCAGAGACAAAGAGCGTTCGAGGGATCGCGATAGAACATCCCGTGACAAAGACAGAAGCTCGCGGGAGAGGTCGCCGCGGGATTTCAGAGACAAGAAACGTTCGTACGAAAGCGCCAACGGCCGATCGGAAGAGCCGAGGAGCTCAGAGGAGCGTGAAGCAGGGGAGATATAACTGGCTGTATATTCACCTGATCTCTAGCTTCCTATGGAGTTGCATACTTTGGTTTAGTTTACAGTTGTTCAAAGGGACACCAGTGAGCGGTTCCAACACTGATCCAACTAGGGTAGATGTACAGTATATAAAAGTGGTTATAACAAAGTCAGAATTAAACCCCATGAGTTAATAATGCCTAAAGCTGGGTCCTAGACTTCCACCGAGTCGTAAAACTTTTCTGAAAGATTTCTCTTTATTCAGGACAACAGTTTTATGTACCAAGATGCAGATCTCAATGTTTTTAATATCCTTTCCAATACAAGTTAGTGAACAAATTATATTGTACTACTTGCCTTGGGTGCTTTTGAACCTTTATAAATTCTCCAATTCTGCTCCAGTCAAAACAGCAGCATTGAAAAGTTGTATTTGGGGGGGATTTTTTTTTTTTTGTTTGCTTTTTTTGTAAGAGGGTGGGTGGATGGATATTAACTTTTACTCTAAGACTATGTTCCCAGTTGGGTTTTATTTTTGTTTGGGATCCTAGGAGTTGATTACAGTGGGATCATTTAGACAGGAACATGTGCTGGAGAAAGCGGAAATGTCTTTTTACAGTGCCTATTTAGACTTGGAAATTGAACAGCTGTTGCATTACATCTTTTTTATTTCTACTTAAATTTTGAAATCAAAGCCAGTCCCATATCTGTACCATTTGATTGGTATGTGTTCAATATATTTGTTTTTTTTCCATAAGGACTCTTTCTGCTTTTTCTTGTGGAGTACATCTTTAATTGTATTAAAACAAACAAAAAACCAGCAACAAACAAAAATTAAGAACAAAAGAAATAAAAAGTTAAAAAGAAACCATATTGTCCAATAACTTAACAAGGATATATACTGGTCTCTTAAGGTGTTTAACTAGCAGGTCAGTTTTTTAAAAATATCTGATTATTAGAGTTTATAACATACAGATGTGCGCTGGGAGAAGCAGTCATTTCTCTTACAATCCTGATTATTCTAAAATCTTCAAAAGCAGAAACATGTGGAGTCAAGATCATAGAACAATTTGGGTTCGTAGGAACCTTAAAGATAACTCCGTTCCAACTCCCTTCTGTGGTCAGGGACACCTTTCTCTAGACCAGGTTACTCAGAGCCCTATCCCGCCTGGCTTTGAACAGTTCCAGTTTTAACCACAACTTCTGTGGGCAGCCCCTCACCACCCTCACTGCAAGGAATTGATTCCTAATATCCAATCCAAATCTACCCTCTTTCAGTTTAAAGCCATTCCCCCTTGTCCTGTTACTACATGCCCTTGTAAAAGGTCCCTCTCCAGTTGTAGGCTCCCTTTAGGTACTAGAACACGTTACAAGATCTCTCCAGAGCCTTTTCTTCAGGCTGAACAACCTGAACTCTGTCAATCTTTCCTCAAAGGCGAGGTGCTCAATCCCTCTGATCATCTTTGTGGCCTCCTGTGGGCCCACTGCAATTGGTCCATGTCCTTCCTGTGCTGAGGGTCCCAGAGCTGGATGCAGCACTGCAGGTGGGGTCGGTGGGGTCCCACCAGAGCAAAGCAGAGGGGCAGGATCCCTTCTCTGACCCTGCTGCCCACGCTGCTTTGGGTGAAGCCCAGGACACGTTTGGCTTTCTGGTCTGTGAGTGCACGTGGCTGGGTGATGTCCAGCTCCTCATTCACCCCAAGTCCTCAGCAGGGCTGTTCTCCATGTGTTCGTCCTTCAGCCTGGGTTTGTGCTTGGGATTGCCCTGCCCCAGGCACAGCACCTTGCGCTTGGCCATGTTGAACTCCTTGAGCTTTGCACAGACCCACCCCTGAATGCTCTTGAGGTCCCTGTGCGTGGTATCCCTTTCCTCCAGCGAGCATCAGCTTGCTGAGGGTGCCCTTCATCAGAGTCCATGTTGCTGACAAAACATAAAGGGGTAGCTGTCCATTCTATTGGATTGAAAGCACTTTGGAGTATTTAAACTACTCAGATATGCCCTACTCCCACACAGAAGAATTTAGATAGTGGTACATTTTCCTCCTGATCACACCACTGAGTTATCTAATAGTGGTGCTTAAGAGCAGTGTTTGTCATGGTTTATTGGCATTTCCAGCAGGTTCTGCAGCCTCTGTCCCTCCCTAAAGCAACTGCCTATGAAGGCCTCCTAATACCTTTTTGTAATACCATTCACTCTGTGCATTGGTCCTCAGTGTAGTTTCTGTAGCACCTTCTGGATGGTCAGAGTACATGGGTGATAATTCTGACACAGAAGATAATTTAGCAGTGTACTGGCTGGCAGTGAAAGCTAAAACGGGGCCTTTACACCTCTGCAAGGACTTGGAGCCAGCGTTGTACATTCCACCTTGAATTCACGTCATTTTAAGCTCCCAAAGTGATGATGACTAACTATTTAACCCTTCTTTTAAAAAAAATTGTTTATCCATTCTGAGCATGAGTTTCCTTCCTGGTACTGTTTCTTGATTTCCTGGATGGCCCAGGTGCTTGATGAATGGAAGTTACCAGTGTTTGTCCATCTGGTACAGCCAGAGTCTTAAGTGCTTGATAACATCTGTTGTCACATCATTGTTAATGGAATTCTAATGGTGTGACAAAAAGTGACCAGTCATTTCTAGATACATCTTACATAGCAGAAGTGCCAGTGATTCCTTTGGAATTTCTTTCTACATGCCCGATATTCCAGAAATACTGAGGACCTGTCTCCCCCTCCAACCAGCAACTGGAAATTTTGTATTGCAAAAAAGGGGAGGAAGGGAGAGTGGGTGAGATTTGCATACTGTGACGAAACAGTGCCTAGCCTCCTCAGTAGCAAATTCTGGATAATACACCATTCATTTTACAAATGTCCTTTAAATTTAATTACAGAAGGAGAGTTGGGTTTGGGCCTTTCCTTATGTAGAGGAAGTACCACCTGTTAAGCAAGAAGGTAAGGCTTATCTCTGATTCCCTCATAAAATAATCTGAATTACTTGTGGAAATACAGGACTGAAGTGCAGTTGGGAATAAAAAATTAAGATGACTGATGAAACACACGATGCAAAAGATTTGGAGCATCTATCAGAAGAGAAGAGTTGTGCCTAAATATGGATCTTATACCCATCAGAACCCAATGACCTTAACTTCCAGAAGTGCAAAACTGAGGTATTCATCACCTGTAAATTTCCTGCTGGACAGCTGAAGAGTGGTATGGATTGACCTTAGTCTTCATGGTTTAATAGATTATGAAATTGAGCTTTTGAGGGAACCTAGGGATGCTGTAGCTGAGCATCAGCTTTTGAGATCTTGGAAATTTTGCTGATGCAGTTGTAGCTCCATAGCAGTTTTTATCAAACTGAAGATGTACAAAATGAGCAGAAAAAGTAAATTACTTAACTGATGTAAAGTGAACTGCAGTGAACCTGCAAGCATCATTGCCATATAATCAGTACAGGTTAGTCAGGGGAGGGCCAAAACAAAAAGGTTAAGATGATAAGGAGCTGGAGAATGGCACATTACCAGAAATGAGATCCTCTCCTGAACATGGAATCATAGAATTGGTTACCATGAAAAAGCCCCTCAAGATCATCAAATCCACCCATTAACCTAGCACTGCCCAGCCCACCACTAAACCCGGTTCCCGAGTGCTGTATCTATGTTGCACCACCCATCCCCAGGGGCAGTGAGAGAAAACAGCTAAACCAGCTCTCCAAGCCAGTGCAAAGGGACGACTGAGCAAATGTTAAATAGCCTTGGAGCAAGGATTATCTATGTAGCTGAAGAGAGAATGGTAGCAAGACTTGAGACGCGTGGGGCCAGTGCAAGGCAGCCAAGGGCGTGGGTGGGTACATCCGGGCGATGGCTTTAGCGGTAGGCACACAGCAGAGGGGGGCTGCAAGTCAGCATTAAACTAAGTGTAAATGCAGACTGAGCCACACTTCAGAGGCGATGGCAGTGTGCAGAGTGTTGTGTAGGGACCTGCAGCACTTGATAACCCCTCCAGTTTACTGTTCTCTGACCCATATTTCCCATGCCACCTTCCTCAGTATCGTTGGCCTTTATTCCACAGACAGTAGAGATTAGTTTCTTCTGATGCAGGGCTTATAAAAAATGTTAACACACTCTCCGTCCAGTCCTGCATGATGGTTCTTGCTCTTTAGTTTTTTGCTTTGATCACTTTTTTCCACTTGCTTAATAAATTCTTGCACTGTTACTACTTACGTAAATATTTATTCTTTTCAGTAAGACCCAATATCTGCAGTTTCCAAAACTGGGAAGCAGCAGACTGCTGGGCAGGGGTTGTATCAGCAGCTGGAAATACAAAGAAAGAGAAAGAAATGTTTGCTTCTAGGCCTGGCTCTCCACTTTATCCCTGCTTTCCCCTCTGTGGGCATACAATAGAGTCAGCATGCAATTAGCAAGTTCTCTCATGAGTTACCTCTCCTGGCTCTGGCTTTTCACTTCCTGTTGCTGGGGAAAATGCAGTCCCAAATCCCTTGGCCTAGGCTCAGTGGTGCTGCCCGAGCACTGCAGTCAAGCAGAGTTCTAGGAGATGCACCATCAGAAAGGCAAGATTAACTTAGCAACAAAGCAGGGCTGGACACCAGCAAGGTCACAAAGGGCCTGAGAGCAGCAGGAGCTGCGTGGCTGTACAGCCCTTTAACCCAGGCTGAAATGATCCGACAAAGGCTGACTGTGATAAAGTATTGATGATGATGCTCAATTTAGTGCAGAAGGGTTAGAAATCGTTCCATGTGCTGCTCAGAGAGGCCGCAAAACTTTTACAGCACTGGCCCTCAGGCACCTTCAGGCCGGCTGGAGCCTCTGTCTCCATCTCTAGAAGGTGGTTAGTGGGTGGAGACTTTGCATTGGAACCACTGTAACTGAATGGCTGTCTTCAAATCTTCCTAAACTCAAACTGGTTTGCAGCAGAGCAATGGCAGCAAAGAACTGCAACCACTTATTTTCAGAGCTTTAACTACTTGTACTCCTTCTGAGGGATTCGAGACTATAAATATTTTTTCACACGTCTTGTTCTTTTTTTACAGTCCTTGCCAATGCTGTGCAATACACTTCTCTTTCTCCGTAAGCTGAACAGAACACTGAAGCAAATAAAGCAGCCTGTCCCATTTTCCCCTCTGGCTAGAATTCCTCTTTTCGACTTTGGGATTTAGCACCGTTAGCCAAATGCAATGGGTGAAGAAAACTATGTGTTGAATGAAGGAAAACTGCATTTTTACTTGTTTACAGAACTGTTGCTGCATGGTTAAGTGAAAACCATGAGAAGCCTGATTGCCACAAGTGTGATGGGTGCCTGGATGGGAGCTTGAGCTAGCTTTGGAAACCCTGCAGTAAATGTAACTAGTAAATGTGCACTGTAGCCAGCTGCCACTGCTGCACATCACCTTTGCTGTGAAGCCAATGAGAGAGCACATCTGCTTTCTCTGTGTTTATTGCATTACACTGAAGCAAACCAGCATGTGGTTATTTGCAGTTATTAGCTGATTATTTCACCATGTCTAAGGAATAGAAAGAAAACCAATTAAATAGTTCAGGACTCAGTTAGCACTGAAGGGAGGCTCCGGCTGTGTGACTGGACAGGACGAGTCCCATGCCAGGCTGAGCCCCCCGTGCTGCCCACGCAGCGAGGCAGCAGTCTCCATCAGCTGGGTGCATTTTGAGTGCACAAGAGCCAGTGAGCTCTACTCTCGCTTCACGTGGGAACGCAACCCACGTCATTTCCCAGGACTAACATGGTGAAATCCACACCCTGGAAATGTTCATCCCTGCCCAGAGGCGTCCAGCAGTGACCACACTCAGTGTTGTCATCCCTTGTGCTGAAAGCTGCTCTGAGAAACCAAGATTGGGTGACTCTCCTGGCTCATGCAAGATGGGACTTTACTCATGTCTCTCCCAGATGTTGGTCATTCCCATACACCACTTCCCCTTTGTTAAGTTCAAACACAAAACAATATTCATGCCTCTTAAATGACCTCTACCAAGATTCTGGAGATGCTTCAAAATGCTCTTCCTGTCATTCATGAGGGTGAAGAAGTAGTAGGTGTGCCAAAGAGCTGCTGGTGCTGCTGGAAGGAGCAAGTCTTTCTTTAAGGAATAGAAAGCTTAAAGTCACCATCTTAAAATGTAGTCTTCAAGGACGGTGGCCAGAGGAACACTGAAACACCGAAACTGCAAACCACATCAAGATTTGTTGGTTGACTTTGATGTATCTGTGGGTTTTGTTTAGCTGTACAAACTCGGTTTGCTAAGGAAATTATTGACATCGATACCTATATTGTATAAGCTTTTTTTTTTCTTGCCTTATTTATTTTTAAATATTAATTTTTCCAGCTGTGGCTTGGGGCCCAAAAGCAGCTAATCAGTGCTGGCAAGTTGTTTGAAGAACCTGGAGGGTGCACATCCTCACCAACCCTCCTCTTTGTAGATATTGTTCAGGTGGGTGCAGATTTCATTGGTCACCTTCTCAAAGGAAGCTTTGCAGTCCCCGCCAAATTTCTCCTCCATCAATTGTAAGATAATGTCACAGATGATCTAAACAGGGAGAAGGGAAGAAACGAGCAGTGTGAACTTTTCTCCATGTTAGAGGCATAAGAACTTGCATATCTTTAGTTGGGATTCTTGGAGGTGAGAAAGGGGTACAAGAACAATTCACAGCACATGACTTGCAGAGCTTGTAACAGGGCATGGAAAATAAGGTGCATTACAGAATTCACAAAAACTACTGCTGGTGCTTTTAGCTACCCTGTATCTAGTTAATGTTGACTGCACTTATCACTTAAGGATGGCTGTATAGGACAGATGTGCTTTGTCCATCCACTGCAATCCTTCTCCAGGCAGGAGATTGTCCAAAATATTTTGAGGCCATGATGAGCCCCTTGTTGGACACCTATGGAATACATGGCTTGGGGGTTAAGTTTTTCCCTGATCTTTCCTGCTCATTAGCTATCCAGTACTCTGTAGCAGAGCTCTTGCAGTCACTAGGTAGGTGGTATACTTTGAAATGCCAACTCCTTTCCTGTGCAGCATTTATTGTTTTGTGTGCATCTTTACCCTAAAAAAGTATTTTCAGCCAGAAGTCATCACTTATTTTCCCACTCATTGAAAATTGGGCCCAGTGCTTTTGAAATCACCTTCATCTGGAAATTATCTTTGCCAAAAGGTGCCTCTTCTTGCTATGTAAGGCAGACAAAATAGTTACAAAATACACTCTGCTAGTGACCTTAGGTGGATCTGGGCAAGTAATTTGATCTTGTATTTATTATTTGAATTTATTTAATGGTGACAATGCTGTTGTCATTGTGCTCAGTAACAGCTGGTTTGGTTGTCCTAGAAAAGCTCAGCTCCTGTTACAAGATAGAAAATACATCAGGGACTGAAGTACCGTGTTAAACTGCTTTTCTGTATCTTGTTATTAAATGGCAGGTATGGGAATCACATTGCACTGAGAAAACCCTCTACAGCTTATGGGCAGCTGTGCAGCTCCCACCTGAGCACCACATCACCCACCTGCACCACATCTGCTGCACAGCCATCTTCCCCACCCATGCCAGATCCCTCACTCCTGCCATCTTCCACCATCAACCATCTCACCTTCCACCATCTCCATTCTCTCAGGCATACATATGTATCCTACTTACAAGGCTTATGTTCCTCAGTTCTACCCCTCAAAGGGAAAACATACCCTCCTCATAATTACAACCTTTGGGAAGAGGGCTCTCACTCACCCTAAAGTTTTTGGGGTCAATCTTCAGCTGGGTGGCATGTTTCTTGCCGAGTGGGGTCACTATCCCAAGAAAAGCCTCAGAGTTGTCCAGGTGTTGCACCATGTCGTTGATGGCACTGAAAACCTTCTTGCCATGGCCCCTGACTTGATCTGACTCTTTCATCTCTTCAGCAGAGTCCATGCCTTTGAAATGTGTGAAGTAGGACTTTGTGTCTGGGTGCTCAGTAAACATCCTGTTGAGGAATGAGAGATGTCCTGACTTGTGGACCAAGGTATCAGTGCAGACATGGCCACTCATTCCAGGCCTTACCTTATGCATTTATGTCTCTTTTCCCCTTCTGTTTATCAGAACAGATACTTCTGAATTCCTTGTTTCTCCTTTGCCTTTTTCACCTGTGCACAACCCCCACGCACAAAGCAGCCAGTTCTCTCTCCCTTGCCTCTCCCTAGGGCATTTCCTTTGCTCATTCCACCTTAAAACCTATAATGAACTTACTCCACTCCTTCTAAAGTTAATATTTTCTCGGTGTTAACTCTGTGTTACTTTCACAGAGAAATGGGAGCACGTTCACATGGGGTGACTGTGACAGTTTAACATTCCCAAAGATGTTCTGG
The DNA here is from genome assembly GCA_013400315.1 of Bombycilla garrulus. NCBI lineage: Eukaryota > Metazoa > Chordata > Aves > Passeriformes > Bombycillidae > Bombycilla > Bombycilla garrulus. The sequence continues at coordinate 782,550 of VXBU01002801.1, read as the reverse complement.
ACAGCACATATGACCACTGTGATACTGGTGGGTGTTTTCTTAGAGAAACCCTACTATTGGTTTGTTAATTAACCTCTTCCTATAGTCCACTGCAAAGCTTTCTTACTGCCTCTGATGGATTCTCGTTTGAGTATGGGGTACTGCTCATTCCATTTATTCAAAAGTAACACAATTCAGTGTGTCTGGAATTAGCATTGATCAATTACAGTCGTCTTGGTCAAACTGTTTTTAAAAAAGCAGTTTACTCCATTGGGTAAACTGGTTATCCACCTGAAATATCCATAGCAAATTCAACATTGCATTTCACGGAGCCACAAAATGGCTGGACTTGAAGGAACCTCGAGGTCATCTGGGTGAACACCACTGGTCAAGCCAGTGGCCCAGGACCATGGCCAGATGGCTTTTGAGTATCTCCATGTATGGAGACTCAACAGCTTCTTTGGGCCACTTGTGCCCGTGCTCAATTACACTCAGAAATTCTAAAAAAAAAAAGTGTTTCCTGTTGTCCTGTGTTTCAGTTTGGGCCCATTGACTCTGGTCCTGTCTCGTGGCACCACTGAGAGGAGCCTGGTTCTGCCTTCCTTGCATTGTCCCTTCAGATTTTTATGTACACTTCGGTAAGATTCCCCTGAGCTTTCTCTTCTCCAGGCTGAACAGTCACAGCTTTCTCTGCCTTTCTTTATTGGAGAGATACTACAGTCTCCTCATCATCTTCCGGGCCCTGTGTTGGACTCTTTCCAGTATGGCCATGTGTCTCTTGTCCTGGGAAGCCCTGAACTTCTCTATAGGCAGGTCTGTGAATGTAGGACACTAAAGCAAAACCTTATAGAGTAAATTACCCAAGGGAAACAAGATACTGGATGCTACTGAGATTTTATGGCTGCATTTCTGACCCTAGCTGTGCTCAGGTTGTGTAGCCTGCAGAAGGAAAGAGCAGCTTGTAAGGCTTCGTGAGGGTGATCCAGGCCCAAGATGTGATAGCTGGAGGAAGGGGTAAAGGTCTGATTATCAGAAATAGTATCTGAACTGATACATACTTATGGAGGTGATGAAAGTCCAAGATCAGAGTGGGCTTTGTGAAAGCCGAACAGAAGAAAGAGAAACAGGATGGAAACTAAGAGAGGAAAGCCCACGGAAAGGGTATAATACAATGGAACATATGGACTGAGGCTGAAGGAGAATCAGAAGTGAAATACTGATCTTAAAAAAATTAGGAGTTTAGAGGTAGAGGAAGAGGGAAATAAGGCCCATGTTTCGTTCCCATTCTCTGTCGTACCACACTTTCTTTTCTTTACCTTATATGGGTGAAGAAATTGTTCTTGTTTCTTCTTCTTTTCTCACCCCCTTACCCCTTTATTTTTATTTTTCCTTGTGTGGATTGCTCCTCTTCCCAGCAAGGGCTGCATGAAAAACACTGAGACATGCTCCTAGGCAGTAACTCCATCCTTCTTGCTGCTCCTCCTTCACCCTTCCAGGGCAGCGGTTGGATGGGCTCTTTCCTTACCTGACCAGCACAGCTGTCCCATTGTCCTCAGCATCCACATATATCTTCTCCCAGGCACCACGGGCACTTTGCACCTCTGCTTCAGAGAGCAACATGGTGCAGGAGATGTTGGCAACAGGGGGTGCAGCAGGAGGGAGAAGGACAGGGAGGTCCTGGCAGGGTAATTCTGCTCCAGTTCTCTCCTCAGGGCTCCCTAAATACTGCCCTGGGGATTTAAGAGATCTTGAAGGGTCTCTTTGTCTCTGTTCCCCTCAGTCACATTTCTGCAGGTTTTAGAGCTACCTAATCACTTTTAATCAGGAAAGAAACCAACCACATGAGGAGGAGGACTAGCCCTGTAGTCGTAGGTCAGGTGCCAAAGCAAAGGTCTCACTGTCTGAGGAGAGAAAGGAAAAAAGGCAGTTTTCAGTAGGGAAAAAAAGATCAATTCTCTTCCCCTCTCACCCCTGCCAAAGCCAGGGCTTGGCTTCTCCTTCCTGAAGGTGATCCTTGCCCGAGCACTAATTTTCCTGGGTTTCTCCCAAGAGTGCTGCTGTGCTGAGGGCACTGTGATGCCTTGCCATCCCCTCTCCCTGGCACTCTTTGGCCTTTCAGTCAAAGATCACCTTTCTAGCTCCAGGAAATCTCTCCAGTCCTGCCTTCACGCCACGGTCACTGCTTTCCCCATAGCCCTCTGGTTTAACGGGGGCTGACCCCACAGCTGCTCCCAGCCTTGGTCCCATGAGGGCGGGAGTCTTGGCCAGCCCAAAATGACAGCATTGCAGGGATGGTGATGGCAGCGTGGCACAGCGCCCACGGCCATACTGCCCTGCAAAGCCACTTCACTTTAGCTCTGGAGGTAAACGGTGCAGCACAGCCAGGCCAGGAGCACAGGCATTTCACTTTCCTAACCCTCTGGGATCTCTGAGCCCTGACTCCCTGGGAGAGTGATAAGGGGTGGAAGAAGGGCCAGGGTGGAGCTGCAGACAGCATCTCTGTTACAGTCACGGTCACTTGGAACTGGAGACGAAAAGTTTTCATGGATTATCCATGCAATGCCTAGGCTTAACCTCTCGCAGGAATGTTCTGGTTAAGTCCAGAGCATGCACACAAAATCAGGGCTAAGGGGCTTGAGAAACCACTGCTGGATGCTGAGGGCAGACAAAACCTCATATTGTTTGGGATAGTTTAGAGGAAGGAAGGAACAGGTGTGAAGGGAAAATATGCAGCATGTCATGAAAATATCCTGGTATCTCAGGGCAGAAGGAAAGTGCTGGCTGCAAACTCACAGAGACCGACTGGTCTTGGTGGGGTTGTGTCCCACTGCTGCTGAGGGAGGCCTCAAATGACTTCCCTGAAATCTGTCCCCACTTGCCTCCCTCTCCCTTTTTACCACACAGCAAAGAAAAAGCAGTCTGATAGAAACCTGAAGAGCACTTGTGAGTGCCACATCCGTGGAAGAGTTTAAGGCCAACCTAGATGGGGCTTTGAGTTACCTGGTGTAGTGGAAGGTGTCCCTGCCCACAGCAGAGGGGTTGGAACTGGATGATCTTTAAACTCCCTTCAAATCAAAAACATTCTGTGATTCCCTAGGAGGCTTCTCCTCTGCTCTCCCCCATTCTCCTCTGGGACATTGCAGTATGAACATGCTCCAGCCCTTGATATATAGTCAGACATCCTGTCATGGGCTAAATGAGTTGAGAAATTTCAATTTTGAGTTGAGAAATTTCAATCCAATTCATTTATTGCCAATTAACAAACCAACCAACCTTTAGATGCCTCACTTCCCCCCATCCTGTTTCCCCACCACATGATGCAAGTTACGACCAGATCCTTTGGTGAGACCATGGGTGATGCAGAAGCTGGAGCTGGTGCTTGGGGCTCCCTTGCCTTTGCTGCTCCTTGTGTCCTACTCAACTGCTCCAGCATGGGCTGACCACTGGTCATCATTGGATACTGTACCTGCCCTGGACTTGTCTCTGCCCTTTCAGTGTTCCCTGCCCTTTCGTAAACACGTTTCCATGGAGGCCCCCTGATCTGACTTGCTTGGTCCAGTTTTGGGGCACAGTGTGTCAGCTTTGTCAGGGACCAAGCCAGGTGTCAGCAGCACAGGGCAATCCCCGACCAGACAAAGCAATGACATCTTCCCCATGCTCTCTCTATGACATGCCTCTCTATTCTTCCATCCTCTGATGTTACTTTTACTGTTTAGGAAAATTATCTTCTATTTTCCTCTTGCATGATGTGCCAAGTCCTTGTAAGATGAACACAATAACCCCTCAAAGTTTTGACATCTCTTAACAGGGCTACATCTCTAGCAATTGAAACAAAAAAGCTCCAGAAACCTATTTAATTTGGCCTGGAAATGGAAGAGCTATGAAAAATGTGCTGTTTATTCATGAAGTCATTGCTGACACATTCCCACATCTGGGGGCAAGAGGATGAGTGCTTGGTTTATTTTTTTTTCCCCTCCCATGTTTGTTTTATTATGCCAAAGGAAGTGAGTCCTCTCAAGCACAATTTCTCTCATAATAATTTCATAATTTCTCTCACAATTTTCCTCTCAAGCATAATTTGCATGAAGAGACATATTTTCTAACAGGAGTGAAGCTCCTCAGGATGTTATTCCTAAGGAAAGGAATCCTGGTGTGCAAGAGCCAGTCAACACAGTGAGTCAAGACATGATTTTAGTACAAATCTGAAGAATAGGGTGCCAGGCCAGGCCTTTTCCAACCTTTTGGAAAACAAGCGGAGTCATTTTTACAAAAATGTAACCAAAGAAGACTCATACAGAAACAGGAAATTGGTCACTCATGCTTTTGTAACAAAATTTTTAATGTGCATGTGCTGATCTCAGTCCAGTTCATTGTCCTATCATTTCCACATACAAATTCCCCTGGGGATATGTTCTTTAACATTATGATAATGGAATATTATTTTCCACCACTGAAGCAACTCCTGAAGTCATCTTAGTTCAGCTCTTATTTCACCCACCCAGGAATGCACTGTCCAACACCATTCCCACTCTTAAACCTGGGGAAATCAGTCTCTCCCGCTCCCAAATTCCAGAGCCAAACCCCAAAACATGAAATATTCAATATTTTCCAAGCAGTGAAAATCAGTCCAGCCTCCAGTGTAGATAAAAAGCAAGTGAGGGAAGAGCAAAGTCACTCAAAACTCTTTTTTTTTTTCTCCTTCACTCATCAGTACAAAACACATGGAGGCAGAGCACAATTTAAATATTTTTGTGAGTCACTAAATACCTCAGACATTTCTGCTGGGGATATTTAGGCCTTGGCTCCTTACACGTTTGCCAGAAGGAAGCAAAGTGTCTTTCAGAGCAGCTTGGGGGATGTTTTTATCTTCCTTCACCTGTTGGTGTTTCCATCAAAAAGCTCCTGAACACCCTTCAAGGCACCACCAGCAGCTGGCTTTGATTAAAAAAATCAGCAGATTTATTGATTTATGCATTTCCTTTTTAACTCACAAGAAGAGTCTCACATTACATCTTCACTCTTATGCTAACATCAATTAAAAACATTTAGCATCTCGGCTAAAACTCCCCCAAAAACCTCCCCCAGAGTGGCTTGAGGCTGTTTGCTCTCATCCTGTCACTGCAATAAGAGCCTGACCTGCCAGAACCTCTTTTGNTGCTTTCATTCTTATGATTTTTCACATGGGAAGTTAGCTAGCTGCACTTAGAAGATGTAACAGGCCAGCTGATAATTTATCAGAGCAAGGCTTGATTTTATGAGGCCTTTCTTTATAATTCTTATAATATATAGTTATATATAGTATCATATTCTCTATAATTCTTCTGTCCTTCTATCTTCTATCCTGTTCCTTTATCCATGACAAGAAGGTGCCCCCAGAGCCCCATTTCCCGGCTCACCAGGTGGACGCCTTTGGTTGGTGTTGCTGACGGTGGGGATGGCTTAGGGCTCCTTGCTGAAGCTCTCCTCATCCGAGGAGGTGTCCGACTGCCCTGCCCACGGCCAGCCTGATCTGCTGGGCAGCTCGGGGCTCTCCTCCCCACCAAAACGTGCCACGGCAAAGGGCCGCTTCCTTTCGCCTTTCTGAGCTCCAAACCCAAGCCCCTGAGCGCGTTCCAAGCACCCGAAAGACGGCAGCTGAGAGCCAGCGCTGCCACTCTGGTTGTGAGCCCGTGTGTGATGTAGCGCTGGGCAGCTGGAAGGGAGTGTTGCCCAACCACCAGCCCATATGCAGTTTACGGGAAGCGCTTGGAAACTGGGATGGAGGCACCCTCCGTGTACGGAGGATCCCGTCCTGCATCTCTCTAGGGCAGCACTAGCAGATGTGGGGAATGACTTTATTCAAGTTTCTTTCACCTGCACACAGACAACCAGCTGCAACAGCTCCCACCCCGCTCGGGAACACAGCCCAGCCCTCTCCACCCGTTTCAAGGGGAATATTCCTCGCTCACACCCCACCCTCCTCCAGGGGTACCATGTCCCCGACCCCGCAAACTCCACGAGGAGCCTCTCGCCTGTCCTCCAACCTCCCCCAGGGGAAATCCCCTCACCCGCTCCCAAAGCTCCCCCGGGGAAAGGTCCGGGCGGCAGCAGCAGCAGCCGCTGCTCTCCCCAGCCCGAGCGGCGCCGGGAGCGCCAAGGCCCGCGGGCCCGAGCAGCGGGATGGGACTGTCCCCGCTTCCCCTCGGCCCCGGAGCTCCCTNAACTGGGATGGAGGCACCCTCCGTGTACGGAGGATCCCGTCCTGCATCTCTCTAGGGCAGCACTAGCAGATGTGGGGAATGACTTTATTCAAGTTTCTTTCACCTGCACACAGACAACCAGCTGCAACAGCTCCCACCCCGCTCGGGAACACAGCCCAGCCCTCTCCACCCGTTTCAAGGGGAATATTCCTCGCTCACACCCCACCCTCCTCCAGGGGTACCATGTCCCCGACCCCGCAAACTCCACGAGGAGCCTCTCGCCTGTCCTCCAACCTCCCCCAGGGGAAATCCCCTCACCCGCTCCCAAAGCTCCCCCGGGGAAAGGTCCGGGCGGCAGCAGCAGCAGCCGCTGCTCTCCCCAGCCCGAGCGGCGCCGGGAGCGCCAAGGCCCGCGGGCCCGAGCAGCGGGATGGGACTGTCCCCGCTTCCCCTCGGCCCCGGAGCTCCCTGCCGGCCCGCGGCGGCTTCTCTCCCCAGCGGGCCGGGGAGGCTCGGGCTGTGGACTGCCCCGGTGCCGAGGCTCCCGGCCCCGGCAGAGCTCCCAGGCGGGACCCGCAGCCGACACCGACAGGACCCGAAGCAGAACCCCCAGCCCCCCCTCAGCGCCCCGGTTCGGCTGAGGGGACAGGGGAGGAGCCGCGAGCGATGGCCCCGCTCCATCCCGGGCAGGGCGGGGGTCGGGGCGGAGCCGGGATTACCGGGGCTGGGGATGGGGCTGGGTGGTACCGGGCGGTACGGGGGGCAGTTGCGGGGGTGCAGCCGGGCGGTACTTGGGGGCGGTACCGGGGGTACCGGGGGCAGGGCAAAGCGGGGCTGCTCCTTCCTCCTTTCGCCTCCTCCCGTTCAGGAGCCGGCGACGGGCCGGGAGAAGCGAGTGCCGCGGCCGGCACGTGAAGCGCGGCACCCCCTCGCCGCCGCTCGCCTCCGGTTCCTCCCCGGTTCTTCCTGGCGCTCCGCTCGCCATGAAGAAGTTTTCCCGCATGCCCAAGGCCGAGGGCGGCGGCGGGACGGCGTGCGGTGGCTCCGGGAGCGGCGTGGCGGCAGCAGGTGAGCCCCGAGGAGCCGCTCGGAGAAGGGGAGATTCCACAAGTGCGCACCTGGCTGCCTGAAGTCCGGCTGGTCCTTGCTGGGAGCTCCTTGCAAGTCATGATGGTCTGACAGAAGGTCATGTCTTGGCAGGGCTGTTGCTAATAAAGCGCACCCAAAATTCCCGCTACTGTAATGTAATGAGTTAAATTCTGTTAGATCTAGAACTTTTCTCAATTCTGCTTTTACTTTTGTTAAATTTAAATGTTATTCAATTAAGTTATATTTTTAAGTACTGTTAAATGCTTATTAAAATAAATTCAATAATGTTGACTTTAAGTTCTCTTAGATATACTTTCTGTTACGTTTAAGTGAAATTAAACTTCAGGGAAATGGATTTTAGAAACTGTTAAAATATACTTATTTAAATTATAAGAAATAACT
>VXBU01002801.1:674089-774613 GCA_013400315.1 Bombycilla garrulus | reverse complement strand
TAGACCTATAATAGCTAGAACTCATTTTTAAAGTAAATTTAAGAATCATACCCAGGAATGATTTTCTAAGCCCTTGCTTTAAAATGAAGCTTGTCAGCTGCTTACAGACTATAGAGTAACACCACAATATTTCAAGAATTGCTAATTACCTCATCTCATATGTGTATTTATTAGCTGAGATATTCTTAATTATTATATCTAAATTATTCCTAAGTACTATAATTTTCTAGTTTCACTACATGTATTTTTGTTGGTTGTTATTTCTTTTATAAATGAATATAATAAAGGTTATAATAAAGGAATAAAATTAAGGTTGTTATTCCTTTCATATTTGTGACAAAACTCATTGATACTGTTTTTCAAATCAAGAAAAATAGGGAGATGTGAGAAATGGATTTGCAGAGTATTCTCAAAGCCTAACTGAAACCTCACATAGTCTTGAACATCTGTAAATCTGAGATAAGGTGTGCTGGCTTAGAAAGGCCATGGAATAGAGAAGACCTTGTTGAGAAAGAAATGGAACTGGAAACAAGTTTCAAAAGATGGCCTTGCAAACAGAGCAGATATTTGAAAGAGTTAGAACTGTAAAAGATGCATTGTAGCAAGACCCCATAAGGTAAAAACAATAGTGATTGGTGTTAGAAGTATTAGCAGCATTGTGTGGCAAAAGCTAATAGGCTGAAAAACATTTGTAATGTATTGTAACCAAAAAATAGTTTGGCTNATGTCTTTATATCTATCTACAAGACATGTATAATTTTAAGAAACTTTCCTAACTACCATCACTAAAAAGTTTTTAGAATATGTTAAGGAGACCCTTCCAGTTAAAGCATGGGCCCTAGCCAAATCCTAGCCTTACCTGGTCGAGCAGTATGCCAAACCCAAGTGTTTTCTGCACCAAAACTATACTGAGATCGTTTGAATTACCAAATTTAGACCTATAATAGCTAGAACTCATTTTTAAAGTAAATTTAAGAATCATACCCAGGAATGATTTTCTAAGCCCTTGCTTTAAAATGAAGCTTGTCAGCTGCTTACAGACTATAGAGTAACACCACAATATTTCAAGAATTGCTAATTACCTCATCTCATATGTGTATTTATTAGCTGAGATATTCTTAATTATTATATCTAAATTATTCCTAAGTACTATAATTTTCTAGTTTCACTACATGTATTTTTGTTGGTTGTTATTTCTTTTATAAATGAATATAATAAAGGTTATAATAAAGGAATAAAATTAAGGTTGTTATTCTTTTCATATTTGTGACAAAACTCATTGATACTGTTTTTCAAATCAAGAAAAATAGGGAGATGTGAGAAATGGATTTGCAGAGTATTCTCAAAGCCTAACTGAAACCTCACATAGTCTTGAACATCTGTAAATCTGAGATAAGGTGTGCTGGCTTAGAAAGGCCATGGAATAGAGAAGACCTTGTTGAGAAAGAAATGGAACTGGAAACAAGTTTCAAAAGATGGCCTTGCAAACAGAGCAGATATTTGAAAGAGTTAGAACTGTAAAAGATGCATTGTAGCAAGACCCCATAAGGTAAAAACAATAGTGATTGGTGTTAGAAGTATTAGCAGCATTGTGTGGCAAAAGCTAATAGGCTGAAAAACATTTGTAATGTATTGTAACCAAAAAATAGTTTGGCTTCTGATTGATGGGTGTTGCATATAACATCTTCTCTATCTCACCCATCTGTGAGACTGATAATGGAATAAAGTCTTCTAAAATGCTTCTCAGTTGACCCATCTCTACTAAAGCCAGATATTGTTAATCCAACGACAGGCATCTGCAATTCCGAGCTCCCTGTTCCCTGGATTGATCATCCAAGCGCTCACATCGGTTTCACCTCAGCCCAGACTCTCTGTCCTCAGAGGGAAACACAGCCTGATGGGACACAGCCCTGGCACCCTGTTTCCTCTTGTTCCTGCTGACCTGGAAAGGCACAGGTAAAGCTGGTCCTTCATAGCTCTCATCTTTGAACATCAGCAGAGCTGGAGTTTCCCCCAGATTCTGGTGCCCTGCGTGGTGATGCTGACACCAGCACAGGCCGATCACTCTGCCCGGCTCCTCCTTTTCCTCCCGCTGCTCCCAAACCCGCATCTGTGCCGCAGCCAGTGCCCGCCCCCGGCCCGGCCAGGGGCTGTCACCCAGCCCTGCACCAGCTGCCACCCCTGGCAGAGCCAGGAATACAGCGGCAGCTCGGCTCCCCGGGCTCCCAAACCCCCAGACCAGTCCTGAGATGCACAAATGATGCCTGGCAGGACCGGGAGCCATCTGGCGCAGACCCCTGGGGCTGAAGCCTTTTGGCTTTGGCTGCTTAAACACCACAACTTTTGGCAAAGATGGGAGGAGTTTAATGATTTTTTCCTGTCCTGAAAGAGAGGAGGAAAAGAAAATTAACTCCAGTGTAGAAGTCAAAGGATCCCAGCTTTCACACTTCTGCTCTGATTGCTCACTATCATGAGGTTTTATCCATGGGACATGACACCAATTCAAATATAAAAGTGCCTTTTCCCAGCATTTTTATTCCTAACTATTTCAGACATTAAAAGGATGCTCACTTTTCATATTGCATTCTTTGCCTAATTTCAACAGAACCACTTTCATCCCAGACCCCACTTGTCAGTTATTCAATCCTTTACCATTGGACTTTGCACAAAGGAAGGGACACCCGGTGTAGAGGCAAACCAGTCCTCTGCAAGGCCTCCACCCTGGAGAACTGTTTGATTTGCAGGAAGCTGCCATTCACATAGGAACTGAAAATGAAACACAGTTCCTGCTGCAGTGCTGCCAAATTTATTGCTTGCTGCTTCTTCAGGACCCACCAGTTAAAGCTGAGTGGGAGATGGACAGAAGGTATTTAGAGCGCAAGGACAAGAAAGATGTAGGGCACTAGGAAAAAAAAAACATCACTTCTGTGGCCTATAATGAAATGTGGGGAAAAAATTATTGTGAAAGGTGTAATCTGGGACCAAAGGAGAATGGCGTGAGAGTCAGGCTAATTACTTACTTAGCCACAAGAAGATGAAACAGCTGCTATGCAATACTCTGCTTTTCTTTCTCCCATGAATAGCCTACTTTTCAGAGCTAGTAAGTTAGACATCCCCCACTTGGGACACCTAGGATAAATCATCATTAACAAATGTATTAAAAATTGAAGCTATTCCAGCTGTCTCCTCACAAAGGCCACCTGCCTGTTAGCACTCTGCTGCTTTCCCACTTCTGTACAACTTACCTCTCCTGAAGTCCTCCAGCTCTGGACCAAAGAGCTCTAAAAGCTGTATTCCATGGCATAAGGGGGATGCAATAAGGCAAATGCATGTTTATGTGATTTTTTGTGACAGTATTCTGTGAGCAACTTGAGAATTAACAAATAATAAAAAAAATACTTTAAATTCTGCTGTGTGCTTGCCAAGTCCTTTTCTCCAGTTTCTCTTTCTAGTCCATCAGTTTCCTTGGCTGCACAAACTCCCTGGGATTTTCTCAACGGACCCCCAGAAGGAAAGGCAAGTTTCTGTGCAGCTCTCTGCAGGCAAATTGCTCTGTTTCTCTCAAGAATTCAGTATTCCCTATGCATATTGCAGGTCACTGACAACATGAGCTGGGAACCAGGTGTGTGCAAGAAAATTGGCTTTTAGAAAACTGGAGTTTTCTAAACTGAGAAACTGACTGTAAAATACCTTGATTGGAAATATCTATTATGGAATAGAGCAGGTGAAGTAAAATTACATATGGACCACATTTTCTACAACTTTCACAAAAAGAAAGAACTACCATAGTTGGTTTTTCATACCTTGTTGCAGACTCAGATGAGCAGTGCATTAATATTTCATTTTTCCAGGCTGTAGAAGGTAAATGACAGGGAAGTTGTCCAGTACAGGCAAGCAGAAGTTTCTGCATGACCCTGAGCCAAATGACATGTGACTATACAAGTATAATACTACTACAGCATGGCAGAGTACCATGCTCTATTTATTACCTGCTTAGAAAATTTTTAGCCTATATTTATTTTTGTAGCTCCCTGAGCCTGTCTGGTCCTATGCTGTGTATCAGTTTTATCTCTGAAGCTCATCCCTTCTGCATCTCCTCATGTCTCTCCTTTCCTTTGATTTTTCTCTCCTTAACAGTATTTTGCTAGGCTAAAATACTCAAGTTTCAAGGCCTTACATTTCAAAGACTGATTTAAAAGTCTTCAGAAGGCTAAACCAGGTAGGGTGCAGTAGTCCTGAAACAGTGAACAAACCACTACAATCAGAGGATTTTTAGCCTCTCACTACAAACTAGATACATTCTCCACTAGCAACAAAGATCCACTGATTGCCATTGTGCAGTGTCTCTGTGCATGAAACTTCCCTATTGCCAGACTCTCACATCTCCTGGTGCAAAGGACAACATCTAGCCCACGATACAACACAACTTCTTTTCCCGGTTCTTGATGTTTGAGGGTGAGGCAATATTTAAGTCAGATGCTGTACCACATACCATCCCAAGGCTAATATCATGTCCTGATGTCCTTTGCCTAATTTCCTAAGTAATATTTTAATGGGAAGTTGATGGGAAATGGGGAAATGGTCTCCTCTGTTCTGACTTCCTCCAGCAGATGGAGGAGACATGCTTAAGGAATCTGCCTCTGGAAAAGCAAGGACAGGCCTGAAAGTTTCCCAGCACACTGGGACAAGGAGCCCTTTGTAGAGACCCCTACACTCAGGGAGATCTCTGCTGCTGCTTACACCTTTCCCCCTCTCCCAGCCACAAGGAGGGAAACAGAGGCCCAGGCCCTTCCCGGAACAAATATTTGACTTCTCATCCACAGCTCAGGGAAGGAACAATGTGAAGGAACCTGTGAAAATTGAGCTACAGCTTGTGTCTTTACAGGAAGAGCAAAACAATCAGAAACCCAGAGAGAGGAAGATCCTGAGGTTTAAACTCCTTATCTCCCACAACAGCATGACTTATGCTCTCTAGTCAGCCTCCCACGGAGACCTAACATGGGAAGGTGGAAGCCTGCAGAGGGAAGGGAGCTTCACTGAAGGAATGTCTGAGCAGGCCTGGACAGAAGAGGACTTCAGGGATCACCGGTGAGAGAGAGGGGAGATGGCAGCTACACACGTACTCTTCAGCTTCAGTTGCAAGAACTATGCTGAAGGAAGCAAAAGGAACAGGAGGATGTGGTTCACCATGAAGCAGAGAGTGGGGGTAGTGCCTGAAGGTATCGTGCAGGTTGGAAATGGGATACTGGCTAGGTGGCCCTCTACTTTGGAACCACTTGGGCTGCTCTTAAAGTCAAATGATTTTGCTCAAACAAATGTTGGTTTTACAACAGCAAAACAAATGTCACACATTACCCACCCCATCACCTCAGTTGTGACCAAGCACCTCAACACAGAAAGGCAGCAAAAAGGCAGGACAAAAAGGGCTGTATTTTGTGTACCTTCATTTATAGCACTACAGTCGTGTGCCACCCGGGTGGATCAAGCACTAGTGCACAACTAAGCAGGGACCTGGCATCACCGCTGATATGACTTCAGGCTCACAAAGGCTTCTGGAGAGGAAATCAGTGCTGTGGGAGCCTGAACCCGTGTGGCTGTGAGCAGCCGCCTCAGCTGCTCCTCTGCGTTTGTCCCCAGCCCTCACTGGTAGCTCCTTCACTGTTGAAGCGCAGGAGCTTCCCCTCTGGAGCTTCCCCTTGGATGTCACATAGAATGCGCTCGGGCCGCCAGCTCCACAGCAACACGATGGGTGCGGCAGCATGCACGGCAAAGCCGCAGGGTTACTGCAGCTCAGGATCCGTGCTGGAGGGACGGCGGGAAGGGAACAGCGGGGGTGCAAAGGGGTCACAAGTGAGCCTCGTGACAGAGCTGCGGGCGGGAGCAAAACCGCATTTTGGAGAGGGTGTGGCCGTGGTGTGCTGCAAAAGGGCGTTCTGAGGGAAGCCCAACAGCACCGCGGCCCGCAGTGAGACCCAGAGCCACAATCTTGCAGGTCATGACAGGGCGGGACCCGAGGAGCTCACTGCTGCCCCGGCGGCATAAGGCACCGTTTCCCTTTCACTCTTAGCTTGACTTCAAACGGTGTAATTGCTCCTTCAGAAACATAGAAAAATAATTGCTTCCTGCAGACACATTAAACATTTATTAGGCAGGTTTGTTGATTTATTTCTAAGCCTCATGAAGACCTTTAGCGCACCTGAGCAAACAGGACAGAAAGAGAGAAACACAAGCTGGGATATTTCTGATATTTACACCGACCGGGTTTCCTATTTGCGGCGCGCGCACACGGAGCACCGGCGCTGCCTCCTCGCCCGCCCGCCCGTCCCCTCAGCAGCGAGAGTAGCGCGGCTCCGCCCAGTGGTTCTGTCTTTGGGACGTGGAGCACAGGGGGTCGGGCAGATCACGGCACCCGGGCATCCCGCGAAGTAGGCGGGGCACCCAGGGGCGACCTGTACCCGCGCAAAAATTCCTCTCACATTCCGAGTGAGGACCCGGGCGTCACCCCGGGTCGTTATTTTCCTTACTCATAAGTTTAAGGCATGCCCGTATGCCCGCCGCGCCGCTGTGCCACCGCTCCGCCCTAACTCTGAGGTCAGGGCGAGCGGAGCCTCACACCGTCTGACCACTCTGTAGCTGGCCAGCAGTGCCCTCACCAGTGCCCGCGGCCTTGGTCCCCTTCCGTGCCGCGGAACCGCTGTTGCGGGCCGAACCGGGGCGGGACGTGCAGCGCCGTATGCAAATGAGAGGCCCGGGTGCCGCGGGGAGTTGTGGGGCGCCCCGCCGCAGCGGGCGGAGCCGGGGGCAGGGCCCGCCGTACTTCTGAGGGCGGGGCGGGGAGCGGAAGTCCTACGGCGTCAGCTCCGGGACTCACTCGCTGCGTCTCATCGTTGGGGCCGCGACAAAATGGCGGACCTGTCTCTGGACGAGCTGATACGGAAACGGGGTGTGACGGTGAAGGGAAGGTGAGCGGTCGGGACGTCGCCTCGGGCCCGGCGGCCTCCGCCGTTCTTCGCGTGTCCCTTCGGATGGCTCCACTCCGGGGCTACGGGCCGCAGCTGCCTCGGCGCGGCCCAGCCCTGCTCCCGTCCTCGCGTTCTTATTGGCTGAGGCGCGGGCCTGCGGGGCCGCGCTGCGACGCGATTGGTGGCGGCGGCCGTCACTCAGGGCCGGGGCGGGGGTCGGGCTCCCGTCTCGGCCCCTGTGCCTGGCGCTGTGCCGGCGGGGCAGGAGCGCTCACCGGCCCATCCCGGTCTTTTCGGGATGCCTGGCGCCGTCTCTTGTCTCACTAAATCCTCCGACTTGCCCTGTCCCCGCTGCCTCATGCTTGTCCCCGCCGATTAACCCAGCGCCGCTCCCTATAGCGGGGTCGGCGGCCCTGAACCCCGTGGGTAGCCGGGCTGCGGGTGTTTCCCGTGGCGTGCCGCTGCCCCGCGCTCCCGGGAGCGGCTCGGTGCATTGTGGGACAGCCGTGGGAGGGCTGCTGGTGCTCGGGGAGCCGTAACGGACCGGGGCCGCCGGGCACCCGCGCGGACGAGGTCGCCGCCGCTTCGGCCGCATCGCTGCCCGGGCCTCGGAAGGGTGTCGTCCCTCTGGCGTAGTTAGTGGTGCTCCGACATATTGTTTGAAGTGGTTGAGAGCATGCGGAGGGTGTTGGAGTTCAGAGCTGGAAGGTCAGATTAGTTCTTTGCATGGCAGGTGTCTCCAGTGTAGGTTGGGCCATTTACTGCCACAGTTGGCAGTCCTTACCTGATTATCCTTCGGTAGCTTTTCATTTTCCCTTTTGCCATAGTCTCTTAATGCTTCTAAGACCTTGTCCTCCATCTCTGTTAGCTCTGTGTGCTCTTGCTTTATTGTTGTGGGATTTTTTTGTGTATTTTTTTTTCTTGGTTTGTTGTTTTCTTTTTTTTGTTGTTGTTGTTTATTGGGTTGTTTGTAGGGCTTTTGGTTATTTTCTGGTGATTTTTTTTTTGTTTTTTTTTTAATTTATTGGTCTTTGGTTTTGACTCTGAATCTGTATACACTTACATGTCTAGAGTAACATTCTGGAAGCTACCTGCTAACATATACTACGAAAACATCCAAACATATTTAAATCCTAGTCTAGACGAAGCCTTGGCTTTGCCCTTTCTTTCATGTTATCCTGCATATTTGGAAGAGTCTTAGGCTGCTTACTATGCCCCAAGTACCTCCTTTATCCCTTTTCAAATCCCTCCTTAACTCTCATTTCTTTCAGGAATTCTTCCTGCCTTTTTTTTTTTTTTCTTTTTCTGAGCAATAATCCCTCTGCAGCACTGTAAGAATTGTTGTGCCCTGCACTCCTCTTGTATGTCATATTTAACTCACTTTATGAATTCCTGAAGTAGCAAACTTGACTTTGTGAAGGTTGGATAAACTGAGTAAACTTAAATCATTATATTCATGGTGCTCAGTAGTCTAGATGAAATAATAGAAAAAATTTCACCTATAAAATATACTGATCCATAACATGTTCAAGCCAGAGCTTGGAATCCTGGAAGGTGAATTAGATGTTTGAGATCCACTTTTATTTCAGGTGTGTGGCACAAATACCTCAGCAGCTAATATTCTTGTAGGGTAGGCAATTATCTGTGAAAGAGAGATGTTTATTAGGGTAAAGACAACTCTTCAGAAATGGTGTAGTCTTCTTAACCTATTTCACTGGGTTTTGCCATCAACTGTCTTAACTAATTCTAGTTTAAGCGTTGGTACATACATTTCTGGTTTTACTTTGACCTCCCTCCTGAAACACTCATCCAGCCCTTTGCAGTGCTCTGGCTGAATGCTTTCAACGTGGCTTCTTAAAATTGTGAGGGAAGTCTTGCTCTGTGTTGCTTTATGGGTACTCTTAGTCTTTTGTATTCTGGGTATATTTTCATGGATAGTCTTAATCGTCCTCCTGTTGCTTCCAGCTGTATGTTTGCTTTGTCTAAGAGCTACAGGTCTCTTAGACAGGTGGTAAAATGGGGCTCCAGTCCCAGCTTTCCAGACATCTGGACACAAGAATGAAAGAGACAGAAGCAGAGGTTGTCTTTCATCTCTTGGTTGGTTGGGGTTTTTTTACACATTCTCCACTGGTAATACATGACTGTAAATAATGTGAAGATTGTTGTGGAGTTAGATCAGGAAATACTGATATAAAGGCGCATGAAGAACTGAAATACCATCATCATTTGTTTTTGTGATACTAACGTTTTGATTATTGCAACAAATTCTAGGTATCTACTTTTAGACTTTATAATTCTGGACAACACATTGCAGAAAGCAGATGAACACTGTAGCCCTCTGTTTTGACTTTAAAGAGTCAACAGCAAGAATATTTTTTCTCTCTTTCTACTTTGTCTTTTTTTTTTTTTTTTAAAATGAAGAAACCTAGTGGGGAAAAACTTTAAAAATACTCATCAGAGGAACTCCATTTAAAAATTAGATTAACTGGTTTTGTTCTTAGGGCAGATTTTCAAATTTTGAAAAAAGCAGGACAATATGGGGTGAAAGCTAGAACTGCCTTCTTATTACAAGTCTGATACACCTGTAATAAGAAGGTAGTTCTAGCTTCCGCCCCGTATTGTGCTGCTTTTTAGGAATACTTGCCTACAAGTACAAATGCTGTAGTTTTTGTGGGCTGTTGTCTTTCTTTGCTCAGTATTGTGATAGTGATATGCTTAAAAAGTAAAGGCCATCAAGTGCAGTAGTTCTTTTAGTAAACTAAAGAGGAGGCAGTAGTGTTAAAAAGTAATTTGACTAATGACTATTCTTGTTTGAAGCTAATCAGCCTTGAAACTGGTGGCATTGAACTGAGGTTGCTGCTGGTACTCATACATCCTAAAATTCAAGTTCCTGTGCTCCCACAAATCTGAACTTTCTGCCCAGAATTCTTGAAATCATGTGTAGTTCCATGTTTCCTTCATATCAGGATGTATTACTGTATTACAGAAGATGCTTTAGCAGACTTGTTCAGTCCTAAAGCTAGAAAGTCTGTTCCTGCTCCTCTTTGTCTTCAAAGGTTTCCCCAAAGTACCTGAGTTGTTGAATTTTGTTTAAATGTAGTATGTACTTAGCGGAGCTGAAGTCAGACCCTTTGGTTTGTAAATGTGAGCTTAAGGATGGATTTTGGAAATCAGTTTCTTAGCTGATTATGTAGAAAGTAAAATCCAGCATAAAACAGCTTAGGAGCTCTAGTGTTGTAGTTAGACATCCACCCTGAGTAGATTTCTGTGCAATAATAATGAACTTTTGTTTGCAGCAACACAAATACTTCTATTGACACTGTATTGACACTTCCTATAATGCCTGAAACTTTTTTCTTTTCTATTTTTTTTTTTCCTCCAGACTTAACACAAGGCCAGTGTTTGGGGGTGTAAGATCTCGCATTGGGATCCAGCAAAATCTTCTGAATAGATCATCACCAGCTGTGAGCTTCCAGAGGACATTTGATGCCCGGCAGAAGATCGGACTCACTGATGCCCGGCACAAACTGGGGGTTAAAGACGCCCGAGAAAAACTGGTTCAAAAGGACGCTCGCTTCAGAATCAAAGGGAAGGTGCAGGATGCTCGAGAGATGTTGAATTCCCGTAAGCAGCAAAGTGTTGCTGCTGAAAAGGTGACCAAAGTGGTGGATGCCAGAGAGAAGATCAGCTTAAAAAGGAGCACTCCA
Source organism: Bombycilla garrulus (assembly GCA_013400315.1). Taxonomy (NCBI): domain Eukaryota; kingdom Metazoa; phylum Chordata; class Aves; order Passeriformes; family Bombycillidae; genus Bombycilla; species Bombycilla garrulus. The sequence continues at coordinate 763,944 of VXBU01002801.1, read as the reverse complement.
GCTGCTATCAGCCCAGTTATGGGGGCAGTAAATCCAGCCATGAAAATCACCAAAACTATCCAAGTAGGTGAAGCGAGTCACCTCTGTGCCCCTCAGTTACTCTGCAGCAGTTCAGTAGATGTGACAATACATTAATATGTTCATATGGTTACAGTAGAATCAACAATGATACAGTTCATTCCGGCCTGTGGGGTAGGAATCTGATCCTTTTGTGTGTCCTTGCAGCAGCTTGGGACTTTTTGCGGAGCCACACCTTTCAGTTAAATTTTCATTTTAATTTTGGGTGCAGAAAGACTAAGGCTAAGAGCTCCTGTCAGCATTAAAGGAGATGTCTTGAATGGTTAAGTAGTTCCTTTCCTACCCGAATGCAAACAAAATGATGCAGATTTTTTGTGTCATTCTTATACTGCCTCTCTTTGCAAGTCTGATGTGGTGGATTGTCCTGTATAGATAACTGGTTTATCCTAGTGGTGGGATAACAGTTTAGAACAGGCAGCTGTGTTTATATCTAAGAAAATTTAAAATTCAATGAGCTGTTCTGCAATTTTCTCTTTTGATACTTGTCTGGTTTTCAGGAAAGCCCTGGTTTCCAGGGACTTACCTGATCACATGAAGCATTCCTGCTGAGGCTCAAGATTTAATTCACTTGTATTATAATCAGTTGATCACCCTGACCTGCTGATTTGCTGGGCCAGTTTTCTGATTTCACTTTGCTGTGTGTGGAGCAACTTGATTCTTAGCCAGCTTCTCTGAGAAGCAACTGCTGTTGAACTGTGTCTGTTAGGTACAAGGGATAGAGTCAGAAGAGAAACTTCCAGACTGCTGGGATTGTTGTTTGAGTGGTTTTGCTCCTTACGTCCACAAGCATGTAACTGAAATTCCTAGCCTACCTCTTCCATTTTCATCCTCACAGAAATCAACAGTGTGCTTACTCATACCCAGAAATCTCCTATAGTCATCAGTTTGAAAGCCTGGAGGAGTCTGCTTTCTCTTCAGCTGTGGGTTTTGCTGAGGAGCATCAAACATGTTCCTTCTGCAGACTGGCCTAGGAAGTTTCCCACTACTCTGCAGGTTTACTGCCAGGCTGATGTAAGGAGGAGAAAGGCAGTACTACTTGAGGCAGTAAGCAGGGCTAATCACAGAGCAGTCTGTTCAGCAGTCGTTAATTAGGAGGGTGATTAGTACTCTTGCTGTCCTTCTAAGCCAAATCACTAGCATCAGCCATGAGGGATTGAACATTTTCTATAAAGTTTGTAGGAATTAAGGTAGTTTCCAGAGACTTGGTGTAGTAGCTGTTTGTTCTGACCTGGTGTTTTGTGGGTTTTTTGTTTGACTTGTTCTGACCAATAGTATTTTCTGTTTGTTAGACAACATAGTGCAAGGGAACATATATATATTTATACACAGGATAAAATGGTGAGTCAGACTGTAGACAGAACTTTGCACTTAAGCAATTATCTAAAATTTTTAACAAATATTTGTACTGAAATTCTAAATATCCCCTGACCCTCCTATCTTCCTGAACATGGAAGTGAAATCAAACTAGTGTATCTTGATCCAAGGTACAGCACACAGCTCTAAATGGGCTGTCCTGAGGTCTTGTTTATCATAAAGCAAGGAAAAATTGTTGAAACCAAAAAATTACCATAGGTCTGCTGCTGTTTCTGTAGGATGGGTATCCTTGTTTCTGAATTGATTAGCAAATTGAAACATGAGGTGATATGGTATATGTTGCAGTCGAGCGAAAATGCAAATCTGAAGATTTTATTACCTGTGTGGATTATTTTTGTAAGAATATCTGTTCTTTCATGGACAGCTTCCAGCTTTTTCAAAAAACAAAAGGGCATTTTTAAGGGTGTTGTAGCATGATTTCAGTTATCTGTTAGTACAGCTACATTCCCTACCTCCTTCTGTTGTGGTTTGCGTGTTTCATGGTATAATGGGCTGCAGAAGGGGCAGCTCCACTTCCCTGTGCATCATTTGATTCCACTACAGCTTATTCCAGCTCTAATACTAAGGGGCAGTATGTGCTTCTTCTGTTTGATGGAGAGATGTGTGTTGAATTACCTGTAGCATGAAAGAAGAGATAGTTACTTTCTGATTCACCCCGTTCATGGTTTTGTGTTGGCAGAAATGTAGATTGAATCAGTCCTCATAGGACTGAAGTTAACTTCCCAATAATCTTCAACTAAACCCTAAGTAATTCGAATCCATTTCTTCATGTGGTCTTAGATTTTAATTTAAGTGAAGCTATCTCATATTGAACATATCACAGGAAATATAGGTGTTACCTAAGAGCATACTGTGGTAATATATTTCAAAGCAGGAAGGTGAGTTTCATTTAAGTGATCTCAGAGTATTCAGCCAAAGCTTTGATTTTCTGAAATGAGGACCTGATGGACTGTAGTGCTTAATGCTTCGGTTCTTTATTTCTAACTGTAGCAGAAGGCTCCAGTTCCTGGACACTCTCATCCAGCAGGAATGAGGATCAATGTGGTGAACAATCATACACATAAACAGGTGTGTACCTGCTCTGTGTTTTGTTTGTTACCTTTGGCAGGGAAGCAAATCTGTCCATAAACATTGGTAGGTGCAAAGAAAATTCTGAAGTAGGAAAGAAAAGTGTTTGAAAGTTCTCCATCAGCTTAGCTTCCATGTCTTGTGTGGTTAAGATGGTTTCATGGTAATTGAGGTTTTCATGTAGTATAATTTATCTTGATTCCTACTGTATTATCTGAATGAGTAGTTTTTCCCAGTTTTATGTGTGTGTGCTAATGGTATTTTTTTCCCTAGAGGCTGACCTCTAGCTCTGCGGTTTTTCTGTACATTTCTTAGCGAGATGACATCAGATCAAGTTGTTGGTTGTTTTGATTCACCATGCTGCCAGCCTCTTCAGAGGGAGGATGTGGTTGTACCTGGTCAAATGTGCTGCAGTGAGGTGGGAGAGGGTATAACCTTCCTGTGAAATCCCAGCTGTGGGCCACTGCTGGAATCCTGATAGGAATGATATTAATTCGTATTCTGATGTACTTCCAAAGTTCCCATAGCCCTTATCAAGCAGATTTTGAGAAAGACCCTAGAGTATTATCTTTCTCGGTTTTGAAGGCCTTTGTTGCAGCCCCCAGCCATTTAGCCATCTTACTGCCTTGGGTGCTGTCCAAAAAAAATGGCAGATTTTTATTACTCAAGTTATTTTGTGTATGTACACATAAAGTATTGCATGAAATACTGGAAAACTGACATTCACAATATCATGTCAGGTGACATTTTTGCCATGATTATAGTAACTTCAGCTATTTGTGTATGTTACATTTATGCTGGCCTGCTACCCTCACCTATCCAAGATGTTTAAGGAAGTATCTTCATTATTCTGACCTCATCACTGTAAACGTGGGATCCATTTCATTTTCTCTCAAACTCAAGTCCATTGTCCTGATGCCTAGTGTTTTTCCCAGCTCTTTTATTTTCTGCACAGTTCTCCTCTGTTCCCTGTTTTTTGTTTTTTCTTTTTTTTCCTTCATAGCATTTCTGTGACTGGAACAAGTTCCCTGTTTGTAAACCAGAATCTTGCTGACCATGACTGTTAGTGTTCAGGAGCACATAATCACAGGATGATTATATGCAGGTGCTTTTATTGAAGAGCTCTGGGTGTCAGGGATACAGACCCAAATCTGACTCTGCCATAGGTTTTGAGATGAGCACGTTTTTATACCCTTATTGTTACATAACTACATGTTAATGATTAAAATTATATTGTGCTATTGTATACATTTTTGTATACAATACATTTTTGTGATTTCTGTCAAACCCCGCAAACATCATTTCTCATGATTCTTGTTACAGTTCTTATTCATATAACAATCATATTGTTTATCATAGTCATTAAATGGTTACACAAGTGCAGTTAACAATCATCTCATCTATCATAGTCATTACATGATTATACAGGTGCAGTTTCACATGATCTAGCAAGCCTAACATTTCCCAGGGCCTATCAGGCTCAATCTTTCTTCCCTATAATATCCCAAGATTTTAGAAATATTTTAACCCTATGCTATCATGACAACCCACTGATTTTGCAAGCTCTCATTGCTAATCCCTCCATTTTTCTTTACCTTTTTACTGAATTAATGGGAAGCTGTTTGCAGTTGTGATTTCTTATGTTCTGGGCGCTGCTGTATGTGTCTAGAGTTTCTTGATTTTATTTAGAGTCAATGAAAAAAATGCTTCTGTTGGAGTTCACCTCAGTATTTATGTATCACAAGGCCAAGGCTATGAGTGTTAAGTTGAACTGGAAAATTAATTATTCATTCAGTAGAGCTCCTAGTGTGGTGTTTACATGTTCTGTGCTAAGGAAAGTGGCCTATTCAAAATGAATGTTCAGTTTAGGTGTGTTTAGTGGGTATTTGTTTATTTAAAAAAAAAACCAACACCACACAATCCCCAAACTAATTCAAAAATCACATGCACAGGCTTCAACTGTAAAGGCAGGAGGGTGCTAAAAAGTGAGACACCTTAATCTAGCTTCAGCAGTCCTAGTGAGGTCCAGGAGTAGAGGAATATGTATGTGATTTCCATATATCTAGGGAAACAATTTTACTGGGGTGTTCTTGGGAAGGAGACAATTTTTATACTGATGTTTTGACATGGACTTGTATATGTGAAGCTAAAATCCAGTATAATCCTATTCATTAGCTGAAGATGGTCAAAGGCAGGAGAAAACGCTACCTACTTTTGAAATGTTTCAATGGAATCTACCTGTGTGTAAACTACTGTCTTCTTCACTTCAGGGTCTGTATGACACAGAAGATGATGATGAAAGCGTCTCGCCTCTTCCTAGCAAACAGATGAAAATCACCACCACAAACAGTTTCCTGCACAACTCGGTAAGGGATTATCTTAACAGTCCCCACTGTGCCATGCTCGTATTGCATGGACACAGAGGCTGTGTCTTCACAAGACTTATCTATCAGACAGTTCTTTTTAAATTCTGCAAATGATGTTTTCTCCTCAAATATTTGCTCTTCACCCCACCCTTCCTTTGTGCCAGTGCTTCTACTGTTATTTTTGGAGCAGAGTCCTTTTAGGGGAACTGGTTTTATGGGCTCTTAGCATATGTGTGCTTTCTGCCCTGCCAGCAGGTTACTGCATCCTGGCTCTTAACTTTCTTCTTGATGAAGTGCTTTGAACCTGTCATGTTACTGTTTGAGTAAACTAGGAAGGGAAGCTTTCTGCTGCTTCTGGAGACTGTGCATCAAAGCAGGAAATCTCTTGCTGTGCAAAAAATCTTAGTAGGCATCTTGTTGGGGACGACTCTTGGTCTGGAGAAGATGGAATTTCAGTACAGACATATGTATGGCCTTGCTTTTGGCATGGGATGACCCTCTGCAGCTTAAAGTGAGGGCTGGCTAGAAAGCAGCTTTATAGGAAGGAGCCTGGGGGTCCTACTGTGTGATCTGCTAAGAATGAGTGAGTTCCTTCTAGCAACAAAGGCCAACTGTAGATAATTGATCAAGGAAGGTAATTATTCCTGTTTGACATTTTGAGAATGCATCCAGAACTCTGTGCCTGTCTTGGGGCTCTGCAATACAAGAAAGACATGACTGGAACCAGTAAACAGGGTGCTCAGAGGGCTATACCATATTAGGCATGAGGAGAGGGTGGGAGAGTAGTGTCTCAAAGCTGAGAAGGCTGTAGTGAGATCTGTCCACTCCTACCGCCTGGAAAAGGCAAAACCCAGGTCCTTTTCAGGACTGACCATGGAAAAGACAAACCAATAAATGTGCTGCAGCAAAAGAAATTGTAGTTTGTGAAATTCTCACAGTATTGATCAGCATCTGGCACAGGGACCCAGAAAGGTTGTGCAGTTGTCATTGTTGAATATTCAATGTTTAGCTGGATAAGGCCCTTGCCAACCTAATGTGTCTTTGAAGTTAGCCCTCTTTCAGACATGGAAGCTGGGCATAGGTTTGGGCTAAGTTATTCTCTGTGTTTGGAAAAGCAAATTCATCTGGTTTTACCATTACACAGGCACTGTAGTGCATTGATTACCCCAGGAATTTATTTCCTCATGTGGGTATTCAGAATAGAGCTTCTGGCTATTTGTGATTCTCAAATAATCTTATGAGGATTTTTGAGGTTTTTTATTCAGGACTAAATTTGTTCCTTCCAGTGTTCTCAGCAACTTCTAAGCCCAAGTTTTAGTCTGGCTTTGAACTCAGGTATTTGAACCTATGTTCCATGTCTTTGTGGGCCCTAGCTTGGTGATTCTGAGGAATTACTGCCTTTATTTTTTTTTTTTTTTTCAGGGGCTTCTCAGTCTTACTGTTAATGAACAATCTTTGTGAACACTTTGTGGAGTACTTGAAAATCTTTGGATGAAAGGAGCTTTTCTGATTCAGATCACATTGTTAAAGTTCGTTTAAGAAAAGTATGAAACCAAAAAGTGCTTACGAGAGAAGTGCTCTTTCTGGATAAGCACGCCTTTTTATGTTTATGCCCAGCAACTTCTGATGATTTGTTTTTCTCCTTCAGAGCCTTTTGAAAATCTCCAGCACTGTAGTGGTTTTGACACTGGGAAGGACATGCAGTTTTTGGTGCATACCATTAGTACTCAGGTGGTGGTGCTTGAAGAACGGTGATGGCTTTTGTAGGCTGCAGCTCTGAGATACTTTCTTTTTTCTTCCTGTAGACTGGTTTGAGCAGCAATAAATTCTCTCTGTCCAAGACTGTTCCCCTGACTAAAGTGGTCCAGAACGATACATACACAGCTCCACCTGCACCTTCCCCTCCTATGCGGACAAAGGCCTTGACAAACATGTCCCGGACCTTAGTGACAAAGGAAACGGCTCCAAAAGAGCCAGCACCTGTTGAGGTGAGCTCAGGGAAGGGGAGAATGCTCTTTGTAGAAGTCTCTGAAACATCTGAAGCTTGCTGTTCATTGGATGTGTGAGCAGCTCATTTCTGCTTGTCTTTCACTGTTAGTTCTGGGATGTCATCAAGGTTATTCTGATAACTACAGTCCTGTGAATTTGAAACCTGTCTAAAGATACTTTTCCTGCACATGGTTGTGGAGGAATCCATATTACAGGCAGGTGGCAGTTGTTGTTTGGACATTCCTTGGTGGCTTTCAGTCCCTAGGAATAGTGTTTTAACACTATTTGCTATGTTGTATGTCCACTTCAGCTAGCAAAGAGAATAAAGAGCTCTTCCAAATGTACATGTGAGACCTTCCAGGCAATTTGTAGACACTGCCTTTAGAATTGCTTTGCGAAAGTGCCTTTGCCAAACTGTTGGGTACAAGTAACCCACCAGGTGTTCCTACGTGTGTTGAGTTCAGCATGCTCGTGAGAGACTGGAGCTGTATTTTGGGGTTTGCTGGCTGGTGTAGAGGGACACCAGAGACAGGCTATTAAAAGTGTGGGCATGACCAGAGTGCTGTGTATGCCGATTAAGTTAGTGTTATTCTTGGGAATAAGAGTGAAAAGTTACTTCAGAGGGGAACAAGCATGGAGCTCCTTTTTGCCATCAGACGAGCTGGGCTTTAGTAACCATTGATATTTCCCATTACTAGCTGTAGCTCTCTCCTTTGTGTGTGTGTGTACAGACATTCCTAGATATACCCTTAGTTATTTTCTATTGCTTTCTCTGCTGTGCTGTATTGCGTGCTGTATTTCTGACCTTTGGCATGTGATGCATTTGTTTGTGTTGACAGCTGGCGTTCAGTCCTTTGGAAGGCACAAAGATGACCGTAAATAATCTGCATCCTCGAGTCACAGAAGAAGATATTGTTGTGAGTGTTGCTTACTGCCAAACTGAGCATAAGTTTCCTTATCCTGCTTCTTATGATAAATCACTTGATTTATGGCAAATGCAGTGAAGAGGGGTGTCATGTGGGTTTACTGTCTGTGCAAAAACTTTGAGGGTTCCTGATTGTTTGGGGTTGTTTACATTTTTTTAAAAAAGCGTGTGCTTAAAAACATGGGACAAAATCCCACAGGGTATTTTGAGATACCTGACATCACTTAGAAGAAAAGTTTATGCCAAATGATTCTTCTACCCAAACTTATGTCCCAGTCCAAATTATTTAGGGGCTGAGAGTGAATCTGATCTTCCTGTGTGAAAAACATTACTGGGTACTGGCCCTGAACTTCCCTGCTTATGTGGTCTCTATTACCAGTGCCAGGTACTTATACCGTAACAAACACAGTAAGATAAGTGTCCAGATCCTGTCAGATATTTAATATAAGCAGGATGGGTGCTGTGATGAAGCAAGTAAACCTTCTCATGAAGAGCCTTTGCTGTGACCGTGATCATGACTGACTCTCTGCCCTCAGGAGTTATTCTGTGTGTGCGGCGCTCTGAAGCGAGCCCGGCTGGTGCACCCTGGAGTGGCTGAGGTAGTATTTGTGAAGAAAGAAGATGCTATCACAGCATATAAGAAATACAACAACAGGTGTTTAGATGGTAAGTTTTATGCCAGAGTTGCATGTACGATAAATAAATCAAGAATAACTTTTCCATATGAGTGGAAGGTTTAAAAGCATCTTACATGCTAATACGCTAGCAGGAGAGAAGTACCAGAAAATCAGTTCAAGAGCTAGATAATAATTGCTGTGTAACTAGCTGAATATATCCACAGTTTATTTAAATGCAGTTAAAAAAACCCACCTACATTTTCCTAGATGAAGAAGGTTCAGAGCTGGAGGCAGGGTCCTGATAAGTCTCCTGGTCTAACTTTCAAATGACATTTCTTGTGTTTCTAATTTGGTACCAAGAGCTGGAAAGTCCTTAAGGAGGGCTTTACCTGCTTACAGAGCTGCTTGCAAAGTGCAAGTAAAACTAGTATTTGCAGTAGCTTCAGGGTGTACTCAGAAACATTTTGAATTGGACTTGTAAAAGAGTATCAGAATCTCCATAAACTTTGAGTAATGCAGTTTTATTTTTAACCATGTTAAACGGAAATTATTGTTGAACTGTTAATTTTTAGCTGGAAATAGATGCTTTTTCTTTCTTTAGATGAGTGACATGTTATGGATGTCAGCTGGGGAGCAGACAGCTAAGAATGGGTGTCCCTGCTAAGGGCTTCATACTTCTGTGTAACTTGTTAATTAGTATGATCCTTCATATGGTACTGAGTGTTTCAGTGGCTCTTCTGTTGATCTGATTCTGCAACAAAAGATTAATCAGCTGTTCTTTCTCATGCTTCACTAGCATGTCGAACTCTATTGCTTGCACTGTTGTGTGATGTTTCAAGGATCTTGCCTTACCCCAATTCTGATAGAATTAATTTTGTATTTTGTTTTTATTTAGGTCAACCAATGAAGTGCAATCTTCATATGAATGGGAATGTCATCACCTCAGACCAGCCTATATTGCTGTAAGTGTCCCTCAGTGGGGAAAAGGTCCAAATGCTTTTGCAGGTTCTATTTTGAGAACTGTTGTCTCATGAATTTTCTTTCTCTCCCCTTCTGTGGCACAATATGTTGAGTGGAGTGCAATGTAGCTTAACTACATAGTGTTCTCAGCCCTGTGGCTCAAAACTAATTTGAGATGAGGATGTTTTCTTGTGAGAAAAGTGTATTTAAAACCTTTATCTCTGATATTGGTAAGGGGAAAACACTGATAACAGTGAATGCAGACCCAGTGTTAAAATTTATTTGTCATAAAGAGAGGTTAAATGCTGCCTTTTAAAATTTGTTTTTTAATCCTCCAGCCGACTGAGTGATACCCCTTCAGTGAAGAAGGAAGGGGAACCACGCCGGTCAAGCGCCTCCTCAAATCCCCCAGCTGAAGTGGACCCTGAAACTATCGTGAAGGCACTCTTCAAATCCTCAGGGGTCTCTGCCTCTGTGCAGCCCACAGAATTCAAAATTAAACTCTGAAAGGGGGAAGCAAGCAGTGGACTGGAAAACTCGTAGAAGTTGGGAGATGAGGAAAGTGCAGGAGCGCATTTGCATTTGCCTGTCCTGAAATTTTTTGTTTTCTATGATCGCTACCTTACTGTACAATAGTGTCTTCTCTTGTGTGTGTACTTTCTGTTTTCATAGTTGGAGTTTTCTTCCATGATTTTTTCCCCCCAAGAGAATAACCTTCCCCTTCTGCCAGTAATGTATTACCAAGCATATACCATGTAACTCCATCCTTTACTCCAAAGCCCCCAGTGGCCATTAAAAGTGCACAGAGATTTTGAAGGAAGGAGTGGTGATCTCCTTCTCTCTTCTTCTGACTGACCCTTAACTAAAAGGTGCATCCCTTTGATTGTCCGCAGGCAAGAGCCCCACGTTTCTGAAGTTGCTGCGCTGGGTACAAAGGCAAGCTGGGCTCTGTCCAGAAAGGATTTGTATACCTTTGGTGGCATAACTCTTCCTTCTGGCTGTTGGGCACTTTCCTGCTCAGCAGCTGGGACTCTGAGGAGTGGGAAAAGCTGAGCTGCCCACAGTGTGTGCCAGCAGAGACATCAGGCAGGAAGGATATATGCACAAGTGCACCAGCCATTGTGCTATGGGCAGGGGTATTGCAGCTCTGGTAGTGCTGGAGAGTTGTTCTGGCATTTGTACAATGAATGTATTTGCTCTGCAGGGTCAGGCTCAGTTGCTCTCCTCTTTCTGAACTGAAAAATTAAGAATCAGTCATGTTCAGAGCTAGAAGAAACCCAGCTGGTTGACTCCCATTAGACTATATTGCCTCCTCCTGCTGATGCGTGGACATGAGTTTCTTTCTTGCCTTCTAACTCAGCCAGTCTCCTATGAAAAGGAAGGACCTAGGACCCTTTATAGATCCTAATACACACAAAGGCTTGTGTCTGAGAACTTATTTCTTTGAGAGGCACTATTCGGGCATTGTTTGGCTGCTGTGCTGTTATGCTGCTGGCCTGTCTGGATTTGAAGGGTGGTTGCTGCAGTGTGTGGCTTCACAGAGAGGTTTAGGAGCAGAGGGCAGTTAGCGCTGTGTAAGGAACACGGCAGAGGAGGGTCAAGTCCGGTGCAGGGCGGCGAGGACGCGGCGTGGACCAGCAAGTGTGTGTGCCAGGCCACTAGGTGGCACTTCAATACTTCCCATTGTTTGTACCGCATTGGCGCCTTGGATGTTGAAAGTCCCAGTAGCTCCACTTGTTTGCGTTTGTTCAAATTGTACTGGAAGAGAGGAAAGCTGAGAGTAACTTCCAGAATCTCGTTGGGGTTTGAACTTGATCCTACTAGCTGGGAGACTAACCTAATCCATTCTGTCCAGATCTGCTGAGTAGCTCCTGTAAGTCCAGATTCCATTTCTTGGACAACATTTCATTTGCTTTCTTGTTCTGTATGAACTCTTTCTTCTATCTAGCCTAAGGAGACCATTCCTCTATCTCACTGTATCCCTTGTAGCCATGGAAATAATAAGGATTTGACAGGACTTCTTTTTCTGGAGTACTCTCTTTTGGTTTGAAGGCCAGTGATACCGTGACTGGTAGGTTGCTTCATGTGAACAGCAGATGTTTGTAGGAGAGGGGACCTAAGACAGCTATTGTTCTCCTTTTTTAGATTGCCCACCAAATACCTGTGTTTTAATAAAAAAAAGGGGGGGGGNTTGGTGAACATAGAAATCTCAAAACTGATAATGTGATGAAGAGCAAGAGGAGCTTACGGGTGAGAGAACCATTACTCATCCACCTTTTAATCTGGATCATAGAAATTCGCAGCTGACTCTNTAAAAAAAAGGGGGGGGGAGGGGGAGGAAACATTAAGGGTTGGAGAAGATAATGTATTACCTGTTTCTGAATAAACGTTTGTTATACAGAGAGTGGATTCTAAGCCTTTTTAGATGCTTTGAAGCAACTCAAGATTAGTGGTGGTGTTCCAATATTGAATCAGTCGTGCTTTGTTGGTGAACATAGAAATCTCAAAACTGATAATGTGATGAAGAGCAAGAGGAGCTTATGGGTGGGAGAACAGTTACTCATCCACCTTTTAATATGGATCATAGAAATTTGCAGCTAACTCTTGCTCCTAAATTGAAGCCATTTGTGTCCATGTAATTCCAATTCCCTTTTTACAGAAAAAAATAGCAGCCTTTGTTACTGACAGCCTAGTCATTTAAAAAGTAATTTTCTAGCAAAACCAGCTCTGAAATCATGGTACCTGTTCTAGGGGAAGTGGGATACTTTCATTACCAGCTAGACAGAAAGCTGTGTAAATGTGAAGACATGTTTTGTGAGTGCATCTCTTGCCTCTTCTGAAAGAATGGGGAGACTCAAGGATTTCTGAAATTAATAGATTCATGTCCTTTTGAAAAGCCAAATGGTAAGATGCATTTTAACTTACTGTTAAACTCTGCATTATGTTTAGGTTATCTGAGAGTTTATGATGGCCTTGACATACTTCCTTGGAAGAACTACTGTCTGCTCTGATCTATGGTAGCATATTCTTATTTTTTTACAAATCAGTAAATTAAGTGGTTGTCTAAACACCACTCTATGGCTTGTCTTACAGCAATGTCTTGGTGTACACTGGTATTCTGGTCTTGGTCAGCTCTTTAATGCACCATTGCATGGCTTCTTCTGTTGGGCTCTGAAACAAGAGTAACTGTTTATTCCCAGTTCTTATCAGGTTATTTCCAGTCCTTTTCAGGTAGTTCACCTTGGCTCTCCAATTTCTCCTGGACATCCTGCAGTTGTGACGCTAATAATGATTTCGAACCTACCACCTTCTGTCAACATTTATCCTCATGCAGCATGGTTATATTTTTGTGGGGTTTTCTTTCCCCCCTTCTGGGCTGGTAGAAATTATGAATTTACATATGCAATACTAACTGCCTGCACTCTGAATTAATGTGCATTAATTTAGACATTAAATTAAATGGCTGGCCAGGACAGGTGATTTCTTTTGTTTGTTTTGGGTTTCCTTCTTTTATTTCAAAAATGTGAGGACTTTCAAAAATGTGGTGCCACACTGTGCAGGTTTGTTGTGTTTTCATGCCTTTTGCATGTACCTTCCGATTAATGTTCATTAACTTGATATTTGGTTGCATCAACTCTCCACATCATGTCATATTTTGTCACCTGCTATGTTAGTCTTGCGTCAGTATTTTTGAAATGGTCCTGTCTTCCATTACAAGTTTGTCTGTAGAGGTTTTTTGAGGTTTTTTTTTTAATTAACGAGATTCTTTAAAAACAATTGCCTTTGGATGTTCTTAGATCTCTTTAAGATTTATTTGCTTCTCTCAGATTAAGGGCAGTGCCTGAGTTTTACACTGTTTTATCAAAAACATAAACTCGTGCCGGGCGCCGCCATTATCAGGGCCGCACCACGCCCAGGGAACTACAGCTCCCGGCGGTCCCTGCGCCGCCGCGCGCAGAGAAGATGGCGGCCGCCACGGGGCGTGCAGCGGCGCCGGCGGGATACACGGGTGAGGGGCGGCGGGGAGCACGCACCGGGAGCGGTTCCGGCGGGATACACGGGTGAGGGGCGGCGGGAAGCACGCACCGGGAGCGGGGCCGGCGGGGTACACGGGTGAGGGGCAGCACGGGGAACGAGGCTGCGGCGGCAGCAGCGTCTCAGAGCGGCGCGTCCCTCGCAGCTCTGGCGGTGAAGTTCACGGAGCGGCAGCGCTCGCCGCACTGGCTTTTGGTGAAGGAGCACCAGGTGCGGGAAGGGGCCGACACCGCCCACCCGCCTCGCCGCACGCTCTTCGTCCTCAACGTGCCCCCGTACTGCGACTCGGTGAGTGCGGGCGGCTGGGGGTCGAGGGCAGGGCCTTGGGGAGCCGGCGTGCTTGGGGGCTACGGAGGGCAGAGGGCCGGGCCGGGGCCGGGGAGCCGCCTGGAGGGCTCTGCAGGCTGTTCGAGGAAGGCATCGCTTCTGCTTTGCCGTACAGCATGTTTTCTCTTACTCTCTATGTTAAGGACTCTCTGTCTAGGCTGTTCTCTCGCTGTGGCCATGTGCAGTCTGTGGACATCTGTGACAAGCCAGGGCTAGGAGAGAAAAAAGATAAACTGACGTCCAAATTCTTCGACCACAAAACTCTAAAGGTAAAACTTTGGCGGAGGAGAGGAATACTGATGCTTTAGTGGGAAAAGATGACAGGTACTGAATGGTTCTCTTCAGAACATGAAGCACAGAAAACCATATGGGGCATTGGCTGACGTGATTGCTTACTTAAGTTTACGCTGTCTTTTTTTTTGCTGTCCTACTGCCTCTTGTGGTTTGATTTTTATTTTATTGTTTAAGTTATTTGTACTGCAGTTCCTTGCTCCATCACCAATTTCTCTGACATACCTGACTCACCTGGGTGGTTTTTCTTCTTTCAGGGATTTCAAGTAGCATACGTGGTGTTCAAGAAACCAGCAGCTGTGCAGGCAGCCAAGGCTCTATCACAGGAAGGTCCCTTGCTAATATCAACAGAGAGGCACCCTGTGAAAACCGGCATTAGCAGTATGTCACATCCAGCTATCTTTCTACAGGCTAATGCCAGGGAAGGACTATACTCGTTGTTGCTGAATTTTATCCTGCATGTCCCATTTTGTTCTAAGCTGGGGGATGTTCAGTGTTTTGTGTGCTTTTATTGTTCATAAGGTAGCAATCTCATTGAACCAGGTGAAGTTTGGTCCAGTGACCCTATGGGAGAGTGGGGACACTTGGAAGGGTCCTTTTTCCTGACATTTTTTCAGTATTGTATCGATTCAGAGATGCTGTCTGCATCTTGTCCTCAAAATGGAGATCAGACTCACACAACAGGCACCAGATATCTGTCAAGTTGACAGCACTTCACATATAACCCCTTGACAGAAGCACAGCCCTGAATGTTGTGCCTCTTGGGCTTAAGGCTAGCCCACTTCTCCCTGGTCGAGTTGCAAACTCTTCCCATTGCATATTGGTTGTGCTCACAGCCAAGTCCGTTTGAGCCATGGCAGAGGGGAAGCTGAACACGAATGGGAACAGTGTGTCCTTCCCCCACTCTAGAGCTGCCCAGAAGCACCACGCTAGCCTGCTTCTAACACAGCTACTGCTGACTTCTGCCCTCTCTGTCTCAGAATGGATTGCCAGCTATGAAGCCTCCATCGTGGATCCAAAGGAGCTGAAGGCTGAGGTGGATTCCTACATGCAAGACTATGATAAAAAGGTGGCAGAGGTGAGCCCAGGCTAGGGAGGGAACCCAGCTAAGCAGTTTTCTTGGGGCAGAGGGAAAGAAGAGATTTCTCAGCACTCTGGCCATAGTGGAAAGGGCTGAGGGTCCTTCTGTTTAGCAGAGGTTTTTTTACTCCCAGTTACTGGTGGGCAGTCAGACCCAGGTTTGGTCTGCAACACCTGACCCTTCCCCTAGGGCTTACAGTAGATATCCACAAATAAATTGTTTGTGGCTGACATACAGTGTTGTGACTGAGAGTTGAATGCCTGCTGCCCTGATGCCATGCCTTCCTTTAAATCTTATGTGGAAGCAGGAGCTGTAACTTTGCCAGCGTTTAAGGGAGGGCTGTGGGGAGCTGTGCATTAGGCTGTGCATCTGCACTGGGCTGCCTCACCCTCCTGTCCTTGCAGGAAGAAGCCAAAGCAGCCCAGGAGGAGGGTGTTCCGGATGAGGAGGGCTGGGTGAAGGTGACGCGGAAGGGCCGGAAGCCTGGGCTGCCCCGGACAGAGGCTGCCAACCTGCGCGTGCTGGAGAAGGAGAAACAGAAAAGGGCCCGCAAAGAGCTGCTCAACTTCTACGCCTGGCAGCATCGTGAGACCAAGAGAGAGCGTGAGTGTGCAAGTCTCCTCCTACCCCTGCTCCTTCTGCCTTCAGGGGAGGCTATGTCCAGCTCCTGGCTGGCTGGATCTGAATGGCCTTTTAGCACCACCTAGCAAGGGCTGCTGGAATATTTTGTGGGAGGGTGTGTAGGTTGTGGTTTTCCAAGAGGTATTTATTCAGTCTGCACAAAGGCAGCGATTGAAGGGCAAACTAGCCGATTCCTCCCCAAGAGGGAGCTGCAGCACCGCCAGAGATGAACGGCTGGAGTCCCAGCTTGGCACTCGGCCGAGGTGTAAAAGAACCCGCTCTGGGAAGCGTGTGTTTGTGGCTTTAGGACTGAGCCCCTCCGGTGTGTGGAAGTGGAGCTTGCAGGAGACGGAGATTTGCTGCTCTCATGTGATCTGTTCTTTCTCTGTGTTTTAGACATTGCCCAACTGAGGAAGAAATTTGAGGAGGACAAGCAGAGGATCGCACTGATGCGAGCCCAGCGCAAGTTTCGCCCATACTAGGTTGTGCTGAACTGTTCTTCAGGTGCCTGTGCTGGAGAGGGTAGGAGAGATGCCTCCTGACTCCATTTGCCAAAGGATTTTGAGGAATTGAGGCAGCTTTGGGTTGCCTCTACCCTTGGATCTGAAATGGGAGATCCCAGCAATTGGTGCTGGAGGAGAGTTCCCTTTACTTGCACCAGTATCCTCCTGGTCTTCTCTAATTCAGCCCCACGGCACCACTTCTCAGGGTGCTCACATCAAGAGGCTGAGGCACATCCTGTGATAACCTGTATCTCCCTGCCACCCAAAACCACACCTCCTAAAGCTTGGTGAGAACTGAGAATGACCTAGCGCAGCTTCTGCAGGGGCTGAAGAACTGTAAATAAACTGCTGCTACTGTTTTCAGAATGTGGGAATGCTTCTCTCTCCCCCCCAGTCTCCTGTGGGTAACAGCTTCTTGTGTGCTGGGGTGGGGGTGAAAATCACGGTTTGTAACGTGGTGCTCCTTCGCACATTTTATTGAAGGAACGAGGAGGGAAGTGACTTCAGGAAAAACCAAACTGTGACCTGTTGTCACAAGGAAAGATTAGTGGTTTGGTACAGGGCCCTACCCCTCCTCTTGGTGATTCCCTCCCCAGCCAAGTGTTGCGGTGCCCGATCATCCAGCTGTGCATGGAGCTCTGCAGCCATGTCTAGACCATGGGAAATTCCTGATACCCAGCACTGTTGCAAGAACAAATGCCACTTTGAGGAGTCTGGTTTGGAAGGAGAAAACAGACTCTCCATGCCCTGTTTCCACTTTACCTGTTCCCAGCCCACAGAAGGCAGGTAAGGATGGCAGCAGGCATGTTTAGATGTGGGGCAATGCTTTTGTACTGCTCCTATAGCTTTTGTGCAGCTTTGGATGAAGTGGTAGGTCTGTGATCGAAGTAACCCACACAGCCCCAGGCTTTTATACATTTATCTTACTACCTGCAGTCTCACTAGAGATGTGACTATGAATATAAGGTGGAAGTGGTGGTAAATTCCAGAGAGCTGAGATAAAATGGATTTAACCCTCTTCTAAAAAACCGATTGCAAATACAGTTTGCATTGCTTGTGGAGATGTCAGGCCTGCCTGCTTCAGTGGGCTTTTTGCATCAATTTAACTGGGAGACAGATCCTTAATATGGCCTACCTAAGGCAGACAGTGTATAAAAACTGCTGCCTCCCAAGATGTGTTTTAGCTGCTTGGGTGAGCAGCCTGAAAGAGAAAAGAGGTTTCTTCTTCTACAGAGTCAAGAAGACAGACTTAACATTAGAACATTAATCTTTATTAAGGGCAGAAATAATTTCTGCCAATTTTTTCATAATTTGTAGTTCTCCCAGCTGCTTCAGCTAGAGGACTAGGGACATTCTCTAGTGTTCATTAAAATGGCCTTCTCTGCACAGGTGAGCTCTTATTTAAGCTGATTCTTAAAAAACCAGTATCTCTGTCAGTGGAACAGAGGCACTGAGGCCCTCTGAGCTCAGGCATCTATGGAAGTAAGCAGAGAAGCAGAACACTTTCCTTGTTTTTCAGCAGGTTAAATCCTGGGAGTAGCCTGTCCACACCATCCTCAGGGGAAGCAAGATGAGCCACCTCTCTTGCAGTGCCAAAGCTGGTGGTGCTGCTGCTGTCACAGAGGATGCCTCTGCCTATGTTCTGCTCTATTTGAGGGTGAAGTTTGGAGTAAGCCAAGGGAAAGGCCACTCTGGGCCTCTATCCCTGTACTCACAGAGCTGGAAGTAGAGCAAGGATTCCTTGTCCCTTTGGCAAATGAGATACTTTGCTCAGCTCTCCTTCAGAGAAGCCCTGGCAGAACTGCTTCCACCCTGCAGAGAGCTAAACAGAGGAAAGATTATCACGATCTGATGTTGGATGTGAGGTAGGAATGGTGACAGTTCTGGAACTTGCTTGTTAGCTCCCAGTTCTCCTGGATTACTGCAGCTGTGAGGGCTTCCTAGAGTCTGGCCCTGGTGTTCTGTGCTGTCAGGAAGTTGCTGATGATCCCAGATACCACCTCAGGCTCGTTCAGGTGCACAAAATGACTCCCAGGCACTTCTGCTAGCCGGATGTGCTGGAGGGAAAGGATACAAGAAGATGTGGACCAGGAAAATGTTCCCTTAGGCACACACTGCTTGCTGTGTGGCACTCATGGGAAGGGACAGGGCAAGTGTGGCAGGACAGAGATAGGAGAACCAGGGAAGAGCTGGATCCAGAGGGCAGTACTAACTTGGGATTTTGGCAGCAGGGACAAAGTTGACTCCCCCCCCCCCACCCCATGTGAGGGCCATGCTGTTAAGGACAAATCACCTAGTGAAGGGTGTCCACCAAGGTCAGCTACTTCCCAGCTGCTGCTCCCACGTTGGTGGCAAATCGAGATGCAGGGATGAAGTTTGCTCTCACCTCTTTGAGGGTAGACTCAAATGCCTCCTGCAGGGCTTTCACAAAGTCATTTCTGCTGGGAAGGTTGTGTGGTACCAATAGTCCGTCTTGTGATCTGAAAAACAACAGTGAGGCTCAGTACAGCATCCATGTGCCTCCATTTGTCTTTGTGGCTGTCCTGGGCAGAAGCAGTGTCCCCAAGACAGTAGGGTGACAGACCTAGGGTTACACCTGCTCGTAAACAGCAGGTGCCAGGGTCATACATGGTACTCGGAGTGCACTGCGCAGCTTGGCTAAGCAGCTATTTTCTGTTAAACTATCTGTGTAAAACCTTGGGTGACTGCCTAGTGGTATCACAGTGGAGACTGGCTAAGTATTTGCCTCCTAGGGCTGGCTCTGTAACTGGTCTAAGAACATCATTCCCTGCCCCCATTCTGCCTTCTGCTCTTGAGAAACTTCCTTGGAGTTTCCACATCTCTCCTCAGTCCCTGCTGCCTCTCTTTGCTGCTTATTTAAACACGTTGTGCTCAGAGAGGGAAGTACCAGGGCAGTTGCCCTAGAGAAGTCAGCATTAGATCTCCTGCAGAGCTAAAATCATGCTGTCTCCTGCTGTGCTGGTGATGGGACAAGGGGACATCCCAGGCTCAAAGGTATTTCTGTGACCCAGAGGGCTTGACCTCATCACAGTGTTACATTTCTGGATAAGCAGGAATAACCTAAACCTCTTTTGATACTAAAACACAGCAGGGAAGCCAAAACTGCACCTCTTTTCTCAACTGCTAGCACTCCCTCTTGTTTTCTAGCAGCACCCCACCAGCCAAGGTAGAGCCCTGCACACCTCGCCCTCCAAGGAGATGGGAAAAGGCAGAGGACGGCTCGCAGAACAAGCTGTGCACCCAGACAGCCTAACAGCTTGTGGGACGCTGTGCAAGCCACTGGCCATGTCCCCAGAGCTGCTTGCCCCAGGTGTCACAGGAGAGAGCTTGCAGGAGCTCAGTCAGACCAGGGGCTTCAGGAGCAGCTGGAGGAGATGGAGTTTCACCTGTTTGCTCAGGCAAGAGGTTTTGGGGCCTGGAGAACGGGGCAGGCTGGGTTGCTGACTGGGGTAGAATCAGGTCAGGAGGATAGTAGCTGTGGTGCTGTGGAGGGTGACGTATTTGCCAGGATGGCTGCTGGCTGTAGTGCCAATGGAAAGTTGTTAAGTGGGATTGTGAAGCTAAGAGCATGGGGAAGATGGGGCAGGACTAACGTTTCCTTAATCAGCCTTGCACCAGGGAGTCCCAGCCTGAAAGTAGAGTGCCAGGGTGGGAGGATACTCCAGTTGTTCTCTGCCTTCTCCAGGAGCCTGCCCACCCCAGGGCAGTGGTGGGGAACTGGGAAATACTTCCCACATGTGAAACTCTACTGTTACACCAGCTGGCAAAAAGTCTGGGTGTAGAGGGAGAGGTAGTGGAGAACTCCTTTCTAGCCTTCATTCCTTCCACTGAGGGAGATTGCAAAGGTTGGTATGGTTTGTGCCTCACTCACACAATGATGAGAACACGGTCCTGGATCTTCTGCAGGAGCTTCACACACTGCTCCACCGTGAAGAACTCTCGATTCTGCTGCAGGAGTAAAGAGAGGGGAAGTGTCAAAGGTCAGGCAGCTGGGGGCAGAGGGTGTCCCCAAGCCCTCCTGCACATGCAGCTCTGAAGGTAGAAGTAACTGTGGCCCTGAAGCTTCCATGCTGGGACATGACAAGCATCCAGGCTGCACATAGGAGTAGCTGGCTCTGCAAAGGCTCCTTCTGTCCAGCTGTGTTTCAGGGCTGCCAACAACACTGCCTGCTGGGCTGAAGCACATACGGGAATGATCTCATAGAGAAAAGCTTTAAAAATAAAAGGAGAGAGTACTTTGGCTTCCATATCCTGGCAGTAGCACAGGTAGAGGAGGCCCTATTTGCTCAAAAGTGGCACAAAACTATCAAAATACCAAAACCTAAGGACTCTCCACTCCCCTTCTTGTTCAGGTCACCTGACAAAGCATCCATCCATCAGCTGCCTGAAGAGTTAAAACAGCAAGAAAATGTGGCCAGGAGGCCCTGGGGCAGAGAACTTCTAAAAAAACAAACGGTAACATTTTTCAGTGACTAAGCTGAATCAATGATCAAGTGCAGGCTCTTTTAAAAGCAGCATTTAAAGGACATGTGGGAATTAGGGAAGCAGAAAGTAAGTGGCTGGGTGGAGACAGGGCCTAGCTCAGTGAGCAGGCATCTTCTATCTGAGTGATCTGTAAGCTCAGGGCTCCAAAGTAGCAGGGGGCACATCAGAAGAGCAGTGCTCACCGTACGGGCTCTCATGTCTCTGTTATACACCAGCCCTGAAAAGAAAAAACAAGGTTTTCGTGTTTCATAGGAGCGGGAGTTGTTCTGTTTTAACTCACTTTTGGGGTCTGCCTGAGACCTTTTGAGATGGAAGGAATAGGATTAATTTAGATTTCTCCTTTTTAAAATTTATTTTCTGTAGCCGTTCTAGGATTTGAGCACCAAATTCAGTTGCTGGGAATGGAGAGCTCTGCCTCCAGACTTAATTGATCCCATTCAGGCTGTGTAAATCTAGCAAGGGCACCCTGTACCCTGCAGAAGACAATGGCTGTTGGCACCAGTCCCTTCCCACTCCCAGCAGTGGCCCAGCACCACACAGCCCCTTACCAGCGGGTGTCTCGGTTGCTCCTCGCTGCAGCAGGATTGCCCCACCCTCTGCTGTCAGATGGCTGTTTGCTTCTAAAAGCCTGAGGGAGACATCGCAGAGAGATTGTGATGCTGGGAAAAGGGAGGAGGAAGTGAAGCAAAAATGGCATGACAAGGTGACAGTGAGTTCTCAGGCTGCTTCAGAAAGGAGCAGGAAGAAGCAGCAGCTTCTGGCAGCAGAAGCAAAAGGTCTTGCTGGGATTCCAGAAGAGGACTTGAAAGGTGAAATGCAGAGACAGTTTTCCTTTCTCATTTGTGTAGCTGTAACTCTGTCAAGGTGAGGGCAGGCAGTAAATGAAGAGGATGGATGGGAACGTGCCTCTGCAATGCTGCTTCGGGGCTCCGTGCTTTGGGAGTTTGCTGCTCTGCCTCCAGACTCAGTAGTCTGTCAATCACCATCCTTTTTGATTTCAGCCATGCCTCAGTGTCCTGGAACACAGAGAGGTAGGGAAGAGCAGTAACCCCTTTCTTCTGAATGATTTTACCCCTCATTGGAGGGTGGAAGAAGGAATTTCACCCTTCAACATCCCTCAGAACTGGTACCAGTTATGGGTATCTTATTAAAAATGCCCATTTCTGGGAGAAAGGGAACATCAATACTGCTGTAATGAACTTACTAACTTTTATCCTTGCCATCTTTTCTAACCCTTCCTACCTCACTTCTGAGTTGAGGACAACTCTCCAAAGTGGTATTTTTTGTCTCTGACCTAGGGCTTGTGTCCCTCTACTGCCAGCAAAAGCTCCAGCATCTGGTAGCAATGATGCTTTATGACCAGCCAGGAACAGAAAAAGAAATCCACCGATCTTGTACCCAGGTCACCCAACAAGCTGTTGGCAAAACGATAACCTCAGCTGGCAGTTGCCTGAACAGAGATTACAGTTTCCTTTGTACAAGGGGTTGGCACAAACAAGTTTCAGTGCCAAGGGACTGCAGGATGTGGAGCTCTACCAAGTGTGCCCCAAGGGCCACCCCAAGGATGGACTTCAGTCTGTGCTTTAAGGAGCGGATCAGTGCCTGCCAAAAGGAAGAGCCCTGGGACTTGTGTGACCTGCCAGGAAGTGCTCATATCAGTGCTTTCTCTGAACATGTGAGGGAAAGAAAAAAAACCATCTATTTTTTGTATTTTCAAAAAGTGAAGGGAAGGACACATGAGCTCTAACCTCTGGAGCTAGAAGAAAGCCAAGGCTTTCCAGCAGGATCAGCTTGTCCACCATCTCAGGATAAAGGAAACAGAACTGAGGAGAGATGAAACAATAAGAGAATGAAAAGCTGAGCGCTGAGTGATGTCTTTATCCTGCTGCATGGGAGAAGGGGTCAGGGAAGGGCCTCTCCTGAGATCCAGGTCTGTCCCTTAGTTGTTGCAGCTGCAGAAATCACAACCCCATGACGGAATGATGCTTTACTCACCATTCCTGCCACGGCCCCACCTGTAAAGGAGAAGAGGGTCCTCAGTAACACACAGAACAGCCCTGATAACAGCAATTCACTTTTCCCACAGCAGGAGCTGCCTCAGAAATAAAAATGTGCATTGTACCAT
Source organism: Bombycilla garrulus (assembly GCA_013400315.1). NCBI lineage: Eukaryota > Metazoa > Chordata > Aves > Passeriformes > Bombycillidae > Bombycilla > Bombycilla garrulus. The sequence goes on along the minus strand of VXBU01002801.1, from coordinate 741,078 downwards.
GGGACAAAACCCCAGTGCAGAGGAGAGCTCTCCCAGCCCATAACATGCAGGCAGAGACCAGAGCTGTTGACCTGCTGTATTCCCCATCTTGTGGCATTCCCACCTCCCTCAGGTAGCAAAGGCCAAGGAGGAGTTACTGTTTAAAATGCCTTGGTGTGCAGGTCCTGTTAGCTGTGACCAGAGCAGCCCTGGGAAGCAAACTCCAGACTGTGGCAAAATCAAATCAAATACTCCAAGCTTGAAGGGATGGATCCTGGAGTCCAGCTCCCCTCAGCCAGTTTTATAGCCCACTAACTGGGCTGTCTGTTCCCAGGCTTTGTGGGGACCAGGCAGGAAGGCCTGCTGTGAATTCTCCTGCACAGACCACCCCTCTGCCAATCACTGTTCATCCTGTGAGTGGGGGAAATGCTCACAGCAATGCTCACACCCTGTCTGTACTACAGGGTCTTAAAACAGGCATTTCAAATGTGGGCACAGATTTTTGAATCATTCAAGCAGGAACCTCAGCACAATATAATAAATATTTCAACCCAGCTCTTAGCAGTATGTCTTGGAAGTTAATTATCTACTGCTTTCTATTAATCTCACAGTTTACAAGAACTTAACCACTTACCCATACTGTGACCCATCAGGGTGAACCTTCTCCACTGCAAGGCTAAATGGCAACAGAGAAAAACAGATAGATAGATAGTGCTACATTAGAAACCAGAGCAGCAACATCTTCCTGCTTCTCCACTGACATGGGCCCTTTCTCCCAGGAGAGCTTTTGACTGCCACATTTGCTTCTTTATCCAGAAACTAAGCAGCTAAGTAGGACAAGAAAAAGAGTGTTCACCACCTCATTTCCATGGTAGTTAAGTCATACAGCTCTCAAGCTCTCTCTCTGTGTGTCAAACAAACTCCTCCGAAGTCCCATTCACTGCCAGACATGAGACTGGCAAGAAGCAGAGGAGCCTGACTTGGAAGCATCTGGTGGAAGAGAGACCTTGACAGAGCATCCTGCTGCAGGGCATTCTGCAAGACATGTGAGGACACGGAGCCAGGTCTGCTACACTGAGGGAAGTATGATGCCAAGTGAAAGCTTTCTGTACCATTTAGCACATCAGGCTCTTCAGTCCATTTTTAGGGCATTCTGGGAGGCTTATAGAAAAGCAGCTTTATCAGTGCTGCCCATCTGAAATACACCTCACTGAAAGATGGGGTTTACCCTCTGGAACATCTGAGAGTTTCTAGAGGCTCTTTTGTGTACTGAATGGGGGATGTAAAACCACATATGCCAAGTATACAGATGGACAGTTACAGCAGGAGTACAAGACACTGGGCCTTTTAGATTTCTTTGTATGACACTAAAGCAAGTAGCAAACTGACATCAGGGAGAACCAGAAACTTTCAGCTTACACCTAACACTGGTTAGGGGTCACTGACTGCTTACAAAAAGCCAGTCTGGCAAAACTAGTTGCATCCACCACTTCACCACTACTGTTTTTTTTAGTATAGAAACACTACAGAAACACCCAGGGCTTACAGTTTCTTCCTTTCCTAAAACAGTGAGGAAGAGGGATGCTTATTCAGTCACAAAGCACTGGCTAACATCAATCTGAGAAGCAGGGGGAACTTATTCCTCTCCTGGCAGTAAATGCCGCTTTCTTGTTGGAAAGAGCAGGACCAACACAGCACCCCCTGCACAAGCACCCCCTCGAGGGTTCCTTCAGCCACCCACCTGCTGCCACGCGGTGCACATCGATCACGTAGTCTAGAAAATGGTAGGTGCAGCCTGCGGGTCGGTGGGATGACAAACCATGGCCAGAAAAATCCATTGCCACGTAATAACAACCTGAAAGAGAAAAAGTATCAGATGTGCAGCCTGGCCACACAACACAAGCCATCCTGATGAGCCAGACCTACCTCTGGGGAGCAGTGGAATGAGCTTGTCAAAGGTGTTGGCATTGTCCAACCAGCCATGCAAACACAGCACAGGGTGTCCCTCCGAGGGCCCCCAGGCCTTGGCTGCCACATGTCCCCAGGGCACAGGGAACTTCAACTCTGAGAACATGCCCAAAACAGGGTGATGTCCTTGGAGAGTCACGTACTTGGAGTAGGTCCCAGGGGTCTTGTTAATGGTCTAGAGCTCTGAAAAGAGTAATACAGGTCTTTAGTAACTCACCAGTCTCCTGTGGTCTTAATTAGCAGCTTGCTGATTTATAGCTCCCCATTCAACATCCCAAGCTGCCGTTCTTGACTGCCTGTTTGGGGAATCCTCCTCCCAGCACGTACTAGCTATGCTTCTAGGAAGAAATAAGCTTTCCTTATGCAGGAGGAGGAAGCCTTTTCTCTGTCTCTGCAGCAGCTGCAACCCGACCAGAAGGTGCAGGAGATCTGGCAAGACAGAATCATGCAGAATTTCCCCAGCTAGCTGCAGTCAGCGAGGCACCTGTCCTGGACCAAAAATACAGTGTTGGGAAAAAAGGATGCTGCTTCCAGCATTAGACTGTTACCACCTTGCCCTCTTTTACCTTTGTGCTTCTTTCACACCACTTGCACATTTGCAAGAGCAGCTGGCTCCATGCTGCACAGCAGGTCACTGCTGCCACCTGTCTGCGCATCCCTCAGGGCCAGAGACCTCTGTGCATGGGATATGGGTCCACAATCAGCCAGGCACTTGCTCGACCTCAAACCATCTCATCTACCTGGTAATTGCTGACTCTTGCTCAAGCACCAGATCCTGGTGAACTCAGCCTCTGGCAACCTTCCAGTGGTGGTTTAAACATTTTCCTTTTACTCCCAAGCCACGGACAACCTGACTATCCCTATCTCCAAGTCTCTCGTGTCATATCACCTTCGAAGTGACTTGTCTTGTGTATCTGTTCCATTAAATAGCCCTCTGAGACCACACAGCAATTAAATCACTCTACAGCAAGTACCTCCTGAGCCCATAACTCTCTAAAGAGTGAAGATAGAAGGGGTAGGCTGCTGTCAGGGCCCTGACGGTCCCGATCGACCAAGCCTGCATTTAAGCTCGGCCCAGGACCAGCCGCAGCAGTGCTGCAGGAGTGCTGGTTCTCCATCAGCAACGCCCTCGCCCAGGAACCGTGGGCCTGCCTGCTGATCACGGGGCTGTGATCCCAGCTGCCTTCACCAGGCCAGATCCTGACAAACAACCGTGGGCTGACTTTCCACGGTGTTACCACGGAGCTGCCCTATCCTGAGGGCCTGGGCTCCTGGCAGAGCCTGACGGCTCCCCCCAGGCAGTCCTGCCTGGGCCCACAGGGGGCTCCGTTCCTGGGGTGCCCCCGGCCCCGGGGTGAGGCCTCCCCGGGCGGCCAGGAGGCGCCGCTACACCCGGGCCTTCGCCTCGGGGCTCCCTGGAGCGCCTGCTCCCGGTCCTGCTCCCGGCCCCGGGGAAGGGCTGCCCGGTGACCGACAATCCCCGGAGCGCCAGGGCCGACCCGGTCCCCTCTGCCCTCCTCGCCCTCCCGCGGCGCCCCGGCCCCCTCCTACCGCTCCGAGCTGCCGGGCCGGCTGAGCGGAGGCGGTGGCGGGGCCGGGCCGGGCAGGGCAGAGCCGGCTGCACCGCCCCGCTGCCCGCCTCCCTGGGGCGCCCCGGCCTCCGCCCCCGCCTCTGCCTCCATCGGGCTCAGTAGGAGGAACGGGAACGTAACCGTGGCTGTGGGGTCTGGAGCTGCCAACAACCTCCTGGGTGATGGGAATCTCTGAGGAGCCAAAATCGGGGAGCTATGGCTGCATCCTTGACTACCTCCAGAAGACACATTACTGATGATGGAAACTGCCTGTACTATGGTAACACAGTGCGAGGTGTTTTAACTGTGACCTAGGAGCTTCATGTTGACATCAAACAGGTCCAGTGCTTGACACTAAGACTGAACTTCTGTCACTCTCTGACAGAGAGACTCTTCTGAACTCCTAACGCTTGCTGGAATTGTGTTGCTTCAGCGACAAGAGTCACCCGCCTATACTGTGACCCATTGCAATGAACTGACTCTACTGCAGGGCCAAGGTGCCACAGATACACAGCTGACAGCACTGCCTTAGCCCTCCACTCCTCTTCTGTGAAAACAGACCCCTCTCAGATGGAGAAGTTTCTATACAGTTTGCCTCGTTAATTGCCCAAAATGTGATGTCTGCAGAGACCAAGTTTAAGGAAGCCAATACCCAAGTATGGCTGCTTGCTGGTGCCTCTCATTCCATCCAGCAGTCAGTCTGCTAGGCCTGATGCAGACCACTGCCATCCCTCTTCAGTCAAGGACTCTGTGGTCAAAGAAAGCCAAGTCAAATCACACTGTGAGCAGTGGGACCTCTTGCTGGAACAGGTGAAACAAGCAGAATGAATGTATGTTCTTTAGGAATCATTTTTATATTGGTAACTGAAACCCCTATGCTCAATTCAGCACATCAGTCTCCTAAATTACACAATATATTTCCAGAACAACCTAAAAAGCTTGAAAGAAACCAGTGTAGAAGCTTAGAGCACTATTTCTCCTGCCTAGCTCTAACTTATCCTGGCAAAATGGGCTCTGCACCACAGCAGTTGAAACGTAACCTTGGGGACCCATCAGTGAGAAGAAACAAGAGTGCTGTGTAGCTCACAGCCTCCTCTCCACATGAGCCATTAGAAAGGAAATAAGAATATGAATTTTTACAGGTTTGCAAAGTGTCCAGTGCCCTGCTTTTTCTTTGGCCTCCATACCCAGCAGGAAAGCAGGGCTGGGGAGCCTTGCAGAGGCAGTAACTTCTATAGCTTCTCTCCTACAACTGTCAGAGGTGGGTGGCTGATTACAAAAGGTGAAAAGCAAGAGACAGCTTGGTAGAACAAATTGACAAAATGTACTCAGTAATAATGATCAATAATCAAATAGTGGCTGCTGCTAACAGAGGGCAGGGCCCTCCTGCGAATTCCTGAAATTCCTCCTAAAGAAGCCACCAGACGGCAGTGTAATTGTTAGGCAGTGGCTGCTGCTGGGCTTGTGGTTCTTGAGCCCAGACTTTTGAGAAGATGACCCTGTGCCATGAGAAGTTATGTGGACTGTTGGCACACACTCCAGTGGTTAGTGGGACAACAGGTCAGGGCCAGGAAAATCCATTGCCACTCATGAACCAGACCCACTTCTGGGGAGCAGTGAAAGGAGCCCACTGAAGGTGGTGGCATTGCCCAGCCAGCCATGCAAGCACAGCACAGATTATCCCCAGGCCTTGGCTACCACCTGTGCTTGGGACACGGGGAACTTCACCTCCAAGAACTTGTACCCACAAGCAACATCCTCGGAGTGCTACATGCTAGAGCTGGTCCCACGAAGCTTGTTATGAGGCAAAAGCTCTGGACAGAGCTTGTAGGTAGGTGGTAGTTACCCAAGTTGTTTACCTGCCAGCCCTGATCTCTACCTAGTAACAGTTTTTGGGGCATAAGCCTTGTTTGGGATAATCCTGGGATCCTGCTGTAAATGCTTGCCCTGGCAGTATATGCATCACCACCCACAGGTCTTGGACCACCACACTGGGCTCTCTCCCCAGTTCCAGCAGCCAGTGGGATTTGGGCTCTCATTGCTTTGGATCACAGAGATTATTCTGGGACTCAGGTGGGAATAAGGCACTCTCTTAGTGATGTTGGACTCCTGTGACCTACATCCTAAATCACTTCTGGTAGGAGGCTCCATCAGCAGCTGCCTGATGGGAAAGGAAGAATTCCTCACAGAAATTATTTGGAATAGGTGATTTCAGATAGAACTCCAAATGGAGAGGATTGCACTGGGATGTGCTCAGCAGCAGGACTGTCACCCTATTAGCCAAAGCCAGATTGTTGAGCTGTCCTCCAGGCACCTCATACCGACACTAGCAATGCTACTCACCCCTCTAAAAAGGCAGCACAACGTCTTACAAGACTGCATCTCCCCCAGCACAGCCTGGAAAACCTCCCAAGGGGAGGGCCCTATGCAGGATGCACAGCAGAATTTGGATGCTTCACAGATTTCATTTTGCTGCATCTACTTCTAGTAAGTGTCACAGGTCAGTGCAGTGGAATTGCTGCTCGTGGAGGACCAAAGGAGACTCCACCTGGAAAGGTGCTGAAGTGTTTGCTGGGCTACTCTGGACTGGTGGTAAGAAAGGCTGGTTTCAAATAAAGAACTGTGAGTTAGTGTGAGATAGCCCATGTGCTTAGCAAAGGGTAATTTAACCTCTGTGTCCTTGCAAAGGAGCAGGAGACCTGCAAGGGTGAACTCTGGGACATGCAAAGCTGATACGCTCTGCTGACTTGGAACAGCATTGATCAGTTTGTGCTGGCTGCAGATCTGGTGAGGAAACTTTAAGTACAGCAGATTGATTGCTACCAGGGGACAAATTCCCCATAGCTGGTTGGATTCAAGCACTGAAGTACTGACATATTGATCTATTTACGCTGATTTATTAGTAATAGTCCTGTACCCCAATTTCTTTTGTGAGGCTATACAAAAAAAAAAAAAAAAAAAAAAAAAAAAAGGAAGAAAGTAAAAAAGAAAAAAAAACCGTGCTTTTGCTGGCTTAACTGATTTCTTTCAGAGGATATATAGAGGACATAGCTCTGTATAAAGCCCCATACTGTGAGCATATGCTGCAGTCCATAGTAGACAGGAAAATAAAAGTGATCATAGGCAAGCATGCTACCATGCAAGCAGCTCCAACATACTGGCTCACAGGCTTTAATTTGAGCTCCATCTGCAAATCTTGCTTGCCTTGAGATGGTCCCAGGAAGTCTCAAGAGTTTAAATGAGCTCCCCAGGTGGGAAGAGTTGGAGTAGAATATTATCCCACAATCTTTGGGGTCTGCTCAAGAGTAACAGACTCATGCAGGTACTTTTTTGGTGTACTTTTTCTTTGGTTTTCCCTAATTTCTTGTTGAATTTAATTTATGTGAATTTCTGATTGAAAAAGTTGCTTACATATGAAAGAAAGTGAAGTGAAAAAGTGAAAAAAAAAAAAAAAGTGCTATGATGGCTTAAATTGGTTTCTCCCCCTTGCTCCAGACCTGTTGTGCTCCTCATTTATTGGCATCATGCTATAACCAGCTGAGCCAAACTCAGTTGTTCCAGAGCTCTCCAGCTGTGCAGAAGGTGGGAGAAACAAAGAGATGCTGGCTCTTTACCCACCACAGTCGGAGGCCAATATGATCATTTAAATGGAAATAGTTGTTTTAAGCCAAACAATGAGTGGTTGAAAAAGTGGAGTGCATCTACTTCAGGGATTCACCTGCAGCATAATTTGGATAGTTAGGCTGCTGGGGTGTTAAATCATTCCCACATGAACCACCACCATTCAGCTGGAGGCAGCCCCAGGCAGGCACCATGCATCAGGTCTAAGTGGTGCACATTTATATCACTTTATTTGCAACTAATGAAATAGCTAGAAACATTTATTGCATATAAATTATATATGAGCACCCATCATACAAATAAACTCTTTCCAGTCTCAGCTTTCCATTTCCTCCGTAATCAGAAAGTCTATTATATCTGGGACAGATTCAGGAGTCTCTGCTGGTTCCCATCCCCTGGGCCTGTTTAGATTAACTTGGGAGGTGAGCTACTCTCCAGATATCTACAAAACCCATACCCACCTTTAAAGCATGCACCTATTTTAGAGTATGAAATAGTAGAAGAAGAAGCTAATTTTCTCTCCAGCTCTTGTCTAGACTTAACTGTCTTTCACTTGAAAAATTTGGCAGATTCTCCATAGGCTGAGATGAAATAATAGTGAAAAACCATAAGTAATCTGACACTTTTAATTACAGGCCTACTAGCTCCTTATTGACCTGAAATAATAGTGAGAAATAGTACATACTAGGATCACTTAAAAACAAGGAAAAAATCTAGTTAACACTAAGTCTCATGTTTATGGAAGAGAATCTATAAAATTGCTGCTTGGGAACTTTTGGAGATATAAGCTATAGATTTGGGTAACGGATTTGGCTGACAAAAGTAAAAGCTGTTGAAGTAATAGATCTCCAGCAAGGAAACTGATACAGTCTTACATTGTGTTTTGATTTTTAAAATATTGGAATGATACCAAATTAACACATTTTGTAGTAATCGGACTGAAAATTGACTATATAGCCAGTGTCAAAATAATAAAGTTGATACAAGCACGTAAGGGGGGATTTTGAAACAGTCCAATGGTGAGTTACTCCACCCGGGCCACTGGCAGCGCTGTTTGTGGAAGAAGTGACTCTGGCGAAGGACTGACTCACAGCGGAGCAGCAGCTGAATGTGAACTCCCAGTGCAGTCAGAAAGGCTAATTCCATTCTCAGATGCATAAGCAGGGAATGTGGAACAGGTGTAATGAGATTATATTGCAGGAGATTATATTGTGTCTGCTAATTCCATGGAGGTGATTACTGGTGTGAAAGAATTCCCAGTTTTGACAGCTCTGATTCAGTGAGGAAGGGAACAAGTTGGAGAGGCTTCCTGGCAGAGCTTTAAGGCCTATGAAGGAGTTGGAAGACATTTTATGAGAGAGAAGCGTTTAGGACCAATATGACCAAAGGCTTAGTATACCTATGTAGCACTGCATTTTTGCTCCTCCAGTTGTCACACTGCCTAACAATAGCACAAGAAAAAACAGTCTAGAGAGGAGGTATACATTTGATAATGGAGAAAGGAGTTAAATACTTCAGTGGTTTACTTAGGGTGCTGGCAGCTTTCCAACCATTGGCAGTTTTTTAATGAAGATGGGATGTTTAACAAAACAACAATGATTAATGTGACAGAGTTCTTTGTCCTGTGATCATCTGGAAAGCAGAATGGTCTGCAAATCAGTCTACTGCAATAGACACTGCTGTCAGACCAGCCTGCAGTGCTTTTGCTACAACTGCTCTCAAAATTACAGTCCATAGCTATACGCCTTGCATTTTACATTGTTTTACTTAATTTAGAGGCTTGGTTTCCTCAGCTGAGGAAACCCCTGTTTCTAGTTCCAACAAGGATTTAGGACCCTTCTGCTATGGGGTCTCTGTCTTGGATTGCTCCCTGCTAACAGCCTCTTCTGGCTGTTTTTGTCTGCTTTGGAGAAATGCCTGAAGTGAGTGAACTCGGTGCTTGTGTCCTGTGAGTGGGGTTCAGCATCACCACCCACCTCAGTGTTGGGGGACAAATCTGGGAAAGCACAGGCAGGACTGAGGCTACCTATTCCAGCTGAAGGATTCTGAGCAAAGGGATTTGGGCAAGATCCACCCATTTTGGCTTCCAGAAACATGTTCTGAAAAAGTGGGATAACAACAAGGAGAGGCAATAGACCTCAAGGATACAATGAAACCCTTGACTGAGCTTCCACCTCCATGTCTATTGAGCAGCAATGTTGGGAGAAGTTCCCTGGGGTTGTCATGGCTTTATGTGGCCACAGAGCCTCGGGGAGCTCACACCCGAGTCTAGCGGTGCAGAAGGCTGGTACCTCGTTTCCCCTGTACTGCTCCAGGGTGTTTGACATGTAGGCCAGATTCAGAGGTGAGGGAGTGGTTTGCTGTACAGTTATAAAAGACTGCAGCTGCTTAAATCTGACCTAAATACCTTCCAGATTATGCAGCCTGATGCTTTGTTTGAAAACCTAGAAGGTTGCTGTCTGCTGGGTCTTCCTCCAGGGGCATGAACCAGGGGCATGGACTGGCAGGGAGTCAGAACTCGTGCTCTGCGGCGGCCGTGGGGGAAAGCGACAGCAGAGGGTGTTGCAGGCTGGCACGAAGGCACCGCGGCGTGCCCCCTGCGCGGCTGGCTCTGCCTCCCCTCGCTCCATCCATCCTCCGGGCACGGCAGCGCAGCCGCTCCGTGCCGGCGCTGGCAGCCCGCAAGCCGCGGCACCCGGCTCCCCGCAGCCGCGCTGGGTCACCGCGCTCCGGGCAGCCCCTGTACCTTCGCTTTCCTGGAAAGCAGTTTCTCTTCGTTACCGAGAAGAGCCCTGCTCTGCTAGAGGAAGGAGGGGCCTTGCCACGGCTTCATGCAAAGGGGCCGCTACTTGTGCTATTTTTTCCTCATAAGAGTGGAACTAAAACAGCCTCTGCTCGCACTAAATCACTGAAGGTGTTTGTTTTTGTTTGGTTGGGTTGTTTGTTTGTTTGTTTGTTTTCTCCTGGGGGGAGCAGAGGAGGGCTGGGGGATTTTTGTGTGTTGGTTTAGTCCTCCTGGCTTTCTCTTTTTGTGGTGTTGAGTTTTTGTTTCCTGTCTTCTTAATGCTGTTTGCATCTCCTAAAAGGAGACTTTTACCAAGTTAAGAGAGTCTCCATCTCAGAAGGGAAGGAAAGGTCAAAAGGGAAAAACTACTTAAGACTGGATGCAGTCAAACATTTTACATTTTGGATTATTTGCAGGTTGGACTTGCAGCACATCAGGAGATGATGGCAGTCATTTCCTACTCGCCCCACAAGCATCCTTCCATCCTCCTATCTGTACAAAACCTTATGTACTGCCTGTATTACCTCTCATCACAGGGTACCCAGGCCTTCCTCTTGCTTCCTTCTCTCCCTTTCCTTCCCATTTAACCACCTGGCAGGAACCTCACAGCTTATGTTTGGGCAAGCTACATTGTCAGGGCAGTTTCATATCCTGCTCACATCCCGTCCAGAAAGTCAGTGTCCACACCAGCGGGCAACAGCATGCTTGGGCCCGGCTGGGGACCCAGTAAGGCACTGAGATCCTAAGTAATTGGTCACTTGTGATCTGGAATTGGTGTTGCAGCCCCAGCTGAGCTTCCACACACAGGTTTGCTAAGCTGAAGAGCAAGTCAGTACTGGAAGATCTAATGTGTTCACCCATCTTCCCTCCCCTCTGCCTTTCATGTTCTTCTCCTTTGTTTTTTTTGATATCTTTTTCTTTTCTTCTGCAGATTTTCAGTGTTTCATTATCTCCACTTCTTTTCCCTTGTCATATTATCCTCTCCCTTCCTCTGAGGCAATGTTTGCCTTTTGCTTTCCCAGAAAACCATCTCTATTCAATAGTTTGCAATGACCTGCCCCAAAGTACCATTCTTTTTCCCACACCTCCCAAACTGACAGGAGTAAATAGGCAGATTGTGGCTCCTTCCACCTCATGCAATCTGTAAGGAATCTGCATGCTGAGAAGGAGTGAAGCTGTTAGGGTGTTACTGGCCCTTGGGCTGCTGAATATCAACATCTTGGAACTTAACAAAGACTTGGAGGCTGCTGAAGAACAAGCAGAGAAACACCACAAAGCAGAATTACATTCCAAAGGTAGAATGAACTCAGACCAACTGCTCTCAGCAGCGGGACTTCAGACAAAACTCTCTGGAAATGGTTCATTCTGTCAGCAGCTCTATCAATTAATGCTTTCATGTTTTATAAGGTTTAAAGTCTTAGTATGGGGGATAGTGAGGGTATATGTATCCATAGGCAGGGGAAAAATGAAGGGTAGGATAAAACCTGTAAATCTTAAGAACAAATCCTGGCACCTTCTTGGGAGCTATTCTTTGTCATGCTGTCATCAGCATCCTGGGCATCTCAAAAACTGTCTTTAGGATGGATCCAGCTTTCTCCAGAGATGCAGCAGTGGACAGTGTTCAAATTAGCCTCCCTGTATTACCACTGTCATTACACAAAGCCTTTCAGGTATCCTTGCACTGAAAGAAGTTGGGAAAAAAAAAACCCTTCAATCCAGTGGTGAGAGCATGGGAAGCCTCTTGGTTCTAGGGAATTTGCTTGTATTCTTTTTCCTCAAGAAAACTCACCTAAAGATAGGATTTGCTTTTCATGTTAAACATATCCAGACTTGGTTTCAGGCTCACAGGAAAGAAAATCAGCACTAACTAAGCCTGTGCTTGTGCATGATGTGGTTGCCTTCTCCTCCTTCATGTCACAGGACACAAGCTATTTTCAGCATCCTTGTGTTTTCCACCTATAATGAAGCCACCTCAGAAGTACCTTGATCTTGAACACATTTTGGACCCTGTGAGTCAAATCTGAGTTTAGAAAACTGAGGTCAATGGTGCAATGGTGCCATTGTGACATGTCTCACTGGCTTTTATGGCTGAGGAGGATTGCTGCGATACGCTTCAGCTGTAACTGCTGCCAGGACACAGTTTCAAGTGGATGAGAGAAATATGAGCAAGACCCACAGATAATCTCAGAGCAGCGAGGCTGGATGTTAACTTTTCACAGGCAAAGATGAAGAAGAAGAATAAAAGGTAGAATTAGACCAGTCATTTAACATTAAAGCAAGGTGGCTGGAAGAGTCTATGAAGTCACCCAATAAAAGTTATAAATATCCACAGAGGGAAACAGACTCCCTACTAGGAAACTGTAAAGCAAACCACAGGATACTTTTGAAGCTACCATCCAAAAATACAAAAAAAAGTGTGACAAGCCTACTTAAAAACCAAAAATGGAACAGATGAGCTCTTCATCCTTGCTGTGATTTAGAGCTCCAGCGGCAGGTCCTCCCACTGAAGCCTCTCCAAAAAAGAATGAAGTGCTTTGCCCAGATTCTTATGGAAGTTCAGAAATGTTTCTGTGGTCAGCAACATCTTCATGCTTGGTTGAAAGAAAAAACAAGAACTGATGTCTCAACACTCAGTGGAACTTCTGGCAAGACTGAGGATCAGATTCAGCGGTGTGTTTTTGACTGCTTTATGCTCCCTAGCAATGCCAAGCAGCTGTAAAGCTGCTTGTCTGCTGCTCAAGCTGGAATCACAGCTGCTTTGCATCACTAGGCTGGTAGAGAGCAGCCAGAGCACGTCTGCGTTTGGGGTTTGTATAGAGCTTTCTCAACAGGGCAATTCCCGCGGTATGCACACACCAGGGAATGTTCAAAGCATCTTAGAGACAGTATGTAGGAGAGCTCTGATGACATGATCAAATCATAGCTTCATTACAGGCTAGGCCTTTAAACTGTGAGGTTTATACTGCATTCCAAAGTTTCTCTTTTCTTCTATTACATCTATTCTCTCTGAGCAGCTATATGCTTACACTACGCACCATGCGGTGAACTATTTATAGTTCAAATCATAACGTTTCTCTGCATTTGCAATTTTTTACATGATTTCCAGTATTTTAATTTGACCCACCAAGGGAACAGCGTGCGTTTTGGAGCACGGTCCTGAGGTGCACACACGCTGTGCTTCCAGAGTGCCCGGCGTCCTTCTGAGAGCTCCTGCAGTGTCCGAAAGGAGCTGGGAGAACTCTGGCAGGGAAGCTCGGGGCAGGCTCTCTGTTCTCTGCTGGTGTAAAAAGCCCTCTGCGCCACCCCCCCCGGCCCTGGACATTGTCCCTTCCCCGGTGCTTGCGAGCCCCGATGCCCCAGCTCCGCGCTACAGGGCAGCTGATAGTGGCTGGGAGGAGGGGCAGAACCCCGGACCGGCCGCCGCCTCCCCGGGGCGACACGTGGCTCCGGCGGGTCCCGGGGCTGGCGGATGCTGCGGTGCCGTGCCGGTGGGGTTCCTCTGCCGGTCTGCGGCGGCGGAGGGGCTTTCACAGCATCTTTTTTTTATTTTTGTTTTTTATCTTTCCTCTTCTCCTCTCTCTCTTCCCTATCCGTCCAAGTTTTCTTTTACAAAAACACAAACTTTTTTTTTCTTCTTTACTTTTTTTTTTTATTTTTTACTTTTCCTTGCAAGAGCCACGCCGTGGAAAGACGGAGTGGTGGAGGAGGGAGAAACCCCTCCCCTTCCCCTCCCCCGTGGCTCCTTCCTCGGAAAAGAAACATTTNCGGCGGGGCAGCCGCGCCGCCCCCGGTAAGCCGCGCACCGGCCCCTTTGTGAGCGGAGGGGCCGGGGGGGGATGCGGAGCACGGCGGCGGGGAGCGGGAATGCCTCCGTTTGGCTTCGGGGCGGGAGAGCGGCGGGGGCCGGGCCGAGCAGCGCCGCTGCCGCCCCGGCACTGAGCGCTCGCTCGCTCGCACCGGAGGCAGCGCCGCCCGCCCCTGGCCCCGGAGGTGCCGAGAGTAAGTTGTGCTGCGTTAACTGGAAACGGCCTTTTCTGGGGGCAGAGTGCTCGGAGTCTGTCTGTCTGTCTGTCTGTCCGTCCGTCCCGATTCCCTCGTGGCTTGCGAGGGAGTGCAGTCCCCGCTGATTTGGCTCCTGGGGGCGTTGGGGCCGTTGTTGCCTGGGAAGAAGGAGCGCGTTGGGGCTCGGGGGGCTTTTCCCCAGGAGTCGGGGGAGATTTGGGGTGCTGGCATCTCACTGCCGGCCTTTAAGGGAGCCATGTGCTGCACTGGGGTGGCGGCCGGGTGTTGGGAGCAGTCTGGGAGGCTCCACGGGGACTGTCCTGCTGTCAAGGTGTTCTTCACAGCGGCAGGGCAGGAAGATGCTTCTTTTAAAGTGAAACCTGCGCATTATGTAATGTCTTAGAGGGGTCTGGAGGAAAGCAGCTGCACAGGTCCCGGTAACTTGGTCTTCTCACCACTTCTTTCTTTTCACATAAAGCACTGGAGAAGCAGTGCTCGGAGTGTTACGCTTAGTCTTAGCTGGAAAAGGGAGCTGCCTGCCAGAAGCGAAGGCGTTACAGGGAAGCGGGGTGACTGTGAACCGGAGGTGTACGTGCCCGTTTGGGGTTGCCTTGAAAGGCGGAGAAACTCACCATCCTCCAGACCTGGCACAGTCAGAACGCAGCCTCACACCTGCCGTTTCTCAGAAGATCAGTGCTGCGCGCCCATGAAAAGCCTCATCGCAAAGGTTATCGCTAAGTCCTTCTTTATGCAATCTGAGTCATGGTGCTCACAGCCATGCAGGATCTGCTACTCACTTTTTCCCACAAACGCACGCTCTATTACTGAGAATTTTGGAATGGTTACCACGTAAAACCTCAGCTCATGCTACTCTTAGGTTTCTTTTTTTTTCCTTTTTTAAAGATTTAGTTTAAGTGTATGTTAGTATATTACTTCTTGCTTAGTAGAAGCTTGGAAACAGGATCTGGATGAATCCCAAAGGTAGCTGAGAGGAACTCAAGAATGTTAAGTTAATGTCCCTGGTTTTTTTTCTTCTCTTGCATGGTGAAGAAGGGGGATGTGACTTGACCATTGTTCTGGAAAGTTGAGGGTAAAGAATATTGTTAGCAAGCTGCTATTTAGGACTGTGTGGTCTAGACAGTGCCATTTACTAGTTCTAGTCCTTGCAGCTCTCAGAGGATTTAAATGAAAAAGCCAGTCACATGTTGACCACACTCAACTGTGTAAAATGGTGTGGAATCAGAAATAACTAGTTTCCTGATGTTTCATTCTCTATTGACTGTGTCCTTAAGAAGGTATGCAAGCATATCTTCTTTCTCAGAGCAATTGCAACTGCAATTCAGATGCTGTGTGAATGTCAAATGGCCCATTCAGTCACAGCAGGGCAATGGTCATGTGCTTTAAAATCATGCACATGCACAGAAGTCTGTGAGACTGAGGCTGTATTATCACATAATGTTGCTCCTGGTTGAATCAAGTTACAATGAAATGTGGCCAGTCGCTGCAGATGAAGCCAAGCTTTGTTTCTGTGTTCATGAGTGATTCTGCTGGGTATGTGATTTACAACATAGTTGTTGAAGTATGGATTCTTGTTCCCTCCAGAGGGGAAGGCTTTTGGGCACAAACCCGCAGGATTACTGGGATGCCAACCTCCCACACAGGTTCCCATCTTTTCCTGAGTTAAGCGGAGATCTGGGCCTTTGTTATTTCTGTGTTCCTTGTTAATGTTCTGTATGTTGCATGTTAATAACTTGGCTTGCTTATCACTTACTTAAGTGTAGTGGGGTTTAATGGCAACACAGGGGTTTTCTGTAAAATTGTGTTGGAAGGCACTGGTAAACTGTGCTAGGGTTCCCAAAAACGGGTGTAGAGGAGCACTGCGGAGAGACTGAGCTTCTTTGGATCCTCCCAGGTGTGTGTCTCTGTCCCCACTGTGCCTGCTTAGACAGGGCCAAATTCAGTTTCCAGATGACAGCTTCAAACATGCAACCAGTGCCTTTTACCCTCCTCAGTCCAGCTGGGATTTCTGTGAAGTTGGTGGTCGGTTTGCGCAAGGATAGAGCTGGAGTTGGGTGGTGTAAATTCTTAATTGCTGTCACTAATATTGCGGTTGCATTGCTGAGAAACAAAGGAGAAAATGTGCCTTTAGAGCTGTGTTTTTTTCCCTTGTTTCTCTTTTTCTCTGTCCCCACTGGGAATGATTTGCTCTTTTCTCCTAGTCTTTCCCTGCAGCTCCTTGCCACCCCTCTCTCCCCTTGCCACCCACAGGCTTCTCTGTCCTGATTTCTCCAGCCTTGGTTTGGTCAGCAATAAAGAGATAGTGCCAATACTTAAATATGACATCATTTGGGTCGGGTTGATACTGTGGTTAGATTAATAAATGCTGTGGGGAGGTGGTGTGTTCCTGAGCTGCTATTCCAGGCCGCTGCAGACCTCAGCTAGTGGTGCTTGCCAAAAGCTCACAAGATGGGAGAGGAGGGCTCATGCATCTCTGTAACTTAAAATGTGGATGGTGCAAGAGCTGAGTAAGCCATACAGGGACAATATCTTTCTCGAAAGTAAAGGTGTTAAGCATGTATATCATTAGGAGACATATTTATTAAGTAATAATGCAACTCAATGCTACATTAATTAGACCCTTGATTACATGTAAGTAGAGGCAAAAGGCAGGTATGGTAGCAACTTAACCCCTTTTATCCTCTGAGTCTACTTCATTGCAACTTACTCTTCTGGTTTGCATTTGTGCATATCCTGCATCCTTTTGCCTCAGTAAGGTATTTATTAGCTCACCATTTTGCTGAAATCAGTCTCAACCTTTAAAAAAATAAAAGGTGCAGTGCTGTTTGATGTAGCAGGATTTGGTGACTTTGTGTTAGTGAGTGATCAAAATGACAAGTAGAATTCTTCCCCCTCGCCCCTCACCAAGTGCAAGTTTACAAGTTAAGATTTAGAAGTGAGAGGTGTAGAAAATCTTACTTTTTAAACTTCTGGAAATCAGTGCTTCTGTTCAATAGGTATTTAATAGTGTAAAAATGTAAATTCAGTTTCAGTAGAATAGCTACATGCTGCTTTGTGTTGTCTTTGGAGACTTCAGAGCTACCCCTTATTTTTGTCCTCTTCAGTGGAGAAATGAAAAGGCCTGTGTGCACTTCACAGGAAATGAGTGTCTGATACAGGCTTGCAGGCTGCACATTTCCAAGAACCGCTCTCAAGGTATTTTGATAATGCACATTCTCTCTGCCTTCTTCCCTTCCTGCTCCTCCTGCACTTGGTGTGTTTCTGCTTGTTCGCAAACACATGCAAAACTGAGGGGAGGAACCGAATGGTGCCACTATTGAGTTTGCAGATGGGCTCCTTTAGCTTTATACTGGAGCAGGGCTGGCAAAATCGGGTTAGCAGCATTCCGTTGCCTTTGTTGCAAAGGCTTTTTGTCCTTCCCCTCACTCCCTGCAGATGCTGGAGAAAAATTTCAATTTCAGATTGTGGCTTGTGCAACAAGGGAGTTTTTTGTGTGTGTGTGTGATTCTGCAGTTCAGAAACAGTTTGGATCTACTTTCATACTTCCTCAGTAGCAAACTTTATTTGGAAACTTAGGCTAAAGCTAAGAAAATGAGCGTGGCTGTTAGCAGTTGGAAAATGCCAGAGATCTGCAATCTGAACTGGAATTTTGCACATCCTGCTGAAGGTGCCTTGCTGAAGCTAAGGGGGTTCCACATACGTTTTCCTCAGTTGGCACACTACTGGGATGAGCACAGGTTTGATTGTGCAGGAATGGTTTGTTTATACTTTTTGACAGACCAGCAGTGTTGTTCTTTATCCATATTTTAGTTCTTCCTTGTTTTCTGGTGAGATTTTGTGGTGTGGAAGGAGTGAAGTCAGAGCTGGAGAAACATTTACTGCTTTAGCAGCAAGCACTGAAATCTGCTGTTTGTGTAGGGTGCATGCTGATATTCAAGTCAGCACATCCAAAGAAGAGGTGCTGTTCTTTTTAGGCGTTAAAGAATGAGGAAAACGTGGACAGAGCTATTTTAGCTCTGCAACAGGTCCATAGTTGATTCCTCATATTGACTTCATATACCCTTGTTTACTAGTTCAGTTTTGCACAGAGGGCATTTATGCCTTGTGCTGGGCTCCCCTGAGTGTTATGTCAGGTTTGAATGGTTAAGAGGTGTCTTAAAAAGGTGTCGCTAAAAAACCCAACCCTTTGCTGCTGGATTCCATTGCCTGCTGAAGCGTGACGTGGTGGGTACAGCACAGAAACAAAGTGAAGACATTTGAGAGAGAAGAGAAAGAGAAGAGAAATGAGACTCAGATCAGCTCTCTTATTTTCCCCAGTCTATATGACTAGAGTTTTTCCTTTTATGAGTTTTAAAATTAGTTACTTTTCAATCTTGATCGCCTTTGAACTTCCTCTCATCTGGTTTTCTGAAAGAAGACAAAAAGAATGTCCTGATTGTACTGTGTCTTTCTCTGGCATCCTCTTGTATATATATCTGCTCCCTAAACTGAACATGAAATTTCTCCAGTTTCTCTCTGTACAGTTACACGTTGCTTCTTATTACCCATCTTTAGGCCTGTCCTCTTTGTTTCAGCTCTGTGTGTTTTTATTTCAGGTGACTAGAACTGACTGTGTTCTCTCAGGTGGTGACATTACTGGTATGTTCCCATCCATCCATTTTGCACTCGCCCACTCCTGCTTGCTTCTTGGTTTTTAGATGACTGCTTTTGCATTCGGAGCTGGAGCTTTCCTTAATGAACCCTCAGCACTGTTACTCGGCTCATTGGTCAGCCACGCCACTTAATTTATTGCTCTTGAAAATACAGACCCAGCTGGTTTTTCTACAAGCCGGTGTGTATTTCCATGTGTCAGGACAGAGTCTGGCCTGATCTCCTGCTGCTTTCCTGCTGACGAATTTTGAATGACCTCTGACTTCTCTGTCCTGCGGAGAGTGAAGTGATTTTGTCACTGTTTACCCTGGGAAGGCAATGGAGAGGGCTTGCTATGTTTTGGTTTGACTGCCTAGATTTAAGTAACATGAGGCTGTAAGCTGCCTGCTGGGGGGCAAGGTTAGGCCTCAGAGGTTTGAGGTGTTGTGGGTGATGACAGCGTGAAGAGAGGGGGAGACAGTTCTAGGAAGAGACCTGGGTCAGCATGTGAGTTTGCACAGTCAGGGGGCAGGGAGCTGCTTGCTAGGACATGGGGGAGCCTTTGGGCCGCTTGAACCCACCAGCCTGTTGAGGAGTGAGGTGGGATGCTCTGCAAAGTGGGCTGAGTTGAACCAGGGGGAAGGTGCAGTGGCTGGGAGGGTGGCAGAGAGGTGACCAGATGTGCAGGGGCTGAAATGCCTTGGTTTCCTCTGGCCACCCCTCCTCCACCTCCCATTCACCCTGTGGCATGACTGCTCCATGCCCACCTGCTGTACAGGTCCTGGCGTGCTGCTGGCTCTTCAGCTCGTGAGCCGTGTCTCACTTTTTGACTTGCTTTGGGAAAGCACAAAGTGTGTCCTGTCGTCTGTTGCTTCTTCAGGTGCCATCTGCCTGATGGGGAACTCAGCCTGGGGGTTGGCTTCCCCCCCCACCAGGTAGTCTTGTGCTGCTCCTGCCTTAGCTGCACATGTCAAAAAAAGTTCTTTCCAGTACTTGCAGCCCTCTGGCAATTGCTGGTGTGGCTGATTTGATTAAGAGAATACCTCTCTTTGTATTTCAACAATCCATTTCCAATTAGAAATCTCTGGGTATAGTCCACCATGCCCAGCTGGCTTTCTGCTTTAATGTCAGTTTTCCCCATCTCTTCTGATAGAGCACCCTCTTTTTTTCTTTCAGGTTAATCAGCATTAAATACTGGGAAATCTCCTCAATATCCTGTGCAAGAAAAAAATAATACCTGCTTGTTT
Source organism: Bombycilla garrulus (assembly GCA_013400315.1). NCBI lineage: Eukaryota > Metazoa > Chordata > Aves > Passeriformes > Bombycillidae > Bombycilla > Bombycilla garrulus. The sequence continues at coordinate 721,258 of VXBU01002801.1, read as the reverse complement.
GTGTAACTTCTCTGCAGTGTCCCAGTCCGCACTGATTCCTCCAGAGGTTTTCTGGTTTTGATAAACTGAAAATGCCATATGTTTTCTGAGTTTTGTTTCGTTTGTCTTGGTCACCTACCGTCCCAGTTTCATGACAGCCATCCTCGTATAAATTTGTTCCCTACCGTCAATAATTTATATTCCTTTATATTGGCTCCTCCAGGATTATTTTTTCATCTTCTGAAGGATTATTGAGGTTGTAGAGAGATTTGAATAGGGACTGTGGTTTTATAGTGTGTCTGTTTGATGTCTCTGATCCACAACAGAAGCCCTTGCAAACTGTTGCACCTGCAGCTGCTACCTGCAGTGTGACCTGTGATGTCCCCCAAGCCTGTCCTCTTAGCCAGGCAGCATTTCTGTGCTGTCATTTGTGTGAGGTCTGCACGCTCTCTCACTTATGATTTCCTAAATAACCTTTCATTACTTAATTTTATTTTTTTTTATTCTTTTTACTTTTGACTCTCAGGACTAGTTTCTTTATTTTGTGTGTTGGAAATCCCCCGCTGTAAAACTTAGTGTTGTGGTGTGTCTGTGTTTCTGACCCTTGCCCTTTCCTCTGAAGGCACAGTAACTGGTGCTGCATAATGGTCTCTCACATCTTTTGGAGCTGGTTCTCCTGAAGAGTCAAGGCAGGGTGTTTGCCTTGTCCCCCTTTGCTCGTGTTGATTAATCATCTGGGACTCCTCTAGCAGCGTACTTTTGGTAAGGATATTCAACTAGTTTTAGCTGCTCATTTCTCAGAGTTAGCTGCTTCTTTGAATTCCTTTCCGGCTCAATGTGATGGTTTTGATAAAAAGCCGTGGTTGTCACAGGGACCACTGATGGCCTTTGTGTCTCAGGATTTACTCATTTCCTCAGACAGGGTTCTGGAACAAAGTCGGTTTAATAGAGGGAGGCAGAGGAAATGTACCTGTGCTGCTGGTCTGGGGGTGGGGGGAGCTGGTAATGCTGAGGAGCCATGATGGGTTGGAGACAGCCCTGGGCGTTACTGCGCCCTTCCCACGGATCCCCCTCTCAGCAGGGAGATGGGACAGAGCATTTCAAGTAGGGAGACATGAGGGACTGCTGTTATCTTGGCCTCTTCCTTCTTCCTCCTTGTGCCGTCTCCCTGTCTCCTTGTTTCTGCCCCCAAACTGGGGAGAGCTCCAGCCACCTTTCCAGAGGGCTGCTTCCTGAGCTGGTGTGTGGTGTGGAGGGAGGGACAGCAAGGTAGCAGCACAGACTCTGTGTTCCCTGGTCAGGCTGAGGTTTTGTGTAGCTGTGTAGCACTGACATTCCCAGGAATGGCTGCTGCTGTGAAACTGCAAATGTCAGGAGCAGTGTGACTGGGCTTCCCTCACTTACCAAAAATGCTGTTGGCCGGAGGCAAGCAGCAACTCTCTTTGCTTAAGCCCTAGCAGGATAGGCTCAGCTGCAGTTTTGGAACTTAGTACTGATTTTTTTTTTTTTTTTTTTTTTTTTTTTTTTTTTTTTTTTTGGCTTCTTGTTTCCCCAGTTACAGGAGAAGGCAGAAATAATTAAATAATAATAATTAAATAATTCAGTCTCCAGTAGAAGATGACTTTGGCAGAAGTCAGACGGTAGTTTCAGTAGTTTTTCTTGCTGTGGAATAAGCTGTAGCTGCTTGTGGCTACTGTAGAGCAGCCTCTGAGTTCAGGGAAGTGATGAGGCTTCTCTGTTATTCTGAAATGGCAGGATTACAGTTTCACATTGGGTTATTTTGATGAGGAATAGGCTCTTTTATTTGAAAATATTTCTGAAATTGTGTAGTATTTCCTAGGTTTGAGGAGGGAGCCCTAAAAATGGCTGCCTTTCTTCCAGCTCCTTCAATTAGCCCAGTAAAGACAATTAGTTTTTTCCTTTAAACTGCCACCTTGTTGGGTTTTTCTTAATGTGTGTCACGACGAAACCAAAGTGCTTGCAGACTTCCCTGCCTTGAAGAGTATTTGGCACACATCACACTGTCGTGTTGGTTTTCTTGGAGTAAAAACTTTTTAGCCCCTATCAGCAAAGTGCCATGTTAATTCAGAAAACACATGTCATAGAAGAATATGTTAAGAAGTACCATTAATATCAGATCTATGCAAAGTTATCTGTGGGTTTTGAAGTACATTCTCAAGACCCCAAATGTTGGGAGGTGTTTGATAAGACAAGTCTTCTTGCAAGGTATCCAGCTGCTGATTCCCAGAGCCTGCATGCAGGATCTTCCTGCATTGTGTCTGCTGTGTGAAGTAGGAGCTGCCACAGTGTGTGTGCTGCCTCAGCTTATTTTATTAAATATTGCATCCTTGGATACTGATTGTATAGGGAAATGCGGTTTTAGTTTGGGGTATGTATGTGTGGTGTGGTTTGTTTATTTCCCCACATATTCTCTCATGTGTCAGACATAACGGTAGCCTCACATCAAACTGCCACAGTGTAAAAGAGAGAGGGAACTGCAATGTCTCCGAGGCCTGCTTTGTGCTGGAGAAACTGGCTGTGATTAACGTTGATCCTCTTGGCTGAGCTGGGCCACATTCCTCCTCTAACCACAGCTCCCTCTGTTCTCTTTGGCATGTCTATCTGTGCATCTCCTTTCCCTTCTCCCTCTGTGATCCCTTTCTGGATCAGTCCTGCTCACCTTGGCTGTGGCAGAGTGCTCATGGTAAAGAGCTGTGGTGTGACCATGCATCGTGGCGGTGATGGCGCGATTCAAATCAGTGCCAGTGTGTGGGAACCGAGCTGGCCTACCATTAAAACCCAGTGCTGCATGCCTGGCTCTTACCAGGGAGGTTTCTTCCAGCCCTTTGCTCAAGCTTTCCTTTGGAACAGCCTTCCCAGCCACAAATCAGTAGGCAGCGCATTTCTGTGGGATGCAGACGTGCAAACAGGAGATGTCTGCTCAGGCTCTGCTGCCTGGAGTAGGGACACTCTCACAAGGATTTGCAGGGTACCTTAGGGAGAGCTTTTCCTAATTATCCCAGCCTCCATCTAACTGCTCTGGGAACTGCAGAGTTGCTATCTGGGAGATGTCAAAGCCAAACGGAGTGGTAGTGGGAAAGTGTAATAATGGGATCGACCTGCAGTTTTGCTAGCTGCAAGTCAGGTCAGTGTAGGTTGTGAGGTGTGTGCCCAGTTTGGACTGGGCTGGGGAGGATGCAGAGAAGTGATATTACGTGGATACAAGTGAAGCTGTGCAGGGATTGCCTCTGAAAGGCATGCAGAAAACTGGGATTGTTTTTTCAGCTTGCTGATGGATCACTGACAGACCTGTGATTGCACACATGGTGGTCTGCTGCTCCACCATGTCAGTGGGTTTACTTTTCCATCTGCGAGGTGGGAAGGAAAAGTATTGAGAGCTGGGGAGGCAGGGCAGAAGGGTGTGGGCCAGAACGGAGTGAGTCTCAATTCGGATAACTCAGCAGTGAATGGATATCTACATGGTGTCAAATAAGGTATTCTAAATGTTGTGTTTTGTATTCAGCACAAGCTGGGAGTTTGCTGTTCTGAATACTTAGGTTTATTCCTGTTGCCATCATCTCTTAACATTTGGGTTTTATGGTTCCTGCTTCCAGAAGATGATGGCACTTTATGGTGTTCCATTTGTTCTTGGGCCACCTGTGAGCTGCCTGGAGACCTTATCAGCTCATGGCCTTGTAAGTAGCAATAATCTGCTGTCTCTGTTGCTAGCTGAAGTGCCGTATACGTGTTTCTACATTTATACAGATCAAAGAGATAGAGACAAACAACCTGGCCCCAGATTTGTTGTATTTTAGATCCACGTTACAGAAAACTAATGGGCTTAGTCACCTGCTTGATGGACGTATCTTTCTTTTCAAAGGATGGATTTGCTCTTAACTAAAGCTGTGCAAAAACTGGGAAGTGCTGCATCGGAGCTTTTGAATTTGGACCACTTCCAGTCCTGACATCCAGAAACTCATCCCTATGGGTGGCAAAGACAAAGAGGTAAGCTTTTTCAAGTGTCCTGGAAGAAGAGTTCAAGGATGCATCATAGCTGAGTACTTGAGGCTGATGTTGGACGTGCCAGATTTGTCAAGCCCCAGGGTGCAGGGTTGGCTTGGCTGACACCACACGCTGCATACAGTCCCCTGGTTTACTAGAATTGCCTCCTTATATAAAATATGCTGTCTTGTCTGGGTCGTGAGTGAGAGGAAAAGCAGAATGCCCTGTGTCAAGAGCACTTAGTTTGAAAAGCTCTTGAACTTGCAGTAAATCAGAAAGTCTGGGGAAACTTATCCAGCCTTTTAATTAGCAGGACACCAGCTTTTTAGGGTTGTTGCTTTGGCTGCAAGCATTGTTCCGACTTGCAGTAGGGAAGTAGTAACTTGTTTGGGCGGGGGGATTTTTTGGGGTTTTTTTAGAGGGGAGAAGAGGGAAAGCAAATTGTGGTGTGACAAGTCAGCAGAACTAATTATGCATGTGTGTTTTATTACACCCCAGCTTGGTTTATTCCTGATCCTGGGTCTGCACATCCTCCTTTATGTGGGAGACCATGTACACCTAGGACCTGTTGACCCATTAAAAGTGAACCTAAAAGGTAATATCAGGAAGTACTTCTAGGGCTAATATTACTCTAACTAATGCTGTGCTGCAGGCCTGGCACTTATCTCTTGGAAATGGGTCACTGAAGCTAAACAAATTCCCCCCATCTGAGGCTCTGACCTATATGTAGATTTCAAACCAAGTGAACAAATAGTCAAGGTGCTATTTTTGCATTTACTTTGAATTTGAAATTATGACAGTCTCAGTTCTTAGTCAGTCAGATTTCTAGTAGCAGTAGATTTTTCTTGAAGGACTTGGGTGAATGACACAAGGTTGAAAACTGGGACAAACCAGTTTGGGGTTTTTCTTCTGTCAAATAGCATCTGCAGCCTTAAACAATTATATATTTGTTGTTATTTTTAAAACTAGCCTGGAAATGAAAGACTGCCTGCTTCTCTTTTCGTGCTTGAATTAAGTTTCCAACCTTGACCCATGAAATTGACAAAATTTCCACTTGGACCTAAGAGAAGTTGCTGTTTAGGAAGGTTCTTTATCACTCCTTTCGAAGCTATAGCCATGGCCCTGGAGACACCTGAGGGATAACCTTTGCTTTCTATAGGAGCTAATGTCAGAGGGCCCTAGAGCATCCTCACCCAGCAGAGAGAAGGAGAGGCACAGAGATGCTGCAACTCCTTGTGTTGCCTTCTGTGCTGAGTTTTCAGTGGTGATAGATGGCCCTTGTTGCTGTAATGGTGACTGTGTTTGTTTGCATACTGCTCACTAAATCACCTTCATGTAAGATTTATCCTGACTTGCTGAATGGTCTGAGAAGCTTTCAACTGCTGCCTTTTTTTTTTTCTTTTTTTTCTTTTGATTTTCCCTTTTTTTAATGGAAAAGAAAAAACCCAATTTGATTAACTCCTTCCTACCCCTCCCATCTTTCTCTAAGCATGGAATTTCCCTCCTACTATGAAACTTCCTAGAGGGCAGGATCAACAGCATTCAGAACAGTACCAGGGACATTACGGCTTGTGGACTGCAAATCACAGGGCTATGAGCTGGATAAGCTTCCCAGGCTGCTCTTGGAAAGGGTGCTTATGGCTCCTTATATGAAACGTGCCTGGCAGCTACATTACTGGTATTACTGTTAAGTATTGAGACAGATGTTAGACTAGAAAAGACATCTGTAGTAAGGCGCATTCCTGCTCTCCCTAACTACTGTGCCCGTGTGAAGGGAAGATGTTTGTCCTCTCCCAGGGGGGAAGAGTGTGCACCCAGCTGGTACAGCACCAAAAGGAATGTGAGGCTTTTGAATAGCTGGCAAAGGGTTCAAGATAGGGGGTCCTTGCAAGGAGCTAAGCTCAGCATAAAGCTCTCCCTGCAGAGCAAGCCCAGCATGGGTCCCTGCACATTCCCTGGGGGGCTGCCTGCCCCAATGAGCCCCAATGCTCTGGCAAGTCTGTGGTGGGGAGGAACTGCTGGAGATGAAGTGTGTCTCTTCCTCTGCTGCAGGCTCTGTTCTCAGTTCTGCTCCAAGCATGGCTGTGCTGTGAGTGAGTATGACTGGGTTAATGGAGTATGTCAAGGGAGCGAGGGCAGCATTTGGCAGCGAGCTACTGACTTGTCAGGCCTGGGGAAGTGGTATGTTACAGCTCAGCTTCTCACACAGAATGAGCCTCTGGCTTAGGGCTGTGGTTTTTTTGTTTGTGCCTATATAGACACACATTTAGAATATGTATTTTTTTTTTTAATATATAATTGAAGTGACTTGAATGGCTGATGGCAACACTGGATTCAGAAATTTGCATTTCTGAAAACAGCCTAGTGATAACACAAGGTGCAGGAGATGAGCAGGGTCATGACAGTACATTAGAGGATGGTGACTGGGAGAGGGCAGCATTGTCTGCAGGCAGGGGGAGTTGTCCTTCTGGAAGAAACAGAAGTTAAGAGTCTGGAAGGGCATCAGCAGTGTCTGGTACTAGTGTTAAGTGAACTCATTCGTGGTAGTCTCAGCCTTGAAGTTGATGTAACATTTCTTGAAGGGGTCTTGATCTGAGACCTTTGCTTTCTCCTGACATAGTGAAATAGGCATGTCTTGGGATAACGGAGAGGTTCCTGGGATTTGGTGAGAAATACTTGTCTTCTGTTTTTGCTAAGTTCTGTTGTCAATCTTTTTGCTGGAGAAGGGGTTGGAGAAGTGTGAGGAAACCTTTCACTCAATGACAAAGTAAATGATGCTTTCCTGCTTTAGGAAATCTTTCCCTTTTGATTTGTGGTGTCATTTCACCTTTCCAATCTCAAGGCCACTCTGAGGAGTCCCAAACATCCATCAGAGGGAAATCTTGAAATGATGAGATCTGGGTTCAAACTAGCCTGCTGGAGGTTATGCAGGATCCCTGGCTGTGAATCACAGAAACCCCATGGATGCAGAGTTCTGTAAAGTGCCACCTTGTGCTGGTGGGGACCCAGCCGGAGCCCTTCCCACACATATATTCTCAGTTGTCCGTGCAGCCGGGGGTTGGTGACATGCAATAGCTCCTTGGTACCCTCTCTGATACTCTTGCTGGTCTTTCTCCCTTGGGAAGTGTCTTTCCCAGGTTGAAGAAGGTATTGGATTTGCCTCACTCTCCTTTTGTCCCACAGGCTGGATGCAAAGGAGGAAGCATGGTAAAGGCAGCATCTTTCCAGGATTCATGGGCTCTTTGAGAGATGATCAGAGGGAGGCCAGATGATCTGCACAACACACACACCACTGTTTCTCGTCTGCAAACGCAGCATCGGAGCGTTCTCCCCAGCCCCGCGCCCCCCGGCTTGCCCGATCGTTTCCGGATGTTTCGCAGCTGTGAGTGGGAAGTGCTGGAGCGATCCCTCAATATCCTCCAGGCCAGTGACTTCTACTGGGGCCCCTTGTCTGTGGGGGAGGCTCACGCCAAGCTCCAGCGGGAGCCTGTGGGCACCTACTTGGTGCGGGACAGCTCGCAGGGGAACTGCTTGTTCAGCCTGAGCGTGCGGATGCCCACGGGGCCCGTCAGCCTTCGCATCTCTTTCCAGGAGGGCTATTTCCGCCTCAAGAACTGGTTTTCAGACTGCGTGGTCCGGCTGCTGGAGCTGGTGGTGGCGGGGACCCGGAACAACCCCTTGCACTTTGATGAGATGGGGGGAACTCCGCTGGTCTTCTCTGAGCCCTTGTGCCGGAGCCGCCGGGCAGTGCCCACGCTGCGAGAATTGTGCTGCCGGAGCCTCCCTGCTGGTGCCGTGACGGAGGACAGAGCAGGACTGGGGAGCTCCCTGGGGATGTGCCTGAGGGAAGACGTGTTCTTACCCCTGGAGAGAAGGGGAGGGTCAGAGGGGAGCGTTAGCCCCAGCCCCTCTCCGTCCTGGGCTGGGAGATGATGCCATGCATATGGGAGATGAAGGGAGATGCCTCTTTTATGGCTGTAGTGGTGGGATGTGTGCCACATCTGTGAGGCTAGACTGGCTGCTGGGAGAGGAAGGGGGAGGGCAGAGGGAGCAGAGCTTGAACCCAGTGGCTGTGACAGACGTTTCTTCATACATACACAGTGAGTGTCACTTCCCCCAGACATGCCTGGGTGTGCCACATGCCTGAAGAGCAGACATTTCCACTGCCACTAAGTCCTGCTCTTTGCTCCATTTTTAACTTAAAAGCTTCAGAAGAAGGTGAGTTGCCTGTCCTCCCAGGTCAGCCCTGTGTTCTCTTCTACCCCAAAGTGCTTGAGCTCATTTCTGCCTCAAATCTGCCCTTATGAAGTGCAGCTGAGTAGAGTCCCACAGCAGTGCAGCTTGGACATCGATGGGCGCGACCCTTGCGCTGACCCACGAAGCTGTGGTGGAACAAGAACGTGTTTCACTCCTTGCAGCACGAGTGTGATGCCTGTTACTTCAGAGGCTGGTGTTTGCACCAAGTGAAACCATTGCAGCCGTGTATGATACACGCAGCTTCACTGGCTTTTGCATTGCTTTATTTGATTGGATTTTTGAGAGTGAAGATGGGTTATGCTGTACTTAAGGGCATGGCATTCCTGCAGAGATAACCCTGGTCTGGAGAGCTGTATCTGCCCTGGGAGGGTGTGAAGAGATGGGATCCTGCACCCTTTCTTAAGCTCATCTGATAGTGTGCTGCTGCCATCTGTCGAGCATCAGAAGATGTTTTGGTTTTGCCTCTGAAAAGGCAAGGAATTTTTTATATAAAACTTATAAATTTTAATAAAACTTTTATATTGATTTTTTTAAATCAGTGTATACATGGCGATAACTTCATTCCCTTGTAATGTTGGAAGCTCAGTTAGTTTAGTGTCCAGGCTTGGCAATCAAACTGAAACTAAACAAGTTAATTTCTCATCAAGAACAAAAGCAGAGCATAAATGAGTGCTCCTAGCTGGAAACATTAAATTTAAGTTAATCTTGTTTTGTAATTAATTGAAGAATTTTCTAAACAGAGAATATTTCTGGAAGTCTCAGTCCTACATTATTAGAAAGTTACTTTAGTACCTTAAAATTTGTACTGATTGCTTGAAAAAAACTGAGTAATTCAAGGTCTTAGAACAGGGCACAGCATCAGTGAACTTGAACTGGTGAGTATCAGTACAAATGGGAGGAACATTTGGCTTAAATAGGGTCATGGTTCATTTCAGGGATAGTCAGTATGATGTCTTCAAAAAAGCGATTGAAAACAGCTACATGAAAGAAGTTCATATACTCTAAAATTTGAGCCAAACCATTTTATATGCTGCTAAACATCCTCTTCAGACCTATGTGGAAGAAAAAAGCTGAACAGGGGAAGAGAGTACACTGGATTTGCTCTATTGTCTTCAGCTGTTTTATCTGGGGAACTAAAGTGTATGGTCAGCACAGAGAGAGATACAGGCTGTGATTCATCACAGGAGCCTAACTTAGACACTTTGAATTATTCTCTGGGGGGCTCTGTTGCTCTGCTGGCGGTGAGGTGCCTGGCTGCCTGTCTCAGGGCATAGGCTTATGAACCAAGGTCGTTAGATGAGTGTCAGGGAGGTGGTGATCTTGTCCTCAGTCCCTGCTCCTTCCAGCTGCAGGGAGACCAGAGGCAGCTGGGTGGCCCTGCAGCTACTGCTTCTCTCAGCCCAGAGCAAATGCAGGAGCTGGGATTGTTCATTCCCACAGGGTTTGTGTGCTCTGTGTGCCATGTGTAGTGTTGCTTGCTGCCAGCACCTCAGGTGGGTCAGGGCACCTCTGGGACCATTCCCTGCATGAAGCCCCTGCCTCAGCAGGGTGGACTGCACAGCTGACCCCTCCCTCTCTGCCGTGGAGGAGTAGGACTGGATCTGCTGGCCCAGGCCTCATGTCCACCCCTAGATCCTTTTCTTTCTTGAGGCTGTCTGCTGAGGTGCCTTGGCTGCCTTCCTGCCTTCCCTTCGGAAAGCAGGGGGGTGGAGGAGCAGGATAATTTCTTCCATGTTTAGAACCGAGCACAGGAATGCTTCTGTTTTCTGGCCACGGTTATACCTCACTGAGGGAAGAGCTTTCTAATGGTATTGCTCTGACCTGGCTGTGAACTGTTCTCATTTGGCCGCAAATGAACATCTTGGGTTGTGTAGCTGGGGGCTGCAGAAGAGCCCTGTTTACAGCCTGGATTGCACTTTAGGAAAATCACACCATGGGAGAAGGAAATAGTTTGGATTTTAATAAAGTCTGCTTTATTTTGTTCCCCCTTTTTTTTTTTTTTTTCTTTTTTTTTTTTTCTTAATTGCACAGCAAGCACTTGTCTCAGTCTTACAAGTAAGTCAATTCCATGCAGGGCTGCAGCGAATTGATTTATCTGTGGATGAAAAGCAGTGAATTACTGCCAAGCATTGTTATATTGTGGAAGTTGAAAGCACATCATGTGTGAGTATCCTCATTATTCCCAAGGAGAGGTCACTCTGCAGATCAGGATTGGTGCAAGAAAGGAAATCAATGTAGAAAGAACAGGAAAGTGAAAAGTGCAGTGGCTGAGGCAAGTGTTAGAGTCCTTCGTTCTCTGCTTGGATGTTGGAAGAGAAACCTTCTTCTTTCAGCACCTGAGGAAAAAGATGTACAAAGCAAAACTGTAAGAATTTACTTCCATGGGGTAACACTATCCTGCTGCTTTCATTGGAGTGGGAGATGTTCACTTTAATGACCCTGCCTCTGAACGGGTCCCTCTGTCACGTAGAAGTAACTCCTGGTGGTCTGTATCCAAATGTTTCTTTTGCTGGCTCCTAAGGGGACTTGAAAAGAAATTGCAAACTGCCTCACAACCTCTTGAGCACCATTTGGGGAATAGAAGAAAATTGTTTGCATTTTTATACGTTATGTTGTACATTTCTCCAGCTGACTCATTTCAGTTTGTCGAGGAAACTTACACAGGCTTTGCAGATGGTTTTTTTCAAGTGTTCTTCCTAACAGCAGAAGTTGAAAAGTTTAGTGCTTGCAAGAGGGGCTTCCTCTACCATGCTGTGAAGGGCCTGGATTTCAGTCCCAATATGCTGCAGGCATCCAGCAGGAAACTGCTCTTTGTCTGCTCGCAACTAGCTGTCTGTTGGTAGTGCTCTGGGGCCCCAAGGGTTAATTTCCCAAAATTCTTCACTGTAACTTGCTAATAACTTCCATATGTACCCATGTGTGTGCTCAGGAGGGGCCCCACAGCCATCAGCTCTTGTAATAACACTTGATTACCTCTGACATAAGGGTCTGTATGTCATTGGGGATCAGGATTCACCAAAAGACACAAGTTTCTGCAAAAAACACTTTAAAAATGTATTAACATTTAGTCATCCTCAGCGATTGGGAAATGAACTCTTCTTAGGTAGTCAAGCTTCAAAATAAAGCCTGTGTACACACAGGTAGATCCCAGTTTTGACCCTTACCCTGATGTCCCTCTGAAAATGTGTATTTGTCTCCTTAGTCTTTAAGTGTGCTAAACCCCTTCATTTACAACATACCTTGGTTAGGAGAGTGTGATGGCTTTGTCTGATTGAGGTCGTTTTGCCCCAATTCCTTAGATGTTTGGCATCTGTACAGTTAAAACTGCATGCACTGGAGCTTTTTGCCTGCCCGGTGCCATTCCCTGGTGCAAAGGCCGGGCTGCTGAGGGCAGCCTTCAGAGAGAAAGCAGGTGTCAGAGGGAGAGGGAGATGTGGCAGAGTCGCTCTGAAGCTCCCTGCAGAGCTGCCTGGGTCTTGGCAGGCTCCTGCTGCCTTCTGATCTCAGCTGGGGCTGGCGGAGCTGAGGTTTTGATTCAGGCAAAGCAAAGTACTTCCAAACGCTTCCCGTGCAAAGGCTGGCTCAATAGTAGGACTCTTCAGCCAGAAAAGAGATGGCCAAGGTCTGCGGCAGAGATCCGTAAAGCCTAGATGCCGTGGAGTGGGTAACCATGTGTTTTCTTTAAAATCCAGGGAGGCGTCTGATGAAATGCTCAAGTTCAAGACTCAAAAGGAGACGTTTCTTCATGTGATGTATAGCAGCTTAAGCTGTGGAAAGCTCTGGCACAGGCCACCAGTGAGGCTAACCTCTGTGTGGGTACAGAAAGGGATTAATGGTGATTGATGGAGCACCTCTGGAAGAGGAAAAGCAGAGTCGGGAAATAAGGGGGAGGCAGGATCCAGGTGGAGCTTTGAGTTCTGTGCCTCGTAGGGCAGACCTCTGCTATGGCAGGAGTGTGGGAACAAGCCAGCTGGGCTCAGCCTGAGGCTCAGCAGCACAGGGGGCAGCCCAGGCCAGCAGAGCCAGTGGCTTAGTGAGGGACAGCTGTGCTGAGCTCCCAGAGCCTGTGCTGGGCTTCTCGAGACAGAGGGGTCTGCACCTGTACAGCCACCCCTGCCGTGCAGTTGCGTGCCCCAGCAGTTTGATGGCAGCCCCAAAGGGAGCAGCCCTCGGGCGCTTCTTCCCAGCTTTCACAAGCAGAAAAATTGGAACACCCATCTGATGCCTGGAGGCAAGCGTCTGCACAGGCTGAGGATAAAAACACTGCCATCACTCAGAATGAGTGAAGGAGCCTGAATTGTCAGCTGAAGGTTCTGGGGGAGGCCAGCATCAGCCTGAGGTGACGGCTGGTTGGGGCAGAACTGGGAGCTCCCAGCCTGACTAACTGCATGTCAGAAAGGAGCTGCAGAGCTTTGAGAAGCAAAGCACTGGCAGGCTCCTAGGTTCGTCCATTCCAGAGCAAACGATATGCATAGACTTTTAAATATTTTTGCCTCCTGGGCTACCTGCTTTCCCAAGACACTACCCTTGCCATCAGAGCTCTCAATCTTTGAGCTGAGCCCAGATGCCACTGAAATCAGTGACCAGATTATTGTTTCTCACTGAAGATTTTGGATTAGACCTCCCTGTTTTGTCAGGCTAATGTGAGCAAAATGTGGGTTTTCCGCACTAAACGTAATCAAAACAAACCCTGCTCCCACTGGCTTGTGCAACAAATCATGCTGGGGGAATTGCTGGCATTCGGCATGATTAGCCCAAGTGCAGATGCCTTCCAGCTTGTAAACAATAGCCTAAAGGATTGGAGAGGATCACAAACAAAGCACTTACACAGAAGACAGCATTTTCAAAAGGGACTTGAGAGCTTATGTCCATTGGGGGTTTGTCTTTTAAAAATAAACTAGAAGTAAACAAATTGACAGAGACAGCTCTGAAGAATCTAAGAAAATGAAAGTGAGGAGACTGGATATAATACTCCAAAAATTAAGTAGGGGGGAACTAGACAGGGCTAATGGGCCCTCTTAAACTCCTCAATAAGATGTCCCACAGCCTTAGGGACGGGCAGACACTGGAAGCCTCATCTGTGCTTGTGAATGAAGCCAGGTGGGATGTGTAAGTGATGTAGGAGAAAACCCTTCTTCAGTTCAAAGGAGGAAAAAAGAAATCCCTAAAAAGTGATGAGAGGAACAAAAAGATCAGGCAACTTGTGCTTGTTTTACGGTGATTCAGTCTGAAAGGGACATTCCCTCTTTGAGCTGCAAACGAGTGATAAATTGCTGTGAATTTTAGACTGAAGACTGTCCAAGTCATGTAAACCATAGTTTTTGTATTGTGCTTTTAATTTTTTTTATTTATCTTGGCTTTATATGGGGTTTTTAAGTATGGGCTGAATTATTTTCAATTATGTCTCATTTCTCCTGGCCTTAGCAGAGTGAAGTAGCAAGTGCCCAATGTGAACTCCTGCAAGGGGACAACAAGGTTCATGACACTGATGGTCGCTCATTTAATGCCATGGTGAATGGGAGTTGTGGCCAGAGCTCACCAGCATCTCTGTAACTGAGATGATGTTGCAAGGAATGCTAAATCTGGAAAGACAGGAGTGCCCTTCACGCTTCCCCTGGTTCTTTGCCTGCTGAAAACGTGCAGTTCATCCATTTGTTTGAAAGGTTCAGGTAGCAGCTATTCTGATCACAGACTATGAGGTATTTGCCAGGTCCTTGCTGCTAGACTTTCAGTGCACCTTGAGTTGTTTCAGAATCCATGGAATCTCAAGCCTAGAATAACACAGGTGCAAATCCAGGCACTCTTGGTAGTATCCACCCTCCGTGTTCTAAGTGCTTCAGTACTACAGCTGCACATTCTGCAGTACTGTGTTAGGAAGGACTAATGGTTCCTTTTATCCTTGGTCTTCTGTAAGGAGCTCTCCAGGGCATTGGGATGGGAGAATGGGGTGGTGGAGAACATGAGCTGCAGATCTTTTCCTGCTCTTCCAGACTGTGCAGGGAATCAACCAGATATGAAGGCAACTCTAATGTACGTGCTGAGATACCTAAAATAAGCCATGCAAACAAATCAGTCGTATGTTATCCAGATGGGACTGCTCAAATCCAATAATAGCAGTAAAGTGCTCCCGAACTCTGCAGAGAGAGAGATTATAGAAGGATCAGGTATAATTATAGTGCCTTATTATTACCATTCTCATCATTCTTTTTAACAAAGCTTTTCAATAGGATGAAAAACTTCTTGCAGGAGATCCTAATGTGTTTGCTGGCATTTTTTCATTCTTCTTCCAAGACTGTTCAAGTCATCCCCTGTAAATGGCATTACTAAATATCATCATGATCTTGGGTTGTACTGTCTTTCAGATGAAACCTTCTTCAGCATCTCTTCATGGCCTTGACTGCAGCAAACCCTTCTGAAACACCTTGCTGTTGCTACCTCTAAAGACAGCACCAGCAAAAATACCCCTGTGCTGCTATGATCCTTGCATTGATACAAAACCTTCCAAGCAGGGTTAAGTAATACTCTTGAAATTAAATATTAGTGTCTGCAAGTGGCTTGTCTATATACTGCTCCATGTATTACACCTGGAAAGAAGTGGAATCATTCAGCAAAGATTCTCTACTTTGGAGAGAGTCATAGAGCTGGAGGTATGTGTCTGCAAGGTGTTCTACCCTGCATGAGTCCCATCTCCTCTGAACACCATCAGTGATTGTGAGAAAAAGCCCAGGGTTATGAGAATCAGACCACAGGCAAAATGGGTGCAAGAAACACATATCCTTGTCTGCAGGTTGGTCCTATGGGCTGGCACCACACAAGAGAAGGAAAAAACCCCTGGCATTTATTCAGCAGTATCCCTTCCCAGACCGCTGCAGTTCCCTGGAAATTCTGCTGTAAGAGGAGCCTGACGGTGCAAGGAAGCCAGCTCACCTTGGAGGCACAGTCACACAGCAGCTCTGAAACCCAGTGTGGACTTCCCAGGGAGGGGATTTTTCACAGGAGGGAAGTCCCAGGCAGCACTTGTGCAGCTCCCCCAGCTTAGGGAGCATCTTGCTATGTGGAAAAGCTGTCGGTGAGCATGTGGATGGTAAAAACTCTATCAACACGTCTTGTTCGTAATCTGCAGCACACCCTGCATTGCCATCTTCATGGCCCTGATTTAGTGAATCCCTTACACCTCTCTCAGCTTGGGGACATGTCTGTGTCTGTGTCTGTGTCAAGTGTTGCAGTGCAGGGCAGCATCTCTCTCCATGCCCTGCTCACCGGCAAGTCCCAGGCAAACCAGGAGGAGAGGCGATGTGGTTTGAACACATGCAGCAGGTTTGGAGGGGGATGCATTGGATTTGTTTCTTGGGCTGGGGGAAGGGGTGGTTTGCTGAAATGGGTCTTTATCTTCTCGTCTCCCCTGAGCACCTTGGCAGAGCCTTGCTCTCAACTCAATGAAAGTAGGGCAGAGTCTAACCACATTTCAAGCTGTCTGTGTTTTTGGATTCTGGGTAACTGTGATCTTTATCTGTTCCTAGAAAAGATTTAAACAACTTATAAACCACAGCTGGGCAGAGATAATAAAGGAAGCAGTACTGGGGTGGGGAAGGATCTCCCCAGCATGTACAGAGTGAGGAGAGAGTGGTCTTCAAGAGAAACCATGTGGTAGAGGGTCTCAGCATGGCTATTGGGGCTGTAGGGGAACACAGAACGGCTGCCTTAGGGAAACCTCAGCAGTATTAGTAGCTAGGTATAAAATGTGGGTATATGTATATACATGCATATATATATATATATAAAAAGAGCAAGTGGAGGTACAATTAGGCACAGGAGCAAGGTGTCCGAACCCCGCTATAGTACCTATTTAGTCTCAGCTCCATGCACTTGCTCCCGCTGAGGTTTGTGTCTCCATGCAGGCAGGATATGCTTCCTCTTATGTGCCAGGGTTTTTTGCATTTCTCATCCCTGTGGGACCCACATCTATCATCGTGCAGTTCTCCAGAGAGAGGAGACCTCTTTCTGTTGGAGGGGTTGGAGAGGGTTCAGGCTCAGTGCCTAACCTCCGAGGTTCACAAAACCCTTCCCAGGTCTCCCCATGGCTTACGGCAGCCTTGGACGCTTCCAGTGCGCTCAGCAGTGGTGTGTAAGGGTCTGAAAAAACAAAATCCAATGATGTTTCTCTTGCATTAGGTCAAAACTACAGATCCTTGTCCTGTAGTTCTGTCAGCCAGGAATGTAGACAGCAGGTGGGAAATTCAGGGGTAGGGAGGAAAACAGAATGAAACACATTTCTGTATTGGCAAAAATCCTAGCAGAGATATGGTTCTTCCAGCACATGTTTTTGCCAGGATCCTTTATTTAGTTTTCATAGGCAGAGTAGGGCCTGGTGGCAAAAATTATGTTTTTCCACCCTAGGAGGATGTGCTGTTACAGCTGTATCAGCCTGCATATTCTCCACAGTCCACAATCAAAGCAAAGTTGAAGAATTAATAGAAGGAAAAAAACAATATCTTCACTTGCCAATGAGACACTTAGCTACTTAATCCTTTCCCAGCTTTCCTCCTGGGAGCTGGCAGAAGCCTAGAGTGCATGAGGAAAGCTGTGCCAATCTAAAGCAGGGTGTGACCGCACTCAAGTGTCTGCTGGTCTGCTGTGGGGGTCCATGCTGCTTCCCGGGGTCACTGCAGCTGTGCTGCCTGTTCTACTTCCCAGTAGACTGAGCTGAAAAGCTCCTGCAGGCTGAAGAAAGGATCTCAACCCCCCTGCCAAAATAAAAAACAAAACCCAGGAAAAAGGAAGAGAAATAGCAGGCAAGGGAATGAGGTGGTTTGGGTGAAAGGGAGTGCAGGGACTTCTTGAACAAGGTAGCAAGGTCGGGGGAAGGAGCTTAGATTCGGAGTCAGCTGTGGGGCAGTCAGAACTGCTGCCAGGCTGCAGGGAGCTGTGGTTGGTACAGCTGGCTGGCTCAAAGCAGGGCTGAGGCCCAAGCAGTTTTCCTGCACAGACAAGACTAGAAGGGCCATCTGGCGAGGCCATTGCTGGCAGGAACCAGTCCTGCGGCTCCTTGCAACTGCTGCCATCTTGTCCAACATGATCCTCCCTGTGTGTGCCCTGCACAGGACCCAGCACCTGCCAAACTTGCTTGCCTGCCCCCCTTCCTTCACCCCCAGCAGGGGGGATGCACAGCCCTTCACTCAGGACAGTTTCAGAGCATGATGTGCATACCTCAAGGCACGCAGCTGGCGAGCAGGGGCTCGTGTTTTAGGAGAGCACTGCTGGCAGCATGCCGTGCTCCTGCCCAGTAATCCCTCTGCCAGCATTTTTGCTGCTAATGTGAGAAAGTTTGGGCTGGCCTGGTGGTGGCATTGAGGGGCTGGTGACACATCCTGTGACCATGGGAGGGCTGTGTGCCCGCAACTCCTGCACTCATGCTCCCATGGGGGCTGTCGATGTGTGTGAGTCTGGCTGTTTGTAGGGACAGTCCTTTAAGCCCTGCCCGTGCCGAGGCAACCACAGCAAACTGAACACCATTACCAGCACCTTGACCAGTGCAGCATCACTGCTCACTGGCATGAAATAAGTACTTGGGCTTCGCTCGTGCTGGGAAGCACCCATGCGTGGTGCCAAGAGGCCAATGCGAGCTGAGATTTATCATTCATAATAAAACTGCGCTCCTCACTAGCACTGGCAGGAGTTTCCAGAGCACCCTCGGCATAGAAAGGATGGTGTGTGAGTGCAGGGACGGTGCCAGGGCTGGAGGCAATGCTGCCGGCAGCTCCCTGTGCTGTGTCCCCGGCGGAGGGCTGCTGCCCAAACGGGCTCAGCAGAAGTGACTCGGCTGCCGCTGCCAGAGGCGGCTGCGAGGGGGGCGTCCTGTGGCGGGGCGGGACGTCTGTGGGGGATGACTGGGCTGGGCTGCTGCGGGGACGGTGACCTCTGGCGCAGAGAGGGGCGACGAGGGCAGGACACAGCGGGAATGGGTTACACCCGCGGCAGACAGGTTCATTTTCCTTTTCCACACCCTGTCGGCTGCTGCTGCTCCTGCCTGACGGGCGAACTGCCACTGCAGTATTTGCAGCTTGCCGAGTAAAAGTTGTTCGTCGAGCTGTTGATTACGGTTAATTAGCATTAATTTTGCCTTGACTGGATCCTAGTTGTGCTCGTTTCTCCGGGCTGCGACTCCTCCGGTCCCCCGGTGCCNTGGCGGCGCCATCTTGTGGGCGAGGGCGCGGGTCGGCGAGAGCGGCCGCCGCCCCTCCCTGCCCGCTCCGCCACCGCGGCACGGCCGGACGGGGGCTCGGTGCCCGCGGCTCAGCCTCCCACAGGCGGCTTGGGGGCCGCCGGGGGAAGATTTAAACCCCTGGATCAGGCCGACCAAACATGGCCCGCTCCGCCCTGGCCTCACGTCAGCCCCAGGCCCGGCCAGGTAGATGTTCTTCTGGAAAGTGTCACCTTGAGTAGGCAAAGCTGTCCCGCCAGGCGAATTCCCGTTGGCCACAGCTTGCCACACCTTGCCACACAAGGAGCCTGTGAAGGGGAACGGCTGGGAGCACTGTGAAGCTGAGGCGCGGCCCTGAGGGTGCGTCAGGCCTTTGGTGGTAATTTAGTCTCGGAGAGTCTTTCCAGCAGGTGAGCAGAGAAAAAGCAGGAGTTGGTGACTTCTGAGGCAGACTTGTTTTGCTGGTGAAAGGGAATTAGGAAACTGTCCTCTCCCTTGCTCCTGGTGGTGTCAACACCTCTAATTTTCTGTTTTCCCATCAAATCACTGCTCATTCTCTTACCTAGAGCAGTTCAGTGGGTAAAAAATGTAGCGAGGGCATTGGCATTACCTCAGCATCATCCACCCCTGCTGAGAGGCACTCGACACACAACAGTGGTAAAAATGCTGGCAGAGGTATGGCCCTGCTCACACTGGTGCTGCTATCACTCCTGCCACCAGACAGAGGGAAACTGTATGCCTTGGAGTCTGGGGTTAGAGGAGTCAAAGAGATTGTGAATCCTCAGAGGTGCACTTGTTGCCACGGGCTGGCTGGCTTTCCAGCGATGGGGGTTTGAGCTGGTCTCTGACAAGGCAGCAAACCCAGAGCTGCCGTGCTGGGGAATGCTCTGAAATGCTCTGTGCAATCAGGCTCCTTGAGTTGTTGCAGCTCTTCTGTGCGCCAAGCGGTGTTTCTCTTTTGGATGGTTGTGGTGTTAAACGCTTCAGCAATAAAGAGGCTTTGTTGTGGTCTCTGAAGCATTGCTTTTGCCTTGGCTAGCAGCAGCCTTTTTGTTTGAATTAATGCTTTCCCTGGAGTTGGCTGTGGGGGCATGTGTGGGCTCATGTGTGTGCCTTGACTTGTGGGTGTGCATTGGACACAGCTGTGAACAGGCACTTCTGGTAGGTGCAGCACTTGCCCAAACCTGTTGTTTGTGCGTGCCAGAACAATGTGCTTTTCCTCACCGTTGGGAATGCTGGCTACTATTGTGGGCTTTTTAAAGTGCTTGAGTGAAATTAATAGCTGCTTTTCAGCTACAGGCAGAAACTGTCTTGAGTCTGCCCCAATCTTCTATTTAATTTCATGAAGTGTCAGCATTTGCTGTGTCAAAAGAAGGACCAAGCCATACAGATCCTGGCCAGTCAGTGCTGTGGTGGGGTTACAACTGGCCAGGCAGTTCTCTCCTTATCATGCTGCAGGGACTGGTTCACATGCACCAATGTACTGTATAATGCATGAGTGAAGGTCGTTCAGTAATGGCCTGTTCCTTTGGAGCTTTTAAATTTATTTCCTTTAGCACAGGTATCCTGGTTAGTTACACCTAAGTTTTGGGACGATCGGTCCTGCTACAGGCCGGTAATAGCAACTCCCCAGCTTTTCCTCATCTTCCTCCCATTTATGTCTCCAGGGTTAAAACTCAGTTCAGAATCCCCAGACCAAATTGAATTAGAATTTAACATTCAAAGATTCAGGCTCCCTTTAGGCTCTAAGGAACAGAATGTCATCCTGTCTCGCAGTTAATAGCTGCTGGGTAGTCGTTTCAAAGCCATTTCTTTTCAGCGAGCTCTACCATAGCAAATCCCAGCAGTGAATGTATTTCTGGCCCGGCTGTGCCTTTAATCCCACAGCTGAGTCTTCTGTCTGATCTCTTTTGAAATGCTAGATTTTATTTTTTTTTAATTCCAGACAGTGATATTTCTAGGACTTGGCATTTCGAGTGGCAACAGGGTTGTTTATAGGGAGAGAACAGAAAAGACGGCAGGACGATGTTGACCTAGCAGCCCTACAAACCTGCCGCACTTAATCCACTTATCACCCTGAATTCCTGAAGCAGATAAATGCTGATAACAGTTAAAACACCGTCACTGGCAGGAGCAGCATGTTCTGTCCTCTAGAAATACATCAATACTGGAAATTACAAAGCTGTGTGCTACCATGGGGATGAGCATGATATAAGAGCCGAGGAAGCCCTCACTATTCAGTGGAGTTCTTCCACAGGAAGGTAGTGAGCCTCTGTTTCCTTCTCCCTCCCTGCCCCAACTACCTTGAGATGCCATTCAGGCCTGAGAAAGGCTTCTGAACACTGTTGTGACCCCAGAGCCACAGCTGCCTGATTTGTTCCTCCATGTCTGAGATACCAAGTGGGCCCCTAGTGTCTTGTTACCGCTTTTGATTGTCCTTGCTGCTCGGTGTTAAGACCTGTGAGGAGTGATTTCCAGCTGAGACCAGCCCCGTGCAGCTCACGTCAGCATGTCTTGGGGAGAGGAGTTGGTTTTGGCTAATCTGAGCTAAACCTTCCCTGGAGGAGTGCAGCTGCTGCACCAGCCTTGCGGAGCCACACAAAGCCACTTTCTCCTCTCCCCATCTGTCAGGGCTCTCAGCAAGCTACTGGAGCCATCCCTAAGCATCATGCAGCTGCATGCCTCCCCCTGTGTCAAGACCCCTTCCTCCTGGGGACCTGTGCCAGACTGAACAGGAGGAAAAATGCTGTAAACCAAAGGTTGTTGGGAGAAACCTCCTTCCTACAAAGTCTGGAAGGATAAAACAACTGACAGTGCTTTTGAATACGTGAAGCTTACAGGCTCATCTGCTGCCTTAGGTTTTTCCCCACACAGCCATCCCTCACCAGTCTCTGCAGCACAGCCCCCGTGTGAGTGGGCACCCTTGAAGTTGCAGCAAAGTGCTTTCTTGTGGACAGTGCAATTGTCTCACAAGAAGTGTGAAATGAGGAAGCTGCCTAAAGAGAAGTGAAGACCTCTCAGCCACGGGAGTTTTTATGAGTCAGATGCTGCTCAGCTGTTGCATTGCAGATGTCTTAGCTAAAAACAAGCGTTCATTGAAAATCAAAGACTCTTCGTGAGTATAGGCGGCAGGAGCCTCCCACAAAACGTGTTTTTTCTTCTTCAAAGGGCTCTCCTTAGATTTGCCTACAGTAGATTACTTAAAGCTTGCCAGCATTGCGAAGCTGATTCAGAGCCAGCGTAGTGTGGATCTGAAACAGGCCAGCTTTTTGGGATGAATTCTCTGTCTGGTTGTTCTCACTTTGTGAATGTGAGTGCCTTCCTCTGACGGGACCTAGTGCAGAAGTTGGCCGTGGAGGGCTGTTTCGTAGAGTCAGGGGTACAGTAGAGCCATTGTTCTGTAGTGACTTCTCATATGTGTACTGGCTTTCTGTGTTGAAGGCAAAACAGGTGATCCCACACTTGAGTTTTCATGTCATGGTGGAAGGTGACAAAGTTTGTTTTAAACGCGTGCGATATTTTAAAGTTATCAGGAAGCAACTGTGTGTTAAAGTGCTTGCTTTCTAGTCTTCGGACACCCGCTGGTAGGTCTAACACTGTCATTGTAGTACAGAGAAGTCAGCCCTGGAGTGGGGAGGAGTCTGACCAAAAAGCAGAAGAGCTTGCATCTGCCAGGAACTGCTTGCCAAATGCAGTGTGTGTACATCCCGCCTGTCCCTTTGCAAACAGGAGGGGATCAACCAGCTGCTCTGGCATGAAAATACCTGACAAACCCCCATCTCCTTTGCCCTTTGGATCTTTGTGTCTGGTTGTGTTCTTACAGCCTTTGACCCCCCGTCATGATCCCTAATCTAAAAGTCATCTTCCCGTTTCTTTGGTTGCTTCGGTGTGGAGGTAAACAAATATTTTCTTTTTCATTCCTTTTGTTTACTCTCATGTTTTTCATATTAGAGCATTTCCAGCTGCTATCTTTTGCTAATTTCCAGAGATCCCCTCTAGGAATTTGCATGCTGCTGCTATTTCTGTCTTTTAAGCATTTCAAAGCTAAGAGAGTGAATCCTCAAGAAAGGGGAAACATGGGAGAAGGGTTAGATAACCTAAATAAACTGCTTTGACTTTTTCCTTGGTATTTTTTTTTTAACCTATTGGCTTCTGGGATAATACAAGAAGATGTATCTCTCCTCACCTTAGCTCTGTCTTGTATAGAAACTATATTCATGTGTTTTCTGCTATGTAGAGATGAGGAGAAGGATGATGAATGATTTTGAAAAATATGGCCCAGAATAAACCCCTTGGGTTATCACTCCCACAGTGAGTGTTACCACCTTTCCATAATATTGCAATTAGTGTACACAGGACTGAGCATGTCCCTGAGGACTGTACTGTATCTCAGTTGCTTTTACAGCCAAGAGCCTTTCTCTGGTATTGTAACCTAAGCTCTTCCTCACTGTCAGGCTGTTGTCCCTGGCTATGTGATCTGTAGAGAATTTTCCTTAACATACAGTATTTGCAAACAGTCCTTTCTGGACAGTAGCTGTGCCCTCTCTCCATTGTTGTCCCCCACCATGAATCCTCAGTGCTCAGCATTAAGCAGTGCTAAGTCTGAGTTGCCTTTTCCAATGCCAGCTCCTGCTGTGCTGAGGTGATGCTGCTGTTGTGTTGCAGCGTTAGTCCGTGGTGACAGAAAAGCAAGCCTGGCTGTGCTCTGGGACAGCTTTAGTACCTTGTTATGAGCCTGTTCATAGATGCAGAACTCCAGGGAATCCCATCAAAAGCATAAATGGAAAAGCCTGCCCATCCCCTACTTTCTACCCTTTTTTCCCTCTTCTCTTTTCATGTCTCTGAAAGAATCCTTCATTTTGTGAGAAGACTTGTAAATTTCCAGTTCCCTTTTTCAAAGAGCCTTCTCTTAAATTGCTTTATATGTGGCATTATATCAGCTGACAAACAAATCCAGGGACTGCCTGATATTGGAGCCAGGTTTGGCTGGGAGCCAAAGAAGTCCTGTACCCCAGTCTCCTTACTTAGCCTGTGAGGCTCACTCAGGTTTTTTTTCCCTTTTTATTAAACAAAACAGGGAGTGAACTGTGGTATGGTTCCCCATCTTCTTTGTCCTCTCTTTTAATTTCTGACATCATTGTCTACTGAATTACAGTGATAGATCACTGTAAACTGCCTTGTATGTATTAGGAGGAAGAACAGTGAAGGGCGTGCTCTCTCATCTCTGCCTAAGATATTGTCATGTATAAATACTTAAGATCTGCACTTATCTGCAGATAGCTCCTGTAGCTAACATTGAGGCTTGTGCTTTGCTCCCATTTCAGAGCAGCAAAGTTTTGGAGTGATTAAGCTGTGGCTTATTTCTCATGGCCCTCGTGCTGGCCCCCATACGGAATATGCAATTTCCTTCCTCACTTTTCAGAAATGTAAGTCCCACTGATAACACCTGCTTGCATACAAGACCTTCACTGCCACAGAGCCATCACGTGGCCACACATAGATTCCCAAGCAGGGTTTATACCTTGGAAGTTTCAGGAGATGTCCAGCTAGCATTTATCTTGGAAAAATCACCTTCTACTCACTTGCTGTAAATATGTTCCTATGGCACTGCAAAATCAGTTCACTTCCTGCTTCATTTCCTGTCTTTCTGCGTGCTGGTGTTGTATGGAGGAGCTCACAAGAGAAAAGGGAAGCCTGTGAATGCAGCAGGCTATCGTGGATCAGACAGCAATTACCCGAGAGATGTGGCGGATCACACTGGGCACGTGCTCTGAATCACTCAGCTTCTAACAAGGGCCAGCACTGCGTGTGCTACAGTCGTGCTTCTTGGTGTGTAGTTATTTTCAGAGTGATCCTGTCTTTGGGGCAGCCATCCTCTCCTCAATGAAAGTGAGGTTGGGTGACTGCTTACAGTTATTACCCTTACAGGGGGAGATGTCGATGTACAGCAGAAACCTCCAATCCAAGTTGCCCTGCTCAAGGAAGAAATATCCATCCCCTGTAAAGTCATCTTCCCTTACATGCCGAAATACACCCAATTTACAATCTGCTATTACTGGATTAATTCACTGGGTCAGAAGACACCTATCAATAATAGGATGGAATATGTCCACATTCCTCCCGGAGAAGAGAATAAGACTGCTGCCTTATCTTATGACTACAAAATCACGTCACTTGAAAACACCTCTTCTACTGGCATGTACTACTGCAAGGTCAAATGGAATGATGCCCAAAAATTGGGAAAGGGAGTGTTTGTCCTTGTTAGAGGTAAGTGAACAACCAGAAAAGAAGGGCAGGAGGTTAAAAATCAGCTGGATTGGGCTACAAAAACTTGATCTTTGCTCTTCTTTTTCTCCATCTACACATGCTATGAGGTCGAGTACAAATAATGCTTAATGCCCAATACTAACTGCTATCAGGTCACCTGTGCTGCTGTTCCCAATGCATAGATGGGGACTTGAAGAGGCAGTAATTTATATCTGCCCTGCCACAGCCTCCTGGGAGTCAGAATCTATCCAGGGAGCCTGGGCACTGAGTCAGGTGGTGCTTTTAGATGTCAGTGTTCAGGAGACAGTGTGATTTGTCCTTCAGCAGTGTGACAGAGGCAGCTCATAAGGTCAGTCATTGGGGTGCTTGCTGTAATCACATGTACAGGTTCAGCAGGCTCAGCTTTAGGGACTCACAAACAGGTTATGGCCTCACCTACATGCCTCCCTGTTTCCATTTGGTACAAGGAGTTGGGTGGTCTGTTAATGAGCACACTGGAAAGCAGTGGAAAGCTTGATGCAACATAAGAGGAATATTAAAAAAAAAAAAGTGATAAGGATGTGCATTACTGACTGTTGGATATGAAGAACTTGTTAATGTCAGTGCAAAGAGCTTTGATGAAGTAGCTTTGCCACGGTGGTCAGAGGATGCCTACAGTACCCATCCTCCCAATCCGTGTGGCCTGTGTGCATTCCACGTTCTGTCTTTCTGCTCCTATGACAAAAGACCTTTGCCAGCCTCTATACACCAAATTTCTTATCTCTCATGGTTATGGCATCTCCCTCTGTGGAGCTGCTTATACCCTGCATCTTCTGTGTGATTCTGCAGCTGCACCCTGCTCTCTGTTCAGTCAGAGTATGTTTTAAAGGCTGTGTACATTTCTGCCACCATACTCTACACTCCTGTATTTTAGTTTTCTCAAGGCTCTTTCCAAGGTTAAAAATACAGCAGGGTTGTAATTTCCACTCATACAGTGAACCTTTTGCCTTCTTTCTTACAGATACAGGATACATAAATACCTCTTATGGGTGGGAAATCCTTGTTACCTTTACTGTTCTCCTTGCTGTATTGAGCATCACTGCAACAGCTCTGCTTCTGTGGAAGAGAAAGGCAAGTAATAACCAAATAAAAAGCAATACCTGAGCCATTATAGGAATTAATTCCATTTGCTTCTAACTTGGCTGAATTGGGAGTCCTCATGCTGGAATTTTCCATGTTGGGTGTCTGATCCCATTTATTTTCTTAAGTTCAGTTTTTCTGAGAAGAAAAGATTACAAGAAGGCCAGAACAAATAAGTGATTTGCCCATTAAGGAAATTCTGGCAGTCATTTTGACTACAACATGCTCTGCTTTGGAGCAAGGATTTGACACAGGGCAGGAAGTCACACTAGCAGTGTGCTGGCCCTGAGAATATTCAAGGAGATGTAGCCTTGTGATGGTATTTTGGAAGATTGCAGTTTGTGCATACTCAGTCATGGCTTTTGTCAATTTACCAGTTTAGTTATCTAAAACCCCTGCGAAGGGGCCAGTTAGACAAGTAATGTCCTGTGCACCTGAGCAAATCTGGTGGCAGGACTTTCCCTATTTCTAATCCTCTTTCAAGATGGAGGTTACTGTTTGAAGGAGACTGCAGCTGCATTCCTGAGCTCGGGCACCATAGAAGAAAAGCTCTGCACGATGATGGGGACAGGGAGCATCTGTTTGGCAGAGAAAACATTAAGAGACAGAGTGAGAGGGGAAGGTCAGGACAAGGATCCCAAGGAATCCTGTGTAAAAATTACAAATAACTGGTGCAGGG
Source organism: Bombycilla garrulus (assembly GCA_013400315.1). Lineage (NCBI taxonomy): Eukaryota > Metazoa > Chordata > Aves > Passeriformes > Bombycillidae > Bombycilla > Bombycilla garrulus. Next base: position 694,754 of record VXBU01002801.1, on the reverse strand, counting down.
GGAAGATAGAGGGAAAAGGATCAGACTGTACAATCTCCAGGGACGCCTTCCATCAGCACTGATTCTGTGAGGCTGGAAGAATGAGCCTCAGGGGGTAAACTGAGGCTGGAATCTGGAGTGAGGGAACACTAGGAACACTGGATTGAGAGAGTCCCTTGGATGAGCAGACTTATGTCCCAAGTTGGACCAGCTGGGTAAGGAAGTGGAATCTGCAAAGCTGAGAGGAAAAGGGTTACCAGGAGTGGGTAAGAAGGGATTTTGAGAGTGGGAGAAGAAAAGCTAAGAGCAGATCTGGAAGATCTGGATGAGATGGACCCTGTGGAAAAACCTCTGGAGTCATGATATTGGAATCCCTGTTGTTTGGGGAAAACCTACTGCTTCTAGTACTGCCACCCTCAGGTATTCCAGTAGCAACATCTGCATTCTTCCAGAGATCTCAAGGTTGGCTTCAAAATACCCTTACGTCTTTTAGAATGGAATTTGGGATTGTTGTTTTCTGGGTAGAGTACACCCCATAACTCCTTGAAGCTGCTCTTTGCCACTACAACAGCAGACTCTCTGGGCACTTTTTTATTTGGAGGCTGTGCTGTGTGTACAGTCCTTCAGTTCCAAGGAGCATCAGGCTTCAGCACACACAGTCAGAGATCATGAGGTTGAAAACAGAATGGCAGCAGTTGGCAGCCCAACTCGTGAGACTTACCTTGCAGACAGTCTGATGTGGGGGAAGGAGTGTAAGAAGCAAAGGGAGCTGGCTAGAGACAGGCCCCCCCATCTCTGTTTGCCTAAACAGTGTCTCTGTGGGGATGAGGAGGGGAGGCACTGTCATGACTCACCAATTGGCATCTCTGGGTTTCGAGGTGGGCCAGCAAATCTCAGACTTATGGCCTCTCCTTGGGGTCTGAAGAGATTGTGCAGTCATTACATTTGCCCTCCTGCAGAACACAGCCCATATTTTTCACCACAGCTTGCTCAGACCTGCTGGTTTAAAAATGTTTATCTTTAAGAGAAGCTATTTAGCATCCTCCTTAGTTACTAATGGACTGGAAAGCAGTTTGTCGTTTTCATGTGATGTGAATATAATCATCCCACTTCTTTCTGAATTAGAACAGAGATACTTAGCAAAGCCTTCTGCCTTTTCTGCCTCTTCTCTTGCTTGCTGAGCAGGGCTAACCCTTCTCTGTGTGTGAAAGGAATGTGTTCAAGGAGAACTCATCTGATGCAAGAAACATTTCAGATGAAGGGATCTTCTTCCTTCAACTCCATGCTGGACTTGTGCATTAATGTATCACTGACTGTATGTCACGATTAATGATTGTCTGGTGCTCTTCTGTAGACTCTGTGTATTAAGAGAAGCTTCCTTGCTAAATCCTGATAAAAGTAATAGCATTTTGCCTCTCTGAAATTCCTCTCTGCACTATGACCAGTGCCATGCTTTACTCCCTGTCCTGTAGCATTGTTTCGTGCTGCTCAATACTTACACCCTTCAGCAGTAAGGTTTTGGTGGTGAAAGTGCTTTATATGTACACACAGAGCCCAGTTCTCCTTTCCACTGCTCCAGTGTGAGTCACTGGATTCTACACTTAACCATGCAGTGAGGAAAGCAACCAGCACGTGTTGTGCAGACACTGCCAGCACTCTTCCTTGTGGAAGCATTAAGGTATGCAAACAGCTGGCTTTGGTATGACATTGGTGTTCATTTTAGCTTTGGGGACATGTGGTTTTCTCCCAATGTGGCATTTGGTGTCTTGTCCTGAGCAGGTATTGTGCCCTAGAAGGAAGCGGTCAAATATCCTGAGACAGAAGGTGGAAACACAGCTCCCTTCAGCCAGCCCACCACCACCACCACCACCTCCTGTCTATGACGTGAGTACTAGAATCACCCTTCATCTCTTCTGTCCACCTCAAGGTACAACCCTTCCTTTCCCTGCCATGCTACAGACAATGCCAGTGTCATGGTATGAAACATAAGTAATACTTCATATCAGCCTGGTCTTGGTGACTTTGCCCTGCTTAGCTTCTCTCAGGGCTGGGTGTGTCTCCATCCTGGTCCCAGTCATGGCCTCCCCAGTGCCCAAGCCTTGCCCCATTCCCTGCTGGCAAGCACCTTTCCCTCTGCCAGCAGCACAGAGCAGCGAGTGTGGAGCCAGGGAGGGTTCCTGTTGGAAGAGGTAGAAGAATCTCCAAAAGTTGGAAAGGAAGGGGGACTCTCAGCCCCACTTTGTACCGCAGAGTGTCACAAGAACATGCCCTTCCCAACTGGAGAATGATGGCTCAGGAAGAGGGCAGAGACGTGATCCCCTGAACAATCCCCAGCTGTTCTGAGTTTCTGCTCTGGCACCTGCACTGGTGTCCGTGTCACAGACCACTGCAGTCCTGAGCAGGCACACTAGCTATTGGACAAGGAGAAAATAAAGGGTGTTTCTTTTTTTAAGCATTTCCCTTTTCATTGTGTTGGGTCTCCTTTTCCATTTCCCAAACGTAGGAGTGCTAACTGCTCCCACTCCTCAAGCCCAGTAGCTGCAGTGTCATAGGTAGTAGGATTGAAGTGGCTCTCCTGAAATGTCAGGCCTAGACCTCAGCTACCTCAAGTAACCGTGACTCCTAATCTCATTTACAACCTGTCCAGCTCCATTTTAAATGGATTCCTTTTTCTCCTTTTACTCCCATGGGATGGCTGCTCTACTAAGAAGGGAAGGGTTTGTTTTTGTTTTTTTCTTGTGATCTGTGGGACCAACGAGGAGGAATAAAATGAAAGTGAGTAGAGAAGGATGTTGCCTGAATATTAGGAAACCTTTCTGTCTGTGAGATCTATAAGGGCTGGAAAAGTCTCTCTAAGGAAAACCTGTGAGCTCTGCTGCATTAATCATTTAAACTAAACAAAGTGAAACTCTGGAGAATGTACTACAGAGAGGAGCAAAGCTCTGCCAGGGAGGCAGGAGACCTGATCGGGGGCAGATACCTGCTAGAGGATGGGCCTGCCCCTTCTCATTCTCACTCTTGGGAGGGGAGGGGGGGGGGCACCATTTTGTGTCCCTTTAATTTTTGGAGTAACAGTTTAAAAGAGAGTGCTATGTATTATATGTGATATGTTTATTCTGGGCAAAAGGCAATGCTTTGGGCAAAGGAGGTTGCAGGTTATAAACCTTTTCATTTGTATTGAGTAATTTCTTTTTAATTCAGGCTTATAAAAATCCGAATGGGTAGTTTCCTGCTGAAGTGGATGATTTCTGCAAGGAGACAAAAAAAAATCAAATCCATTTTTCGCTCAGTCGGCCTCGTCATGCATCCTTAGCTCCATCTTAATTACATGTTTCATCATGTTATTCTGTTCAGGCTCCACTAAGGCTAATACAGCAAGCCAGCAGAGCCAGCCTTAGGCACAGGCAATCCCAGGAGCTGGCTGGGCCCCCGTGCTTGCAGGAGCCCTATGGACCTGGCCCAAGCAGCCTTCCTGTGAAGCCTGTTAACCACACACCAGCTGTGCTGGGCTCCTGGCCAGCCCGGTGTGCAGGGCAGGTGGCTTGGCCCTCCTTGGCAGGACTGCAAGCAGCCTGGTACCATCTTCTGTGCGCTGCGGGGTACGAGTCTGCCCACGGAGTTTCCTCTGTTGTGGAGCAACTGCTGCAGAGGGCGGGGCTCGAAGCAGCAGCTCCCGCTCCAGGCAAGGACGGGCTGAAAGCAGGGCTGTGATGTGGAGAGCAGCGAGCGCGGCCCTGCAAGGCATAATTGGCAGGGGAGGAGAGAGGGGAGAGCCCTGGGATGGAAACCTGCATTGGATGGGCCCTCAGGATGGATGAATAGAAAGTTGACAAACCTGATTTCCTTTGAATCATAGCTCTGGTGCCCCACAGCTAAATTATGTTGGGGCTCTGCATGGTGTAAACTCAGCCCTGCAAACTGTGTTTGAAACTAGGTGAGTTGTGGAAATCTATTGGTGGGTATTGAACTCGGTGCTTAATTCATGGGAAGGGCAAAAAATCTGTGAACAGCATTGGGGTAACCTAAGGCAAGGAAAGAAAGGAAAGACAAGTGAGAAGTAACTCCCAGTGATGAGATAAAGGAGGTCAGGGATCAGGGCCTGGACAGGAGGCCAGCACATGCCAGCTGTGCTATTTGTGTGGGAAAGCAGGAGGCTGGAGTCTGGAGGAAAGTGAGGCCAGGGAAGCACAGTGTCCTTGCAGGTCTGAAGCTGGGAGCAGAAGCAAGAGGAGGCAGCACTGGACATCAAAGTAACAGATGCTGTTGGAACTGGCTGGCACAGCTCATTAAATGCTCTGTGTTATCCTGCATGGAAGCAAAGCTGGTGTGGGAAGGCTCCTAACACGCCTTCTGCAAAGCAGTACTGCTGAACATTCCTGGGAGCAAATACCTTCCCCAGTGGCTCTTCCAGGTGCCACTATTTACTTTGTGGTTCCTGGGGGTGGCTATATGCAGTGATAAGCATACAACATAGCAAAATGCCTGGTAATAAGGGGGCAGCTGGGAACCCACTTTGTTCTCTCTGTGCTGCCTTCCTCAGCCTCTCTGTCCTCCTGCAGATGCAGAGTAGCTCTACCTCACTGCTCTGCCCAGAACCAAACCTGTATATCCTCTGACTTCCAGCTCAGCTGCTTAGTTAACGAGCAGCTTGGAAATAACAATCTGAGGGACTTGCTTCATCTGCTTTACACTTCAAACAAGCTTTTTTGAGCAGCAAACAGAACTCCTGCAGTGCAGGTGCAGTCAGTTTCCAGAGCACAGGAGCTTTTCCAGGTGTGAGAGACAGGAGGCTGCTCAGGGGTAGGAAGGCATCTGTCAGTAGGGAGGAGAGTGGCCTGTGTGCCTCCACTGTGACAGTAGCAGGTGATCAGTGACCAGGTAAAAGTAATTAACTTACAAATGGTGGTTGGAGACACCAGCCCTCCAGCTGACCGGAAAAAGACCAGCATTATTAACAGCCTCCATGGGAAGAAGGCATGTGGAGGGAATGGAATCTTTTCTGGAGGTTAAACACCTTGCTTGCAAGTGGTTTCAGACTGGAGTAGAGAAAGAGGCTGCCTGTCCTGCCAAAAGGACATGGAGCCAGGCTTCTGGAAGCTCAGCACACAAGACGAGGTCCTCACTGTGAGCATCACAAAGAGAATTGAAAATGAGTGTGGGGAAATAGAATTTTCCGTGTGCACGTGTGCACATGCGAATGGTGGGGATGTCTGAGTAGGCAAAGCAGGTTTTTGGAAGCAGGAAGCAGACAGGTGAAATAATTTGACTGTTTCCAGAGCAGCAGTGAGAATATGAGAGCCATGTGGTGCCCCATTCACTGTGGCCAACTCATGTCTAAGTACCTGTTTATTCCAAGGCCCAGTCCCCAGTGCTGCTTCTCTATCCTCTAGTCCTGTTTAAAGCACTCTCCTGCTGGCCATGATCCTTTAAGATGCTGAGTATTTGCAACTCCACATGAAATTATGAGGGTTCAAGTGATTGGCAGCCCCGAGCGAAGCCTCCACGTTTTGCTCATCCTTCTCACTGCATTACTGGGTGCCTCGCTCTCTCCACTAATACCATCTGCCCCTCTTGCAGCCAGAGCTCCTCCCATCTTCCTGTTGCCAGAGAAACAGCCACCTTGGCAACCTGCTGTCATCCTTGAAACACACATGGAAAAGTCCTCATGATTGTTATGTTTGATCCTTCAGGCAGATCTGGAATATCACTCAGACTGACATGCATCTCCTGTGACACGATTACCTGGGGGACAGCGGGTGCATATGCATGCAGGGCGTGTGTGTGTTTCTCTGTGTAGCTGAGTGGGACCATGGTAATATTTGAGGGCCTGGGACTATAGGGATTTTTTTATTATTCCTTTCTCACTCAAAGAAGAAAGGAGAGTTCGAGCTTGGGAAAAAAAAAAAAAAAACAGCAGACAATAAATAGAAATTGTGTTCATTTTCAACAGCCCCTGTGCTTTGGGACCCCCAGCCTCTCTGTTTTCCTACCTTTGTGTCCCCAGAATAACCATGAGCAAGAGCTTGTGGTTGTCAGGCACCTAAACAGTCTTGGGTGATGCTGAGCACTGCCTCTTACCTGTGGTCCCCCTGGTGCACAACTTTGCATTCTGGGACAATTTTGGAGCAGAGAGAGGCAGGGGCATTGACATTCTTCTCCACTGTCTTACACAGGGTAGGTAACATCAAAGCCTGTCTCTGTAAGCCTGAAAAAAAGATGATGCAGCTGCACTGTAGGGATTTCAGGGGAAAAGGATTTTCTGTTTGCCCAAGTTAAGGTTAGGAACTTCAAAATTTTGGAGATGGCAGGGGTTCCTAAAAAATGTCAGGCATGAGATGGGGAACAACCCAGTGGGTAATTAGTTATCTTAAACCTAAGTATTTTATTTGACACCTACTTTCTACTCTCTTCTCTGTGCAGAGCCTGGATGTGCAGCAAGTTGATGTCTATTCTAGCCTCGAGAACGACACAAACAAACCATCACACAGAAAGAATCCTCCAGGGAAGGTAAGGGCCATGGCCATGTTTTTGGAAAGTTCCCGTATGCCCTGGGCACCTGGGGAAAGAAACCCCACACAATCTCATGACCTAGCAGGCAGTAAATGTGTCTCAGTCCCACCAAAAGGGGAAAACGGGATGTGGCATGTACACGCCAGCTGGGCTGCACATGTAGCCTGTCTTCCCTCTTCCAGCAGAAGCCTGGCTCCTGCAGCTCTACCAGTTCTGGCACTCAGGGTTTTGTGCAGATGCTTTGCTGTATGATGTATGCTGAAAGGCACTGAGGGGTTTGGCATCACTGCTCCCTCTGAACAAGACGGACATTCATGAAGAGTTGGGCAGGTGCTGGTCCTGTTATTGCCCTTTCCAGATTATTTAGGCAGCTGAGACTTCCTCTGGGCTGAAGGAATCTGTGCACCAGCAGCAGACCCTGAACACAGCTTTCCTCTCACCAGCATTAAGCACCTGAGAGCCATTTCATGGTAGCAGAAGCTAAGAAGGTTTGAGCAGAGGCTGGGCTTGTACAATCTCTGCTGTCAGCTCTGGTGCTCAGGAAAAAGCAGTGTGGGTATGTTTTGGAGCTGAATCTTCTTGTTGGGCTGAGAATTATGAGTGAGAGACAAGGAACTAAATTCACTCATAGTGAAAATAGAGGCAGCTAGGAATATGCAGGTGTAAATTAGTTGTGGGGGCCACATGAAGCAGATGAGAGGCCCACACAGCCTTCTACCCTGCCTTTGGCAGACATCAGCTGTTTCATATGGACAAAACTTGCATCAGGCACCGCAGGGAACATTTCCTTCCTGTCCTCAGAATGTAATTTTTCTTTTATTCTCCAGACCTCTTATCTGCTTAAAAAATATATCCTCTTCCAATACTAGAAGATGTTCCTGGAAAACATCTGTTGCTTTCTCCCATTACTGTTCTGTTGGGGAGAGTTTCCCTGGTTGCACTAGCCCTCTCTTTCATGAAGGACAGTACTTTCCAGTGTCTGAGACATTTTCAGAACTCCCACCTTTTAGGAAAAGGTGTTCTAAGATCAAACAGCCCCCCTTTGTGTCAGAGCTACTTGTCATGTGGTCTGGTACCATGGCCGCTGGCCTCCTGCAGTTACTGCTGTGACACCACCGTGGTGGTGGTAGCAAAAGCAGTGGCAGGTTCCTGGTTATTGAGGGGAAGGATGGGTTGTTCTGTATAGGCTTGTCTTATATGATGCCCTGGAAAATGCCCTGCATTTGTGTTTTGCTGCATTTTGAATTAGTTGGATAGAGTCCCTCTTTCTGATCCTATTTAATCTTCTGTGTACCTTTACCAGCTGCTCCCTCTGAAATGATTCAGTCTGGATGGTAAGATGAAATATGTGTGGGGTTTTTCCCTAGCAGGGACTGTCTGGGCTGTGCTGAGTTGCTTTTGTGTGGCCTGCACCATTCAGCTGCTGCTTGGAGGGACAGAGGGTCTGTAAAACAGAGCAGCGATAAAGCAACACAGAGGAGCATCTGTGCTTGTGAGTGGGCCTGGCGCCAGCAGTCTCACCAGGGTGGAGTAAAGGTCAAAGCAGAGATGGGAGAAAGAGAGGAGAAGAAAGCAGAGAAGGGATGGGATGAACTCTCACACTGAAAGCAGACAACTCCAAGTGTCCTCAGTTCTTGTGCTGGTCTGGAGGAAGGGAAGTGTGAGTGGCAGGATCCCATGAGCTCAGCACTGGAGAGTTTGCATTATCCACCGTGGTTGCAAGCACCTTGATCAGCCTCCCTCAGTCATCCTGGGCTGTGACCACTTGTGACACTTGTCCTCCCGCTGTCTTTGCCAGAATATAATAGGGTGTTTTCCCTAAGAGTGAGACTTGTGGGTCAGTGGGTTTGGCCTGTGAGTGGGAGCTGAGATTGCCGAGCAGTGGCTGGTTCTGCTTCAGAGGGTCCTGAACCCTTGCTGTGGGATGCTGCACAATTGAGGGGGAGCCGCAAAGGGAAGCGGGGCAGAAAGCTCTTGCTTGGGACCATCAGCCAGTTTGGATAGCAATGGGTTAATCCTGCATGCTTTGGAGATGCCTTCACTCAGCACTTTGGTAGTGTTTCCCTTTGGTGGTGGCAACAGAGAAAATGCTAGTGTAGGTAGGGCTTAGTTCAGCCGGTGGCATTTTAGCTGCTTGCTGTGTAACCTTGCTTACAGCAGGCCTGTGCCACACAGCACTTAAAATATCAGTCTGTCAGCGCCTTGTCTACACAAGGAACAGTCGTGAGGAATAGACTCAACTGTTGAAGAAACAGGATTGAGGAGGTCAGGGAATTCCTCCTTCACAGAATCCGAAGTGATTTATTTTCTTACTGAGTCCAATTTTCCCTCCCCTCCCTGTCTGACAGTTTTTTTGGAGAAGAGTGACTAGTAAAGGAGGCATCTTTATCCCTTGGGCTGGATTAGTCACGTTTGTCTCTGGTGGAGCAGCATTTCTCACTGTAGTGGCTTCTGTTTCAGCAGATCACTTATAGCCGTTTCTAACAGAACAAATGCCAGTGTCTGCTTATTAAGAATTAATTCATCATCTTTTGAATAATTTTCCTCCATTTCTTTTTTCTCCTTTTCGTCATTCCACAGACACCTAAGAAGCAAGAAAGTCTAGAAGAATCCTCTGATACATTGTATGAGAATATCTAACAGGGGAGATATCTGACCTTATGTGGACCGGACATCTTTCTGTATGGCAGAGTTACTCTCTTACATCCCAGATGAGATGCAGATACATGCAAGGGTCCACAGTGACTTCAGAGCACAACCACGAGGGAATTGTGAACCCCTGGCCCCTTCTAAACTGCCCTTCATTAACAACAGAATGTATCTGTTAAAATCCCTCGGGGCTCAGTCTGCATTGATGCAGCAAAGGTATTTCGAAGCAAAGCTGTTGGATGCAAAAGAAAAGCTGCTTTTGTCAAGCACTTATTTTGGGAATGGGCAGTCTGTGAAGGTTTCTCTCACCTGTCCCGGCTGAAATACTTAACTCTCGATGCTCTGCAAGACATAGGACAATCCGGAGACTTCCCTACTTGCTGGCTTGATGTTCCCATCCAGACCTGCAGCTGCTATCTGATCCTGTGTCTTTGCCGAAATGACCATCAGGACTTCATGCATAGTTGAACCAGATCCAACCATCCACCTGAAAGGGAAAATTCCCTTTCTCGGGAGCCCCACAGCAAGCATGCTTTCTCATAATCTGCTAATCCCATCAAGTAGTCACAGATGCCTGCTTCGACCTTACTCGAGCAACTCAAATCAGTGCCTCCAAGAAAATGCTTCCCCTTCAGCAATATCAGCAGTACATGGTGGGGACTGGATGCACTGATGGAGATAAAGGCAGAGAAAAGGAACACAGAGAAAATATCTCTTCCTGACAACACATCTCAGTGGCAGCGCCCATTCCAGAGCAAGAAAGAGAAACAGGGAGGTGGGAGCGTGAGGAAACTCTCTTGCTGGGGCTGCATAAGCCAGGTGGGTCTGGGGCCAGGTTCTAGCCTGCAGAAGTCCAAGTGGAGCTACCCAGTTTCCTTTTCTTCTTGGCAATGGGCACTGTTACCACTTGGGATTTGGAGCCTCTGTGGGAGCAGGCATGGTACCTCTGCCCCACCAAAACCAATAGGTTTGACTTTGTTTCAGCTGGCTGCTCTAAAGAGTATAAAGCTCCTTTACCCTCCCACCGTACATTATTGTCCAGGGAGACCAGTTCTGAAACTTAGAATGACTGGAGGAAGGAGGAGGGAGGCCTTAGAAGTGAATTTGCTATCCTAGTTATTTCTCCCCTGACAGCTGAAACTTGCCTACCATTTGTGCTGATGCATATTCTAGTTCTGATAGGGAAGTAAGTTACATTAAATATCCGTATAACATGATCAAACCAGCAGATCAAAAAGCTGAGGCTGTTTTATCTTGTATTAAAAAACAACAACGAAGTAACAACCAAACAAAACCAACCCAAAATAAGAATGTGCAGCATAACTTGAGAGGAATCGTAGAAACCTCTTTAAAGAAGAGGATCAAATTAAAATTGAGCTCCAGGGTCATAGGACCCTCTTTAGCTGAAGATAATGTTGCTATGTATCAGAGATAGAGGCTATGGAAAATGTCTCCGGGGCCTCCAACCTTCCTATACTATGTTTAAAGAGATAATCCGCTTATTGCTTTGCTCTTTTTATTAGAAAAGATTCAAACATGCAATTTGGACTTTCTTTAACCACGGAAAAATGCTTTCTCTCTTCCCAGTGCTGAGGAATTCATTTCAGAAAATGCAATGAATGCACAGTATGTCTTATTAGACCTATTTATAATTTGTTAAGTGATCACAACAATTATAAATATTCTTGAAGTAAAAAGTTTTAGTTTTTACTAATGTGACCAGGAATTATTGTGTTCACAGAAGAATTTACAAGAGATTGTATAGGTATAACAATTCCTTTCTATAACCAATTTGAAGAAATGATGAAATGAATTATAAATATGTTGCAGTATGGCAATAAAATATTCAGCAGATGCTGGTGGATTAGATGAAAAGTAAAAACTTTCAAAATAATGATGCTTAGGTTTTGTGTTTTGTTTTATAAATTTTATAAATGCTAAAAATACTGGATGCTACTGGAAATTTCCTGGCAAGGATCTCTCTTTGCAGTAAGTTGATTTATCTTGTGTTTCTGTTACCTTTTTAAGTAGTGTGTTTCTTACATTTATGCCTGAACAAGTCTATATATTAAAAAGCTGTTTAAAATAAAACATGTTAAAACAAAAAAGAAAGGAGAAACAACAGTATTTGGAATGGAAAATGCTATTCTAGAACAGTCAGTACTGGAAGAATCACACCAGGTTCTGATCAATTAAGTGAAAAAAAAAAAATTTCTAAGAAACACTGACAAATGTGGGGATTTGGGCTGTGTGCCAAACTTTATCGAAATTGGGATGGGAGTCGTGTTGATTTCAATGGCTTTTGAGTTGGCCCTGTGAGGAAGACTAAAAAGGCTGCTGCATGAGAAAAAGGAAGTTTAAAGCTATGAAGCCACGATCTAAAATCACTTCTTTAGTATCATGCACCATGGGCAGCCACAGCAGCAACAGCATGTGTGTGAGAGAGAAGCATGAAGCAGAAGGCTGTGAGAGCAGGGATGTTTTTAAATGGTATGGAGTTTTCCAGGGTGGTATGAGGAAATGCCTGAAGGCACAGGTAGGAGAGACTATGAAATATAATTTATATAATATTGGTATAACTACTTTGTTATAAAGAGATTTGTTCAGGGAAAAGGCAGTCATTTGATCTTCTTGTTGTCATTTGGTCTTTTTGTCTTACCTGGCTCTGTGGCCCATGAGAATAGGTGCAAAAAATGAGTGCTACTAACAAGAGGAAACATGTTCATTTCTAAATGTTAGGCAGTTGGGGGAAAAAAAAAAAAGGTATATAATTGATCAGTTTCCCCAGGTGCACAAATGTGAGAAGCAGTGACTGGCTTACTGTGTTCACCCTATACATGTTGCTTTAAACCGAATGCTGAGAATGGATTCCTCTTAAAAACTGTGTCTCTAAGGGCTTCAAGCTCCACTTTCTTCCCCCAGCATGGTGCTGTTATGCACAGAGCAGGCTCCCTGGTCATAGTGGTATAGCCTTTGATTCCCAGGTGTTGAATTATCCTTTTCTATTGACAGGATTTCAGGGAAGTGGAGACCTGTTATCAAAGTAAGCAGTGGTGTGAGGTGGAAATGCACTTCCTGCCTCCTTCTAAAGGAGGTGCTGTGTTAGGACTAGGATCCTTTGCCTTCTTCACCAGACTTGAGCCTTTGGTCCTGATAGTGCATTGCTACAAAGGGTGTTGGTGACACTGAGGTCATCTATTCCCTTTAAATGGACTCCTTCATAATGGTTTACAGCAAATCCTCATTTGAGAAGGCAAAATAACCCGGGTGCACTTGAGAGGTTTGTTGACTTGATCTTTTTCTGCAGAGGACAAGCTCTTGCATAGGTACTGTTCTGTCATATGAAACAATGCAAACTATATTTTGCCTTTATCTGCAGCCAAGACCTTACTGTGGTGGATAATGCCAGTGAAACACATGTCCAAAGTGTTCTCCTTTATCACTTCTATCTTCTCTTCTCTAGCCTTCTCAGGGGGACATCTGCTGCAAATCATATCTAAATACCTAGCTAGGGCTGGTTCTTTATCAAGGGAAGTGTTTGACTGAAAGCACCCAAGAAAAATGGTTACTATGGCTCTGGTTTGCATTGCTGTCCTACCCAGCAGTGCCCTACAGCTGTGCGAGTCTGGGCCAAGGGCAGGGGTTTCTTGTTCCAGCTAGGCTGTCTCTTGGAAAGGCTTGGTGTTCTTTCAGCCCCTGGCCATGCAATATTATGACCCTGTGAGACAGGGATTTAGGGAAGGCAGTGAGTGAAGCCACAAGATGGTGCCCTAGGTCCTCTCTGCTCTCTTTCTTGTCCCCTGTGTGCCCACATGCCCCGCCAGCTTCCCTGGCAACCCCCAGGCCACAGACTCCCGGGGGTGGGCAGCTGCAGCCATGCAGAACATCCCCAGCCATGAGTGTCTTCCACTCCTCAGGCTGGTGACTCTGACACTCCTCAGAGGTCTGCACCATGGCCCAGGTGCCACCAGCACCTGTCAAGAGATGGGGACGGGACAGGCTCCCCTCTTTTGCATCCATGATGTCTGGAGCAATTGCTTCACAAGATACCAGTGTCTTGGCACAGGACTTCCCATGTGAGGGACAGGAGAGTGGCTGCTGACACCATCACTGGATCAGAATGGCATCTGAAGTGCAGAATTAGCCAGATGTTGGGGGCTGCTTGGAATTGCCACCACTTTCTTTCACCATTTGTAAATGGCATCTTATCTTGGGTTTGGGAAAATTTACTGTGTGTCTGTAGTGAAAAAAATCCTTTGCACCATATGCTGCTTCTCTTTTTTACTATGTCAGGAAACTGATGAAGGCTCAGATATTGCTCTTTTTGTATTCTGGGATTCTGTGGTGGTCAAGATTTGCAATGCAGAGTGAATTATCGTTGAGAGTTTATAAAGAAAAAAGGAGCAGCTTAGGGAGCACCGGTGATCTCCAAGAGAAGAGTAGAATGTGAACCTTCAGTGTCTTCTCTTGCTTGATTCTCAGGCAAATCAGGCTCCACTTACTGTGAGGGATGAAATGTTTTTCTTTCTTAATGATAAAGTAGAAATGCAGATTACTATTAGTAAACTAGTATGTCACTAGCTCCATCACTATTAATAACTCGGCCTGTAAGCTGCTGGAATGTGTTGTGAGCTGTGAATCTTCAATGTTCACAGCATCTGTGCATCACAGAGCTGCCACTTGGCAGCTTCCTGGGGACAAAGTGTGAGGGTGCTGTGACAATACCAGGCAGGTTCCTGTGGGAAGTGGCACGGAGGAAAAGCTGCTTTTGAGGAAAGGACTGTTTCAGCTGGAGGGAAGGGCTCTGGTTCCAGGAGGCAATCTCTCTCACTAGCTGATGAACCTCTCCTAGAGCTCCTCTTTTCCTTCAGCTTTTTGAAATACATGGGTTGTATTGTATCACTCTGGGCCACATGAAGATTTGGATATACAGCTGGTAGGGCCAGGCAGGTCAGCCACCCTGCTTTAAGGAGTTAGAATGTAATTATCCAAATTGGAACAGGGTGAACATGAAAAAGCTAACATATGGGCTTCTTCAAAACGATATGTCTTTTAATAACCAGTCAGGGCCTCTGGTTTCTATCCCATCTGAAAGATTCATCTGCCTACAATTTTGTGTAATGATATCTGAGCACTTCCAGGGGTAATAATTGTATCCAAAATACCTGTGGCACAGTGAGCTTCCCTCCCTTGTGAGAGAATTAGTGCTATAATGCCCATAATGTATCTTTTGGCACTGATGTGTACTAGTAAAGTCAGAAGTTTCAGAAGTTCTTGCAAAGCTCAGTATATCGTTTCAGCTTCATGCATGGAAAAAATGGGGACTCAGGAGCTGAAATGGCTTTTCCAAGACTGCAGAGCATGAGAGGTGAAGTTTGGAACAGAATTCAGGTTTCTGTGCTCTTAATTCTATCAGGTTGTCCAGGAAGAAGGCAGTAGCTGGGTAAGTAAGAGCTCCTGAACTACTTACAGTTTAGGGGAAAAAGAAAGTTTCCTCCCGAGTCACCAGCACTGGGTTCTGCAGCGCTTAGCTTTTCATTTTTGATTTCTCATGCAGGTATCAATCAGACTCGCATCTGCCTGGCTGAGGTAGCAAAGCTGCAGAAGAAGTTACTCCTCTCTTACAGAGGTATCCACAATTCTGGCAATAAGGAAAACTCATCAAATCCAAATTACCATAGAAAGTCCAAATATGTATGCCCTAATTCCCCAGATAAATGTCTACAGAGGGAATGTGCTGAGTTGTTGCTCATCCAACCCATGAAGTCTTTCTGGCTGCTGAAGAAGTTCCTGAGCTCATGGAGAGGAAAGCAAATGTCTGCAGCTGAGTTGCAAGGGCTCTCTCCGCTCCCAAGGAAGGGAGGCAGGGAAGTCCCTACCATCACAACAATTACATGCTGGAGGAGGTGTGAGGAGAGGTGATAACGTTGATAATTATGTGAATGGAAATGCTTGTCATTCTTTTTAATGTTTAAAGGAAACCGCAGTTTTGAAGTGATGTAATTCCCGCTCAGTTGGGTTGTTTATTCAAGGAGTGCAATGCTGTGCTGGCACATAGGGGAGAGAAAGCAAATCTTCATCTTGGCTCCCACTCTTGGGATTTCTGTACACTTTCAGACTTGTTCAGGTAAAGGCAGGGTGTCAATCTGAAGTACGCAGCTCTTCCATCATGGCCCTCTGTACAGACTGGCCCTTTGCTAAGGAATGTGCAGAACGCAGATGGGAGTTCTGAAGGAACCACTTTAATAGAAGGAATTGTAACTGTTCTCCCCAAAAGATTTAAAATCTTTCTGTCCATAAAAATCAGGTTAGCTATTTTGGGTTCTTGCAGAGCTAAAATGAACACAACAGCTCTCATTTCCAGTCATGATAAGTCACTAGATATCAATTCTTAATTGCTTGATTAATCTTGAATTTTTGGGGCTGACAGTGCCTGTCCGAGCACTTAGATAAGACCTACATTTAAAAGAAAGGAGAAAATGCTTCTTTTAATTTTTTTTCCCTTTTCTTTAAGCATGGTCTGCAAGGTATGAGCATGAAATTACAGGGATTTGTAACATATGTTGTCCTGAACAAAGATGGACCATTAAGCAAAGTGCAAATGAAACGGTCACAGGTTTGTGATAAGCTGGGGGGGTGATAAATTAATTTTAGCATGTACTTCAGCAATTCCTTACAAGATTATGTCAAATATTAGTACACTTACATTTGCTGTATATTTGTGCATATTAGGCCATGTTTTTAATTTACATAAATAAGCAGAAAGGTTTCCTTCATGAAGATCATGACATTTCTACATAGAGAAAGACAATTTAAGGTCAACACTTATGGAGGACTATACCTTTGTGTGCTTTGTGTATGGATAAACTGATAATGATCACTGCACATGCCTCCTTAAAGGATGGTGGTAAAAAAATATAGACCAAATTTTAAAAAAAGACATTCAGACTCCCTATAGAACATTTATAAAACTGTTTGGGCTTTTTTTTCCCCTGTTTTTCCTACCCCCCAGCAATGAATGTGTGGTGCATTTGGGCTGAGCAGCGACATGGTGTATCAGTCCTTGCTTGGAAGCAACATATTATACTGTCAGGTGTTCTTTTCTGTATGACAGGCAGGCTTGAATGTATGATGGCACAATGTGATATAAAGGAGTCGTGGGTGCAAGCTTTCCTATGTTGCATCTTATCTTGGTCTCATCCCTCTAATGATGGAATATTAAAGATTTTTTTTCATTGCAATTAACTGCTGTATCTGCCACAGTGCTCAGAGGTTGTTAATGCTGTCCAAGACATCTACTCAAAGGTCTGTGTAATCCAAGTGAATGTGTATTAAAACATCACTGCTGCTTTTTTTTCAGATGGTGAGCCAGTGGCATCTCAAGGAAATCATAGTGATAAAAGGGAAAAATTCTGACAATAGAATTCCCCCCTGCCCCAGCCTCTCTGAATACAAGACTCCATCCCTGGTTACCTACATGGTTATTTTGGTCTACAAGTGCCTCCAGCAATGGTGTGAAGAAGGGAGATTTCCATGTACTGGGCTGAGACCTATTGCCCTGCAGCTGTGCCAGTCAGTGAGCAGTTAAATGGTCCCAAAGGCATATTGTCCTTGTGTCATTCTTTTCTGAAGTCAGGGTTTCTTTAGTGTTCTCTTGTGTGCTTTGCTCCATTGTATTGTGTGAATCAGGTGATGTGAGCGTCCTGTGGGATGCTATATTGCAGTCTTGTAGATTAATGTCTCCTTTACTTAATTTACTTTCTATTTATACCATTTATACTCACTCAGACAACCTGCATAGTTCTTTCTTGCTCCCTGGTGCTTCTGCGCCCCTGAAGTTCTCATCTGTAATTCCCATGATGCTCTTCACAGTTGTTATTTGGTCAACCTACACATGCTGTAATCCCTTCCAGCTTTTTATGTTCCTCTTCTTTTATTTCCCTCCAAGTTGTTGACATCTACCTAGCACCGTGTTGTCCACAACTAAACATGTCTTCGAACTGCGGTCTCACTACTATATTAAAAAATGGGACTATTGCCTGTATCTCTGAGAAGAGGTCTCTGCCTTTACAATCCCAAATTAAATTAACTGCATGATTTTTGCTGCCATATCACATTGCAAAAACATATTAAATCAGCTGTCTTCTGTCTCCCTGAGGTCTTCTGGCATTTCTGCTTTCAGTGCTTGAGCACAGATGATTCCTTTCTTCACCTCAGTTTCTGTCTTTCAGTAGCTCGTATGTTGTACCTACTGCCTTTTGTAGACTCATGGGATCATTCAGGGTTCCTCTTTGAGGAACAGCAGTGTGATTCCTTACACATAAGTAAATTCCCTCTTATTTTTTTAGCGTGAAATAGTCCGTCTCCACCATTTTCCTTCCAAGATTTCCTATGATAATATGCCTCAGTGCAGTTAAAAGGCATGTTACTCTTTTTGGTTTCCAGATTTTCCTATTTATAACTGCATAGAGCGCTGGCCTGTATGTTAATAATCTGCCACAATCTGTTTGAATGTTGCATACTGAGGATCACAGGTTGAAACTCTTTTTCTGGAGAAAGGAAGATGCTGTTCTTTCCTTAGGAAGTTTCTGTCCCAAATGTCAAGAATATGGATTAGCTTTTCTTTGGTGGAGAATGACATAGTAAAATGTTGCTTTGTGCAGGAGACTGTTTCCATGGGTGGCGCAATGCTCTGGAATTAGCTTCCTTGGAAAATAAGGTCTATCCATCACATAAACTGCCATTGTCCTCATTTTCTATGGTATAAATATAGTGCAATATGAATAGAGGAAAGGGGATGAAACCAAAATTTTGCTCCATGCATCATTTTCTTCCTGGGGAGAGAAAAAATAAAAAAACAACAAACCAAACCAAACCCAAAAAAAAAAAACCCACACACAAAAAAAAAACCACCAAAAAACCCCCACCCACAACAAAAACCCCCCAAAAATTAAAACAACAACAAAAAATAACCCAACCAACCAAACAAACAAAAAAAAAACAAAATAAAGCAAAACCCTTCTTATGACAGATAGTAGTCAGATCAGCTAATGCAGTCCTAGAAGGTACTTGGATGTTGTGTTTATGAAAACAGTGTAACAACTGATACAGAAGGGAATACATTTTATCATATTCTACTTCACAGATAAGGAAAATATGGACGAATCAGTTAAGGCAAGACATTAGAACAGTATTGTAGCCATGATGGTCTAAAGATCCTAGGGAAGCAAGGATGGTGGTGAAAGGTAATATCTTGTATTAGATCAACTGATAGAGTAGAAAAAGCAAACAAGCTATTGGGCTCAGGTTCTTTTTATCAGATCTGACAGAAAGCAGCAATATTCAAGCTAACTACAGGTTAGATGCAATTGCTCTTAGTTTAATCTAATTATATTAATCAATCGGACCACTTGAGAAAAAAAAAAAAAAGGAGCACCTATGAAGTGGAAAGGGTATAAACAGCAGTGACTGACAGGCTGTTGGTTTTCTCATGGACCTCTAGTGAAAAAGGGTTGTTTGTGCTAGTGACAAAGGAGAGGTCAGCGGGGAGGCTGGGCAGGCAACATCTCCCTTAAATGCATAGCTTTAGTACTGAGGGATTATAAGTTTTAATGCCAAGCTTTAGCTTTTGGGAAGGTTTTGGTCTCCTTTGGGGTAAGGATTGAGGCGTTCATGTTGTTGCTGTCTGATAAATACTCTCGTAATGTCCTTTACTGGCTGACTGTATGTGCTTGTTGTAAGACAGCAATTATTTAGTTTCATTCACATGGTTTCTGTGGGGTATCTCATGTGCTGGATGAAATCAGGCACTGTAGAGGTTTGAGACAAGTAAATGCAGGAACAAAGAATTTTAGCAGATTTGCTATGGGAGGAAGAGCATTGATTATGCTGTGAGTGGTACTGACATATTTTATATTTGATGCTCTAGTGGTGTCTGGTTGTGTTTCTTATGTTTGCATCTGTAAATTTGCTTCCTGTAATGAGCTGCAAAAGGAAGAGCCTGAAGGTTAGGAGGAGAGACATGGGGGAAAACACCCTTTCAGAGCCAGTAGTTTAAGAGATTATTTTATGTGTGGATTTTAGCATGGAGTATTATCATCAGCAGGAGCACATGCTTTCAGGGGAAAATGCTACAGCAGAGACTAAAATAAAAACCAGAAAAACAGATTGGCAGAAAGCTAATGCAGTTAGAGACTTTGCCAGTCCCTGTTAATTTTGGTAGCATTAGATGAACACCAAATAAACCTTCATTTCTTGAAAAGTTATTTTCTAAAATTGCTGTTGATGCTATTATAACTTTGTTGCAGTAAATTTGTATCTATTTTATGGAAGAGTGACCTTTGTGCATAAAGCAGATGGCCGGTGTTCCCCTCAGAGCAGGTGTAACAGTATCTGCAGAACTGGCTGAGTCTCACAGCCTTTTGTGTTGAGAATGGCTGCTGGTCTTATTGCATCTGCTTTATAGAGCAAGTTTGATGGTCTGCAGGTTCTCCTGTATGTGCTGGCTTGTGGGCTGCCATTTTGAATGTCAGCTGTGGTGTCTAGGAAGCTGATGCCTGTGGAAGAGCAATCTTGGGATGGCAGGGAAGCTGCTTATTGAATTGGTAGTTGTATTTGATGAGGGAATCGAAAGTTTTCTGAGCTGTCTCTGTTTTTGATAGAAATATCACCTGTGTTTCCTCTACAAGATCAGGCTTGGTGATGCTGTTTTTCAATCTTTGATTGTGAAGAAAAATTGGAGTTTTAAAGACCTGCAGGAAGGTAATCTCTCTCTGCCCCCTACTTAAGAGTTTGGCAAACAAAAGGTGATGATTAAATGCTCTCTGAAGAAGAAAGCTGGGTGCTTGCTGCATGATGGAGCAGACACAAAAAATTAAAACTGTTCAAAACCAAAAATACTGAATGTATTTTTTTTTAAAAATCCTTTGGGAGCTGTTAAATACAAAGACCCCAGGATCATGGTCATGAGGGCACTCTTCTGGGACAGCGTCATGGTCTGTTTCTTGTAGCAGACTACTAGGGTTTGTCTGTTCAGCACTCTCAAAGGCAGGATGCTGATCTGATCCAGTACTGGTATTTCTCAGATCTCTTCTCGAGAAAACAGGGTGTTTTCGTCTCTTTCACTGCGAGCCCCAACTAGAAGGCACATAATTACGTTTTTATTTACTTTCCTGAGTGCTGCGGCAGGCCCGGGCCTGTGCATCAGGGCCCCAAGCGCACCGCCAGCAGCCTCAGGAGGGGAACAAACCCCCTGCTCGGAGCTCCGCGTTAGCTCTCCCGGCGCGGAGGGCAGCACGGCCCGCAGGGCAGCGCCCGCGCGGCCCCGCCGCCGGCTCCTCCTCCTCCGCCGCCGCTCCGCCAGCAGCCAGTCGGGCCTGAGACCCGCGCCCGGCTGCGGGGCCTGCGCTGAGCGCCGGCGGAGGGCGGGCAGGGAGAGCGGCGAGGAGGGGCAGCGGGGACCGAGCCCGCCGCGTCACATGAGCTGACAGGACCCGCTCCCGTTCCCCTCCGCGCAACAAAGACTCTG